>JAGJRO010000106.1:0-144738 GCA_022832285.1 Lepidurus apus apus
CAATTTTGATTGGACGAAAAAACTTCTGACTATTTGCACGGACGGGGCTCCAGCAATGCTTGGTAATACGTCCGGTTTCGCTGCTTTGGTGAAAAAAGAAGCACCTCAGGTTAGGGTTACTCACTGTTTCTTACACCGACATGCTTTAGAAACGAAAACTCTTCCGGACACGTTGAAAGACATTTTGTCAATTGCGGTTAAAATCATTAACTTCATTAGAAGCAGAGCTCTAAATCGCATTTTCAAGGTACTTTGTCAAGAAATGGGCGCAGAGTACGAAGTGCTTCTCTATCACACGGAGGTACGTTGGCTGTCACGAGGACAGATCTTAAAGCGGCTGTTCAAATTGAGGAAAGTAGTAGCAGATTTCTTACAAGGAAAAGAAAACTCACTTTCAGTGCAGCTCGAAAGCGAAGATTTCGTTCATGGACTCGCCTATTTGGCTGACATTTTCGGCCATATGAATGAAGCTAACATCTCGTTACAAGGATCGGGTGTAATAATTCTGGAGGCAACTGAAAAACTGCAGAGTTTGATAGCTAAGCTGCCTATATGGAAAAGGAAAATAGAGGCAGGGGTTTACGCAAATTTTCAAACGCTTTTTGACGCGCTTCATCAAGACGAGACAAGTGAAGAATGTACCATAACGTCGTCTTTTAAAAGAAGAAATCTGCGCTCACTTAGTCTTGCTTCAGAAATCTTTCAAGAACTACTTATGTCTTGAAACTACTAAAGCTGAACTATGGATGCGAAACCCCTTTGATTGTGATGAAAACTGTATCGCAGATGAAGACCTAGCTAAAGATGAACTCGTCGATCTCCGTACAAGAGATTTACTCCGAATAGAATTCGCCTCGAAGAGCCGTGCAGAATTTTGGTGTCCCTTGTTAAGCGTGTATCCTCTTCTTGTTCAATGTGTTTTGGAAACTATTGTTCCATTCGCAACTACTTATCTGTGTGAATCTGGCTTCTCAACTCTTGTGAACATTAAGACAAAGAACAAACAGGTTGGATGTTCAGCACGATATGCGCATTGCTCTTTCAAAGACGATACCGCAGTTTGATGTCATTATTGGGGCCAAGCAACAGCAAGTGTCGCACTGAACTCTTTTTTTTATAATATGTAATTCAGTTCATTTCGTTTAACAAAGTTAAATAAATACTCATTATAGTTAATGTAAATCGATTATACATTCAATATCCTATTAACAGTGTCCTACATAGGGGTATCTGTAATACTACGTGTTTAATGTCTATATAGGAAGGGGGTCCGTGGGGTTTTCTAGGTCGACTTAGGTCCGCATGGAAAAAAGGTTAAGAACCACTGTTTTAAGTTATGCTTGTATTTCTTACAATGTTCCTCGTTATTATGAAACAAAGATGAAACTCTTAAAGAAACAGAAACAGGCGACAATGAGTCGTAAAACAAGGAATCTCAGAATATACATTGCAAAAAATTCACGAATTAGAAAGTAATAAATAGTGTATTGAATAACCTTTCAACAGTGCACAACATATCGAACTCTTCAAAGTTCGCATTTATACACATTTGTTCGCATTCATATATTGGCTGTTCAACTGGACTTCCTTTTGTATTTCATCTCTAAGCTGATTTTTACTATTGTGTCCATTACGATATAAATAGACGATATAGAACAGTTTCCTCTCTTGAACTTCGTTCCCATTTTCTAGTTAGTACTGCATTCGTATCAGAAAACTATTTAAATAAACACACAGGAACAAAATACAATACAAAATAGAAGCAGAAAACCAGATCCCAAATTCCGACTAGAGATTTTTTACCGATATTAGACTGTTTCAGACAGTTGGAGATAGTAGCATGCACACTATGATAAGCCCTCGCTAGATGGCATTGCCTCTAGTGAGCTTTCGAACGGGGCCTTCTTCAGGAGAATAAAAAAGGATTAAAAAGGCGAAGAGAAGAAATTAAGTCAATTAGCTGAAGAGGTTAGCTTCTTTTGACATGAACACTTGAATTTTAGTTTATCTTGGAAGCTAGCCAATGTAGATCTACATGCAAGCACATTGGGTGTGACTAGTGAAATTGAAGGCTTTGAAGCTGGGTTTTCCCTTTCCAAATGATGGCCGTGCGTTAAACACGATCTCCACTTCCTCTTCCTCGGTGGGCTTGCATCGATATCGATCACCTTTGTCGCAGTAACTACAGGTTGAATCGCACAAGTGAATCACCGCTGCGAGAGGATCGTAAACGTTGTCCGGCTTTGCATCGGGATGATCCGCTATATTAAAAGAAACAAAAAAGAAGTCGGACGAATTAGAACACATTTTTGGCTTTAGTCATCTAAACTTAAAGGGAAAAGTTTAATTTATTTTTAGATTTCTTGTTATTGAATATCTTTAGCTGGCCTTTAGCTGTAACTGCACATGTTTTTGGACTGGTGTGAAAAAGAGACATATTTTTCAAATTAGTTGTGTTAAAAATGAGTGAATTGAAATTGCTTTTTGTTTTGTAGTGATTTTTTTTATTTTACTGTTTAAAGCTTTTTTTAGTTTGAAGAGAACCTTACTCTGGAATACAAGGCGGAGTCAAATAACTCTTGTGAAAGCCTCTTTAGTTTGCAATATTTCTAAACTTGCAATTAAAGCCACACGAATAGGAAAGAATGTTGACGCTTTCAAATGTAAATATAAGATGAGAAGAGGGGAAAGGAGCTGGAAACTCAGCTGCTATGCATTATTATTATTTTCAATTAAAAAGACAAAAAACGCACATGCCACCAAGCACTAAAACGGCTAAATTAAATCAAAGGTTTAACTTTAAGATTTGCGGGTACTTACACATATAAACTAGCCGAATTTTAGGCTCACATTTTAGGCCTTCCGTTCTTACAAGGTTTCTGTTGCTTAGGTACTTAATTTTGTGTTCTTTCATTTGTGGGTCGGTTTCATTGATAGAGCGAGCGTCCAACAGGTTCGCCACACTGATCACAACGCAAACTAAAAGCGCGGATTTCAACTCCATTATTTGCTATAAAAAGGTAGACGTTTCTTAGCTATAGATTTCGACTCCAAACTGATGGACGTGAGTAACTTCGTATATGGAAGAAGCGAACAAGTACAAAATGGACGTGCTGTGCGACTTCTCGTTAGCGATAGAATGATATTCGTTATTACAGCCAAGACTCTTTATATACAATCCGGTCTTGCTACTCGTATACGATTTCATCCATGAAGTCCCCGTGGTTTGTGTGATTGAACCATGCCACCTTGGCAAGGACGGTGGGGCATCCCCGTAACTTCTAGACTCCACTCCGTGGTCTTCAAGGATGTACAACTGGACATAATAGCCTACAGTTACCGGGATTCCGTCTTCAACGGTGTGCGTCTTCACATACTCGCACAAACATAATATATTTTCTACGTCACGCACAAGACCAAAAATTTACGGGGAAGTACTAAACCGAGGAGTGTTAAATAGAAGATCCAGAAGACACTCTGCTTTGACGTCATATGTGTTGCACTTGTATTGCCTACAGAGGAATACAAGGCGAAGACAAGGATTACCTTATTCGCTAATTTACACTTGCCTTTTATTTTGCTGAACTGATTGTTGGCTTCAAAAGCTCTTCTTCTCCTTGAACGTTGGAGGTCATGGGCGCGAAGCTGCGGCAGATAATACAAAACGGCACTGACCATAATGCAGACGAATAGCATTTGAACACAACTGTATTTGGGGATTTAGACCAAAAGGCCTAACTTCTCTCGTTTCCTTTCGGAGGGTTTGAAACGTGCTTTAGCCTCTTTTAGCAGTTTCTTTGGATGATTAAGGTTAACATATACTTCCGTGCAGCCGGTTGCTTCTTTGGTATCATGTACGGCAGTACTCGTTCACTTGAAGGGAAAGCTCCCTATTATTCAGCAGGTATTAAAGTTCTTTTGGTACCTTGTCGGACACACGGATACTCTTAATAAGAACCACACAAGCAATTTTGTGCAAAAAGGTTTAGACAATAAAGCAATACAGCTCATATAACTGGACCATAGAAGATCCCCGTGTACTTTAAAGAAGCCTTATTAATAGACTATGTATCTATTTAGGAAAAGGAAAGTACCGGGGGGAACTAAGGGTCACCAAAAGTACCGGAAGGATGGATGATAATATGGCTTTTCAGTGATTCCACTCCCTTCTAAATCTCTTAAGATATTCTTTAACTCTTTAACTAGTTTACGAATTATCTTTTTCAATTATAACTTTATTTAGGCAATTACATCTTGGTTATTTTAATTATTTTTCTATTCTTATTAATATCATTATTATTATTAATAGTAGTAATCGTAATATTGAAATATAATTATTATTATTATTTACATTTGTTGTGTTATGTCAATTCGTGATCGAAAAAGTCAGAAGAGTCTGTTTGCTTGTCTAGAATATGTAAATGAGTTGTTGTTTCTAGAATGGTGGTAAAACCGCTAACCTTGCAAGGTTATATTGTCCGTTTTGCGAAACATGGGATGCAAAACATCCTTGTTTCTTTTTTATCCTTACGGAAGTCAATAGGAATTCTCGCAAAACCGCAACCATGTCCAAAACTATATGCATAGTGTTGGCGCCAAACCTATCTAGTCCACTTCCTAATCGTAGCTTTTGCCCATTTATGTAGTGAATTTTTTTTTAAAGATTAATTGAGAGCATTTTTTTTCAATGGATTTTTCCACTATAAAATTTCCGTCAATGAGGTTGAGGTATAATAATGTAATTTTAGATTTCCAGCAGTGGAATTAATTTTGTTTTGTTTTTAAACGTAATTTTCTCATTTTTTACAAACCCTTTATAAAATAAAATTGTTAGAATTTGGAAGCTCATTGAATACGTCAATGTGTGTTGCAGTTGAGGGTGCCGCTGTCTTATACGTCAAAAGTACATACGACTTCTCCGTTTAATTTGAGGGGAAACGTCATGGTACTTCCTTTTGTCCATAAATGGGCAAACATTTTAAGCGATTCATAGCGAAAGGAATAAATCATTTTATGGCAAAACATATTTTTTTGCGGGGTACAAAGGGTTTTCCCCTACATTCGAATGACGCGGACACAGAAGCGAATGCATAATCGTACTGATTTGGCGGATTTCATAACCCCATAACTGGAACAGATACTTATGGGTGTCCAATATCGTATGTTAAACTCCATTATCTGCATCTTACTACCAAGAATCAAAGAGCTCACGATATTCCCGGCAAAGCGTCAGCAGCCCCGTTACGTTACTCCGGCTTGGCTGTTTGATGTAATCTTGACATGCATTCACATTATTATTTATAAAGTCTACTGACTCTTTTGAAGTCTAAATTAACTTTAAAACAGTATAAATGAATACAATATGTTTAGTCGTGTTGTCAAAAAAATATCAAAAGCACAATACAAACGACATAAATTGCTAAATGGACCGTTGTTACACATTTTGGGTGAAGCGGCCCCCAAAAATAGGACGTTATTCAAATTCCCTTTTATCCATGCAAGCACATGATGTGTGATTGGTAAATGTAAAGGTTTGGAAGCTGGGTCGCTGTGTTAGTCGCTTTACTGAAAAAACTACCTCAACTAACTCTTCTAGACTTGGCAGGCATTGATGTCGAGCACTTTCGTAGCAACAACCACCTGTTGAATCACAAACGTGAAGTACTGTTGCAGGAGGATAGTATTCAACGTATGGCTCTCGATCGGGGTGATCCGCTATAAAGAATTTTTTTTTTTTAAATCCGTAACTTATTAGAATTACCGATATAAAAAAGGCGAATCTTGGGTTCGCATCTGCCGTCTCGTCTTAGTTGTTGTTCATTAATTTTGTAATTTTCATAAAGCAGTTTATTGCGCGAACGGTGACTTGTAGCACTGGTTACCCTCCAATACGAGGGGCTGGTTATTAAACAGAACAAAAACACGGATTTCAGGCACTGCATGTTATTCGAGGGGAAAATATTTGGTTGGTGATTTTATTGAAACTTCGTATTTGCCGAAATTGTGAGCGAACGTCCGTTACGATTGCTAGTTAGATCTTGAATGTGTATGTGCACACGTTCGCGGTCAAACTAATGCGTCATAAACCGAAGAGCTGGAAAATATCACTTTCGTCTGTCGGTTCCAAAATAAACAAATAAATAATGTATGCAAGCCTTAATTTTTGTTATACCGCGATAATGAAGATTGACTTGGCCCGCGGGGCTAACCTTTTGCTCCTTGTTTATATAACCTGCTTATAAACTAGATTTGAGACTTTGCTATAAGTTAATTCAAATAACCCAATTCTTGGATAATGTTTAGCATCCATCTTCGACTTTTTTGTCTGACCCTGTGAAAGTTATCTAATTTCCTCACGAGTACACATGGGGAATCCCCAATCTTCGTTTCTCGTATTCTTCTAATCTTCTTTACCTTTCTTATTTATTTAACTCCGAATTACTGAATAGTATCTGGTTACCGCAAATAATATAGACGGCTACAGTATCGTAACCCTTCTAGTAAAAATCCCTTCAATTATTATATATTCTACAATTTCTATTCTACAATTATTTTATAATTACAATTATTCTACATTTTTATATTTCGCTGTAATTCAAAGCTAACTCTAATGTACTGTTAATACTAGGAAACTAGTTAGTCATAATAATTTTAGTACATTTTTTCTCAGGAGTGCTTTAAATGCTTAAATATATTAAATTACAGCTCCTTTTGGACCGAAAATATAATTAAAACGCCATCTAGTGTTAAAATAATCTAGCATTTGTTTACGGTAAATGGACTGGTGTGTTGATTGAAGTCAATGTGGTGGTTTTGACCTTTTGAAAGTGAAAACAGTCGAGGGACTAATTAAAAGCAAACATGCCGTACGCTAATCAACCTTCTTTGACACTGACTGAGCTTACAGAAGAGAATGCAAAGTTCCAAATTGAGGATACCGACCTAAGGTAAACGTTCTTTTACCGTTGAAGTTGAGTCATTGTTTTTGTTTAGTGACGCTATCTCCCATTGATCTGTGGCTTCTTTTGCAGCCACAATGTCTGAAATTGAATTATAAAGTAAAATTGTTCGATAATTTAATTCGACGCAAATTTACGTCTTCTCAAGGTACTTATTACTGCGTCATAGCTGAGTACAACATTAACAATAAGCTATCGAGAAGCCAAACAAAAATGTAACAGTTAATTCAAACCTCTTTAGGTTAACACGAACCGCACATCTCATTAACCGCTAATACCATTGATTAATTTGTAATTAGAAACCATTCCAAGTATTGTGCTGTTATTTGGAACATTCTTTGTTTTCCTGGTGTTACTTGTGTAAATTGCATCAATTCGTTTCATTTACTATGCAAGTACCTAATCCAAGTAAGTTTAATTATAATTGTTTCAGATTATAATGTAAAAATTATTTATACTCATGATACTAATTTTTTGTCTGTTATAGTGTGGCCAATGCCCTTCGCCGAGTCTTCATCGCTGAAACACCTATTTTAGCCATCGACTGGATTCAATTCGAAGCCAATTCCACCGTCCTTTTTGACGAATTCCTCGCTCATCGCATTGGCTTAATTCCCCTCACTTCCGATGAAGTTGTCGATCGAATGCAGTACTCGAGGGTAAACTTTCTGAAACTAAATCAATCCAAACATGTCACACAATACGCTTGGTAGTGGAGTAATTAAAGGAGTAATTTTCCTAACTATTCTCAGGACTGCACCTGCCCTGATTTTTGTCCCGATTGCAGCGTGGAATTCACGTTGGACGTCAAGTGTCCGGATGAGCAAACGCGTCAAGTGACCACGGCCGATTTGAAATCGTCAGATCCGCGTGTGGTACCCATCACCTCTCGTCATAAGGAAGATGACACCACCGACTATGGCGAGACAGATGACATCCTCATTGTCAAACTGCGGAAAGGCCAGGAGTTGAAACTGCGAGCGTATGCCAAAAAAGGCTTTGGCAAGGAGCACGCCAAGTGGAATCCCACCGCTGGCGTGGCTTTCGAGTACGACCCGGATAACAGTTTACGCCACACTTTGTTCCCCAAGCCGGAAGAATGGCCTCGCAGCGAATACTCGGAATTAGAAGACGACCAGCACCAAGCCCCTTACAATCCTGACGGTAAACCCAACAAATTCTTCATCAACGTCGAAAGCTGCGGCGCTCTCCGACCTGAAAACATTGTCCTCATGGGCATTGCGTCTCTCAAACGCAAACTTTCAGATCTCCAAACCCAATTGAGCCACGAATTGCAAAGCGACGCCTTAGCCATCAGTTAAAAATCCTAAAAAGGGGTGCAATTCCACTATTTCTGCCCTTTTTTAGTGTCTTTGGATGGATTTGTCGAAGAAAAAGGCAAAATTTTGAGGTTTGGCCGTAAATGACTAATAAACTACATTTTTTGAATATTTTTTTTGCAAACGTACGGTTTTTCCCGCCACCAAAAAATCTTTTTATCCCAGCTTTTTTCGGTAACAATGGACAGGACTAGGACGACATTGGCAACGCAAACACAATGACTAAGTTGTTTTTAAACGGAAACAAATAAAGGATACCATAAGAAAAAACACACAAAATTAATTAAACTAGAAAAACGACCATCAAATTGCACTTGGAAAATGGCCACTAAACTTTTCGTTTCGTCTAAACGGATTAAACGGATCAAATGGCACAAAGGGGGGAGACGTAGGGATATATAGCTTCTTTGGTTTCGTAACAATTTTTTTCTTTCTTTAATACGTTTTTTGCTTCGTAAATCTAGTTTTAATCTTGTTTTAGAGTTTTTACACTTGGTCCAGCTCATCTTTGAGGTCGTCGGTCATAACCCCGCTGTCTTTGTCTTTGGTTTCTTCCTCGGATTCTTCGCAGTCCACCGGATTAGCCACGGTTTCGCCGGTGGACAGATCAATGACCAGGTTGTCTCGCTCATCGTCCTCTTCCTCTTCGTCCGAAAGCGGAGTAGCGGGATTAGGACGATCTTCGGTCGAAAAAAGGCGTTCCAAGGCTTCTTGCGCCGAGCCGGAATGCTTTCTCGAGCGACCGGTGACGGTTAGGTTGGAGTAGTGCAGGTAGCCGTCGAGTTTGGCCCATTGCTTCCGGCTTTTAAAGTGCCACTTGGAGTGCTCCCTGAGTAGATGCTTCTGCGCCGCGCGGTAGTCGCAGAAATCGCACTTGAACGCGCCTGCGCCGCCGTTGCGCTCATGGCGTTGCCCGTGGCTCTCCACGAACTCCTTGCGGGACGCACTGTAAGGACACAGATGGCACGCAAACCACTTCTTGGGGTGGAATTGGGGGGTAGAATCGTCTTTGACGAGCCTGAGCGATCCGGTTCCGCCAATCCCTTGCTTCTGCAGCATGAGGTGCTGCTGCTCGGCGAGGGAGAGAATCACTTGCGTCGACTGACTCAGTAGCGACTCGGCTTCGGCAGGATCCTGCGATTTGCAGTGTTCTAGGAACGACTCCGGCTCTTCTTCGAGCTCGGAATCGCGGTTGTTGGTAAGCGCTTCGTGGATGTCGTGCTTCCGGATGTGCTGGAGGTAATTCGCGTAGTATTTGACCGCGTAATCGCACTTGTCGCAGCGGTAATGCTGCTTGGAGCCGTGGAGACTCAAATGGATGTCGTATTGCTCTCGCTTTTCGAACGCGGAGGGGCATTTGGAGCATTTGAACCGCTTGGCGCGTAGTCGACCGTTCTTACCGTACTGGGAGTTCCGTCCCGAATCTTCCTCTTCGATAGTTTCCTCCAGGCCATCCATTTCTTCCTCTTCGTGGCCGAATTCGTCTTCTAAAGGATCTTCCTGATGAGGGAGCTCGAGGTTCTGGATTTGGAGCGCTAATTCCACTCCAGATAAAGGCACGTTGTCATCTTCGTTGACTGAATTCGACGATTTCTTGTGGAGGTTCTCGTGTTTGGCCAAGTTACCGGCAGTTTTGACGGCGTAGTCACAGAATTTGCACTTGTAAAGACCTTCCCCGCCGTGTAAGGTTTTGTGGTAGTCTAGCGCAAACAGTTTGCAGAAAGTGGCAGGACAGAACGAGCATTGGAAAGTACTAGTATTGCTGCTTTTACTCGGCGAATTTGAGTAAAAATTAGGGGAAGGACATGAAGATTGACTTTGACCCGCGTGTGCACTCAAGTCTATTGGTTGTGTACTGGGGTCCGCGGACTGAACCGCGAGGATGTGCGGTTGCGGGTTGAGATCCGACACGGGGTACTGTTGTAGCAAGAACTGGGTTCGGTCTTGGTATTCGCGGCTATGCACCCGCAAGTGAGCCATCAGGTGGTGCTTCTGCCTGGCGGTGTAAGAACACATGTCGCAGCGGTGTGTAAACCGCGCAATGTGGAACTTTTCGTGGATGACGAGCTCGTTCTCGTTCAGGAACCGTGCAGGACAGTTTTGGCAGAAGTGGAGCAGTTTGTCGGGTTCCGAACCGTTTTCGTCGTTCTCGGTTTGGTTTTTACTGTTATCCTTGCTTGAGCTAACTATAGACCGCGGTTGCAACAGCAAGTCTAAACGCGGCGTGTTGTCTTCGGTTGTGGGCACGTCCCATTGCGCATCGCCTAGCGCCGCTAGGGTTTGCAGTTGATCCTCGTCGCTGACCGTGGGGTCAACTAAACCGTGAATGACCCCCAAGATGTTTTGATGGACTTTCACGTGGGCGGAAAGCACTCCTGCGTTGTTGCAATGATAGTTGCATAGATGGCAGCGCTGTAGGTCGAAATTGTTATTATTATTATTGTTGTTGTTGCTGGTGTTGGCGTTTAAGTTTTGGTGACGTTTTTCGTGTTCTTGGATATTTACTTTACGGAAATTAACGTGGGGGCAAAACCTGCACTTAAACATTTTGCAAAACTTGCCATCGGGCCGCGAAACCCAGGTAAGGGGAATGTCGGGCAAGGAGCGCGTGTCGGTGTCCGTTAGGCGCGGCAGCCGTTGGGGATTCAAATTCAAATGCGCGAAGTTGTTGTTGTCGGTAGAGGCGCTGACGCTGGGCGCTAAACTCTCTAACGACGTTTCGGTCTTAGCAGGGGATACGTTGTTACACTCCATGTGGCTGGTGTCAGACCTCACTTCCTCGTCGATTTCCAAACCGTTGTCCGAGTCATAACCAGCTTCGGAATCTGACGCATAACTCGCGTTACTCGCAGGCGCAGTGATAGTAGACGCCGTCTCTGAACTGTCCACTTTTAAAGGCGGTAAACCGTGCACTCGCAAATGCTGGTTGAGTAAATGACGTCGACTCACGTTATAGGAGCATTGGGTGCACTTGAAAGGCGCTCCACGGGGCCGGTGGAATTGCTTGTGGTACAGAAACTGGCTCTTGGAATCGCTTACGTAAGGACATTGAGGGCATTTATGGCGTTTGTTGGATACTTCGGGGGTGCTTTCGTCCTCCATGTCTGGTTGAGCCTCTTGAGAATGATCTGTGGGGTTTTCCACTCCGTGCAGTTGCAAGTGCTCCGTTAAATCCCTGTTGTAATAAAAACAAAAATCAGAAAAAAATCATATTTTTTATATATATTTGTATACTAATATATATTTTTAGTAAATGTATTAAATTGTTATTTTAATCATTTATTAAATAGATTATTTTGATTTAATATATTGAAATTAATCAATTTTTTCTTTTGTTTATTTATTATTAACTTATTTTATATTATTTTGTTATTATTATTATTTATTACTTTTTTCTCACAAATACATTAGTGTGGTCACATGGTAAAACCAGATCTCAACCATTGTATTATTATTATTATTATTATTATTATTATGACTTTTACTTCCTCTCACAAATAAAAAAAAGTAATAATAATAATAAAATGGTTGAAATCTGGTTTTACCATGTGAACACACTAATGTATTTGTGAGAAATTTTTTTTTTTAATTATTATTATTATATTATTTTAAGAAGTGTCCTTACGCAGCATGGATGGTGTTGTAGGTGCATAGTCGGCATTTCTTAAAGCCCTTATTACTGTTGTGGTGTCTGCGGTGTAGTTCCATGTCCGTAAGGCTGCGGCAAGCAAAAGGGCACGTGGAGCACAAGTATTGCTGGCGGTCGGGGTGCAAAATGTAGCCCAGACCGTCTTCTTCGGCGGATTGACGAGCCATTTCTACTTTGCGCTCCAGGGACATTCTTCCGCCCCCTCGGCCTCTCTTTCCGTAGAAGCTGAGACTAGCGTTACTGGGAGGCGCGGACCAATGGCTTTCTTTGGTCAGAACGGGTCCGTCGTCTTCCGGTAGTCTGTTTTCGACCACTTGGATGTTACCGTTGTGCTTTAAACGGCAATGTCGCTATTAAGTAGAGAAACAAATTATATATTAGCTTTTCGCTCTTAGGCAACACGTTTAAAGTTAGTGGATTAGCATTGTACGACACGGAACTAATCTATCTTCCCATGAAAATTACTAAAAAAAATACCGCTCGGAAGTTGGAGCTGAAAGTAAGCGTTTGGTTTGTTGTTGTTGTTTTTACCTGGATCACATGTTTCCAGTTGGACACTTGGTTACAGACTCCGCAACGAAAAGCAGGCACAGGGGTGGGAAGGAGAGAAGATTGGAAAGGTGGTACAGAAAGGGGAGTGGCTTGGGAGGTACTTTGGATTACGGCCATGGTAAGGTCTTGATCTAAAGTGGAAGGTGCAGGATTAAGGCCTCCGTAGTGAACGCTACTAATGTGTTCCACCACCTTGTCACGGTCCCCGTCTCTAAAACAAAGTAAAAACGAAGTAGACAAACACAAAAACCAACACCATCATTAGCCAAGTTTTCTACGACATTTTTTGATTGGTTTAAGGGAGTTATGCTTAGTCATAAAGAACTAAAAAGAACCAAACCACCTTCTAAGAATAAGACCTTTTCTACCGGAAACAATAGCTTTTGTTGTTGTTTTTTTAGTAAAATACCATAACCTGTTAATACGTAGTACAGTACTGTGACTATATCCCGGTCCAAAAGAAAAGCTAACCGACCGAAGTAAAAACCTTAACCGGAGTTGCAGTACGAGTGCCGGGTAATGGAACCATCCACTCGGTTAACGTTTCCTGATTCATTATTGCGTCTTTGCACCCTTGCCTAGGCAGGCCGAAGAAACGCTGCCTGTCCAGCCTCACAAGACGGGAGCTTTTGTTTAGCTCACCGAACGTTCCTCGTATGGGCAAGCCCGGGCTCGTAGCGTTACTCCGGGTCTTTTTCCGGCCTGACAGGACGGGTTAAGGGTGGTAGCTTTTGGTTACGCTTACCGAACGTTCCTCGTACAGGCAAGCCAGGGCTCGTAGCGTTATTTCGGCTTGGCTTTACCAATGGTGCCGTGACACAATAATGAATCAGTTGCTATTGCTAACCGGGACTCGTAGCGTTACTCCGGCCTTTTTTCATCTTAAGTACGATCGGTTAGTTTCTTGTTTTAGGCCGAATAAGTCACGAATACTGTAACTATGGTAAATAACCGTAACCGCGCTGTTTTGTGGTTTTAGGAAAAGCTCAAGTATTGCTTTGCGAGCGTAAGTTTGTTTGCAGTTTTTTTACCCTAATGACACTCTGCCAATTTGATCCTTTGCCGCAGATTCCGCAGAAGAAATTGTCCGTTTGGGTATGCTTAGCCATGTGGGCCAATACCATGCGCTTGTCTTTATGCCTATTTCGATCCAATTTTTGTTTTAAAAAAATCAGTAAAAAATATGGAAGAAATGTTTTTCAATCAAAGAATTAATGGATTTGATATGCCTATAATGGCTCAAGTCTAAATTGAGTTGAACCCAAAATTAAAGTACAAATTTATCGAATTCATTGACTGCGAAAGGAAAGAAAGTTGCACTTACTTGAATATGCAGCGCTTGCATTTCCATACCGTGCGTCGATTCTCGTCACCCCGGTAGAGCCGTTGGGGAGAGCCCGCTTCGGGTTGAGGTCGTAGCGCAGTTAAAGGTGGTGGTTGACGAAGGAGACCGGATAGGGGGTTGTTGCCTGCCATAGTTGGAGCTCTGGTTAGTTTGGGCGGCTGAGGGACCCGCATATGTGACAAACCTGTTGTATTGCCTTCCAAACTGGCACTCGCGGACGCTGGCGACAGCGCGGCAGGAGATGGCGTTGCGCGAGGCGACATAGACGGCGACAAGGACGCCGACCTCCCCAACGTCAATACTTTACTGTTCACAGCGGAACTCTCCATCACGCGTAAGGTGGTGAGGTACTGGTCGTATTGCTGATGGTGCCGCTCGCCGGCGGGGTCCAGCATGACCACTGAGGCGGTTTGATGACTTGGATCGCGGGCCGTTTTCAGCTTGATATGTTTGGTAATGTCCCAGCGCCAATTGGAGCGGTAGTTGCACTGAGAGCATTCAAAAGGCTTGGTGTTCGAGTGGCCCACTATGTGGACATGGAACCTCGAGGCGGTATTGGCCCAGAAGTTGCAATGGGGACAGCGGTACACCTTCCGGTACATCCCTTCAGCATTATTTGAACTATTCATCCCGCCAGTAACCGTGCCAATACCGGGAATCGTTTCTATGCCGACCATACTACTTTCCGAAAGGTCGCTGGCTACCGAAACGCCGTCTTCGGCGTCCCCTTCAGCCCCTGTCACTGCCGGTAGCACCGCCGGTAACGTCAGTGACGCTTCCGGCGGTTGGTTCCACACGAAGACCTTGTTTTCCATCGGGTGAGGCTCTTGTTTGTGGTCAATCTCACTAGAAGGATTCGGTACTTTCCTTTTAAGTTCCTCCGACGCTTCGAAATTTCGTTCCTGGAGGTCATTCTGCTCCTCTTCCATGGCTAATTGAGCCGCTGGACAAGTTTTGAGATGGGTCAGTAGGTCTAACCGCGTTTTACAGCGGTGGCGGCAGTATTGGCATCGCGACGAGAGCGAAGTCGGGTTCGGGGGAGGGATGGGTGGCCGCGTGCGAGGTCCACCTGAGTGCAGCTTTTGATGGCGCACGGCTTCGGACAAGCACTTGGCTTCGTGCCCGCAGAATTGGCAAATGAGCTGGTTGATATTGGTCGGAGCTAGTTTTTCCGCCAGCTGGTCGAAAAAGGATGTGGTTTTGCTGTTGGGGTTGTGCATGCCAGCATTCCTAGGGCCTCTCTGACCGTCTTTAGTGTTGTCCGTGTTGGTATTCCACGGAAATATGTAATCAGAGGACAAGGATGCAGTTTTCGATGATAAGGCGTTGAATTTCTCGGCTTCCGTCTTGGCTAGTAACCCGACTGCTTCCAGGATCGGAGGACTAAACTCCGTAGCTGGTTGGGTGTTGAATTCGGCGCGTTTCGGGATCTGCGGAATGCGCAGAATGGTCGGGGTCGCCTTATCCGCGGCTGGGGTGGCGGTCGTCGACGGTACTTGAGGCGAATTCGTAGTATTAAGCATGGAACCGATCGGGATCAGGTTAGGAATGGGTCGCGGAGGCGGTTTGTTGAAGGCTTTGGGGAAAGGCGACTCAACCGGGGCCTCCAGCGACGCCGAAGCGGATCCGACCGGCATTCCATGGACACGCACTTCGTGCTGCTGAATTTCAGAGTCCCACACCGCCTTAAAAGAACAGAAGCGACATTGGGCATGCTTTCCGAAGACTGAATCGCTCTTGGAACCCGTGTCGCCCGCATTTTTGGGTACAGTCAAGGCCATGGGCGGAGTCGACGATTTGCCGTGACGCTCCGCCGACATTTCGTGGTCTTCTGGCGCCGCCAGATCGTCTATGTCTGGCAGGTCTTCTTCACGCTCTAATCGCAGCAAATCCAGCTCTTCGGCGTCCATGGACGCATCCGCTTCGTCCGACGCACCTACCTTGTTGCGTCGCCGGGACACTCGAGCCCGTTCGGGCGTCAGATGGTGATTTTGGATGTGCACCGTAAGGCTTTGTTTGATGTGCGCCGTGAAATTACAAAGAGAACATTGGTACATACCTCCGCCCATGTGGTTCTTGAGATGGCGATCCAGGTTCCACTTGTACGGCGTGCGGAATTCGCACATGTCGCATTTAATCATCGGCATGGAATGGTACTTGACGTGTTTGGTGTAGCGCGCTTTGACGTGGGTCACGTAATTGCATTTCACGCAGCGAAAGAACTTTTTCTTCAAGTGCACCAAGCGTTCGTGTCGCTGGAGCAAGACGCGGGATTTGGTCACGAAATCGCAGACGGAGCAGCGCAGTTCGTCGTTCTTCCCGACCGAGTGCCGGAAAGAGTGATGGTAGGCACTGGAGGAGCGTTCTTCTTCCGCGGCGATCGCAGCCGCTTCCTCGGCTTCGAAGTAGTCCTCCTCCATTAGGTCTGCTTCGGCCGTCGCGCCGCTGCTGTCGTTGTCCTCGTCCAAGTCTTCTTCCTCCTCGTCGTCTTCCACGAGCTGAGGAACTATTACTTCTTCTATTTTGTGTTTCGTCCGTCTGCCGGACGCCGCATAAGAGGAGCTTTTCGATGGCGTCGGGTGGATTGCGGCAGTATTACTGCCCGTTCGCCGCGTACTGCGTTTAGGACTTTTGGGACTAGGGGTAAACATGGAATTCGAGTCGGAAGAGGAGCGGGAAGAGCGGGAGGCCGCCGCCTTACCGCCTTCTTTCGACAGCGGACTGTTACCTGGAACGGTCGCCATAATGCTGCTGGTGCTGGCGTTCGATAACGGCTGCGTGCCGCTGTCCGCCGGCAGGTCGTGCACCATCCGCAGATGTCGCTGGAGCTTTTGATTGTGTCTCGAAGCATAAATACACAACTGGCATTCATAAATGCGTAGTTTCTCCCCGTGCTCTTCCTTTAAGTGGTAGAGGTAAGAGCGCGGGTTCTGAGTGAAGAAATAACACCGACTGCAATGGTAATTGCGTTTGATCCGAGTTTGCGGCAAGTCGCCCAGCTCCGCCATGCTCTGGCTTGCCGGGACGCCTGTTGATGCCTCCCAATAGAATGTCGAAGCGGGTTTGGATCCGCGGCCGCCCACCATTGCTCCCTTTCCACGATAGTTACCTTTAGCAACTCACATAACGTTCTTTTAACCACCTGGAAGTATCAAAATTGGTACCATTAGCTTCTTCAACTCCTAAACTAAAAACAACTAAAATATTAAAATGTATTTAAGACAGTATTTCAATCTATTGACTGTATCTAAGGTATTGGTTTATAAATTCCTAAATGTTTACCAAAAAAAGAATATAAATATATTATGTTTTTGGTAAACATTTTGGAAAATGGTATGTACAGTATGGAACTATAACACTAGGGGATTCCTGAAGCAGAATAGAAGGTAAAAAAAAATTGGGGGACATCTTTTGAGGTCATCTTTCGGAGGTATATGGTCTCTTGCATGGTAATCGACTGGAATTATTCGTGGGGCGAAAGAGAGAGAGAATGACGCGCAGACTACTGCTACCTTTGGTTGAGTTTCGCTTTGGATTGCATGCGTAAGTAAGATAAGGCTTAGATATACTTTGGCCTCCTCCTGGAGTTTTGGAGAGACTCCTTCTGAGCTTTCGTTACTACTGAGGCGCTGTGCTTCGGGTCGCCGGTCGCTGCTAACATAACAGAAACAGAGCACGTGATATTTGGGGGAACTTAAGGCAAGTCAGCTCTTTCCTTTCCCCCCAGCCCCCCCACCTCAGAAAAGCTTTGGCTTTTGGTATATATAAAAGCGCCACACACCAGCCTTGACTCATAACGTGTTGCTCATTTCATAGACAGTTTTGCTCGCTTGGCTATGCGCACAGCGCACCTCATCATGGATGGAACCATGAGCTCATCAAATGACCGCTAACGAAACACCATAAGCGAGCGAGAAAGACAGAGAGAGAGCGTCGTGTGTACTGTATGAAAAGTCTTTCGCTGGGGCATGGGAGTATAGGAAAGTCCTTGGAGGAAAAACAAGAACAAAGCGGGTTGAGAGTCGAACCACCATCAAGGAGGGTTTTTAGAATATTGGATGGATATAGTTGTCTTGAAGGTTCTACGAGGGAACCTGGAACGTTGCTCCGCATTCTAATGACGTTTAACTTGACGGGGATATATACTCTATACTGTATTGGTATCACAGTAGCCTATGTGCATTCTTTTAGTATCGCATTCCACTGGCTGCACTGGTTGCACTGGTGCAATATTTTCCGCACTCGGTGTGTGTACGCTTTGTAAAAATGCATGATTGACACATTGAGTGCCAAAAATGTTGCACCAGTGCAGCCAGTGGAACGCGCTATAACTCTTGCTCGATTTTTTTTTTTTTTTTTTTTTAAGTTTCGCCTATTTAACCCCATGTCATAACATATCTCCATCCAAAATGCAAGCCAAAATGTTATTGGGTGCAAGGTAAAAAAGGGAAGGTGGACCTTTTGTTTGGCCAGGAAGGAAGAGCTTCGCAGCTGTTGCCAGAGGTGCAAGTGCGATATGCTTAAAGGAAAGTGTAGATGCATGTGTATGTATATGTCTATAACACAAGAGCAAAGTGGAGATTGGGAAATGAATGTGTGGTCTGGTTTTGTCTGCCGTGCAAGGGGGGAAAAAGCGACGCAACTTAACGTGTTCTACAGGGTCTGCAGGTACAACACCGGATTGTTGCACTCGATGAAGAGGAAACTGACAGGGAGTCATTTGCACAGGTGGGAAAGCGGTAGAGAGATAGAGAGGAGAAAAGAGAGAGAGAAACATTGAGAATGAGACTTTTCTTCCAACTCGACAGAGGTTTCCGGTCGTATGGTCCTATGGTATGGTTGCAAGAAGGGATCACGTGATGGGAATTAATTTGCTTTAATAACATACTGTAAGTCTGGAAAAGCTACCAAGGTACTGTACCAGGTACCCTCCCCTCTCCTCGTCTATCCCCCCTCCCCAATCCCTAAGCATCACCTTACCATTCCCAAAGTATTGTATGGCCGAGATAAGGGTACGGAATTCGAGGGAAAGTGTATATATTTGATAAATATTACTAACGTGATACCTTGAACGCATACTTGATCCAAGTTAAGAATTAAGGACCTAACAGATGTTGCTGGTACCATCCGTAACTGTTACCGGTACCGTTTACCTATTACCCATAATATTATTACCCGTCATACTATGTGCTGCCTGTATTTTGCATGCGCACTAAGGATGTTCTAAATGGCTATAATAACTTTAGCGCTGAACATAAACATTCGGAGAAATTACACTCATGATTTCGGGTTATTTCCCACAATTGTAAAATTAAAATACTGGTACTTAAACGGCTACTTGTGCTAGAAGTAAAAGCTTGATTGCTCGTGGAATTTCTATACAGTTGGTATGCAAAGAAAATATTGTTACAATGAGGTGTGTTGTAACCGAAAGACGATGCTTCCAGATAGATGCTTCCGATTTCTGGTAAAAGTTTCGGTATTAATTTGGAAAATACCGCCAAAAAAAGCTAACGGTAGTTAGAGTAATTCGATGGTTAGAACGTTTGCAGTTGTTGTAAAGGTTCAGCACGCTAGCTAGGGTAGTTATAAAGCATACACCTATTGGGAGTACGGGGAAGCTGGCGTGTAATGCTAAGAGCCCTGGTAAAGTTTAAATTGCCGGGGAGTGGCAATAAATTGGCCCGAATTGTCGACAGAACAATGATGGAAAGTGAGCGTCTGTTACACGTACACAGGTGGCTGTTCTACTGTCTCTGTGTGGATATTTGTTCCTACCTGCGTGTAAAAAGGTCTGTGCTGCTGGTTACAAAAGTTGCAGGTGCCTGGGTAACAACCGTATTTGATAGCCCTCCCTCGCATGTGCACCTGAAAGAGGACCTGGGATGCAAATATTGAGGATTTCTTTCTCCTCGCGATAGAGGCAGGTTTATAGCACGAGGAGGTTGCAATTGAACTATGTGGGACTGTTTGGGAGCCATTACGTTAAGCAGTTTACAGGACACTTCCTTTTGCGCTCTACAAATATTTTCTAAAGAAGTTTCATCCCTCTTTATTGCCTGGAAGACAAACGAGCGTTGGGCTGGTAAAGACAAAAAAATGATTACGAAGGAACGGGAAGCTGCGGAGAATGCGGGACCCCGCTATCTCCGACCGCTTAGCGCCAGACGTAGCCACGTCCGCTGCCTGAAGTTGAAACGCAGCACTTGATTGTTGTTTTTATGGACGGGGAAGCTTCTCGGGTTCTTCCTTCGCTGCTTGGCTTCCACGTAACATGGAACCAGCTTCGGTACGTGTAATATAAGGTTTGGCGTTAAAGGTTGCGAACCAGACTAAAAGCGACGCAACGTTGCCGTGTTGTATATCTTCCGTGACCATGGAAATGGTAACGACAAAAGCAACGGCGGGTGGAGGAGTTGGCCGCGTATGGGGGCGCCCAAAGAACAAAGGTTGGGTGAGCAGGGAGGCAGGTTAAGAGGACGACGAAAGAACACGTAAGGAGCTACCTGAGCTGGGGAAGAACGTGCTTAGAATCTATTCCACCCCGTAAGACGCACACACACACAACATTACAATTACGGCATGCACAGGAGCACCAAACGCCAAAACTACAAGGCGTAAGAAAAGCCAACGGGTTTGTCTTATATCTTTGTGGTTGTTTGGGTTCAGACTAGGAGCTAGGATATAGTCCATGTAGAGTAAGTATAAGCCTCCAAACCAACCCAAAGAGGTTTTCCCCTATTGCACGCTGCTGGCTTTTTACTATATGGCGCTGCGCAGCACATTGATCGGGTGGCTACGGAAGGTGCGGCGGATCGCAACCAAACCAGCCAAACCCTCCCCTGCTGGGGTTACTATAACTACATGGCGTCCGCTCACGAAGGCGTCTTCCATGGAGTCTTCCATGGAGGCGTCTTTCCATCTCCCAGCAGCTTCCCTCTCATCTCTCAGTCCCTAACTCTTCCTTGTCCCCTTTTCTTACGTCTTGCCCTTTTGGCAAGTGTCTGTGGAAGGTCCCCGGTTCCATCTTCAACTTTGGCTCGGCTGGGGCTTCAACGGCCACGCAACCCAACGTGGCTGGGAAACAACGTGGCGCCTGAGTCTGCATGGGGTCGCTGTAGTCGCATATGTGGGAGCTCGTGTGTTATGTGTTGCCAACTGGTGCGGAAAAAGAGGAGGAGGTAGAAAGGAGGTGGTGGGAGGAGTGGGAGGAATAAAAAGGGGGCCAAACTGGGGCAGCACAAGCAACCGAACATAATCCTCCATGGGTCCTCGTATGTGAGTCGCTAACACGGAATGCAATAACAAAAAAAAGCCCAAATGATGTGTTATATACGAGTGTGTTCTGCGTCACAACTTACAAGTTTTCTTACTCATACCAGGAAAAATTGTTCCGAAATCTGCACTTCTTCACTTTTCTTCTTTTCCTTATGTGTCCTTATAATTATAACTATATAATTATAATTATAACTATAACTATGACGTCTTCACTAAACTTAATTTACGAATAAGTTTCAGGTTAATTGGACTGATTCCATTCCAATAACTAATTCCAATTATTGGAATTAATTCCTTTCCAAAAATAAGACATTGAAGAATAAATTTCAGGTTGATTGGACTGATTCTTCTGTGTCTTATTTTGCGGAATTATTGGAATGAATTTCGTTCCAAAAATTCCGTAAATTTCAGGTTGATTGGACTGTTTCTTAATTTTCGGAATTATTGGAATTAATTCCTCTTCAAAAATTCCGAAAAATAAGCCCTCGAAGAACAAGTTTCAGGTTAAGTGGACTGATTCTTCGATATCTTTTTTTCGGAATTGAAAATTTTTATTGGAAAGGAACTTGGAATTCGCTGAGAGGATGGCTAGATGGAAAAGAATTTCGAGGTCTATCGTAGGGGATGTTGCTGTTGGTTTTTGTTCAACATGGGCAACTTTTGACATATAGAGTCGTTCGCTAAGCGAGTCAGATGACCGCAGCCATCTACTTGATACCACACTCCTATAACCATACCCCTTTCCGTATCCCTCCTGCCCCACATATCCACAAATGCACACTGTGCCCCTCGCCCCACCCCTTCCCTCCTCTGGAAAGAGGCGGATGTGAGTTCAGTTCGGGGGGGATCAAGTTCGCGGATTAGAATTACGTCACGAGAAGTTAGAAGTTCACTTACTTTGGGTTGATGGATGAACGGTAAAGTTAAAATTGTAGTTGCACACGAACGAAGGAATCCGATTATGGGTGGTGTGCCGGAATTCCGAACAATAATTTGCAACAGGAGTAATAAGGTGTCACCGTTCCACTCTTGATGGTTTGAAACAGAAGAGGGGGGAAATCAAACGGAGTTTTTGTGTAAGCCTCCCAGGAAAATGTTGCCGAAAAACAAATAAATAGTAATAATAAGAGGAGGAGGAGAAGCCTTCCTGCAGAGTCGATGCAGCAACACACAACACAACGACCGGACTCCTCAACGCCGACTACCGAGTTCTTACGATACCCTTACCGTACCGCATAGCCAACCCATGCCAGAAACGCCCAATGGACGACGGTGCGGGACGTTGGAAAACTTCCCCGGCTGCCAGTCTTCTTCCCTGTTGGTCTGGTCGCCGTTTTCTCTCCCGTTCCAAGATACACCGAGATACCGCAGTTCACCGGAGCGGATGGAATGGCTCTATACTATATAACGTGTGTATGTATATGTGCCTGTGTGTATGTGGAGCTCCAGCCTCAGCCCAGCAAACTCCTAAGGCACACGATCCTAATCCGCATAAGGGCTTTTCGGGTTAAAACAGACCCACTGCATCGACAGAAACCTCCATCGTCTTCTACTCAAACGCAACCTTCTTTGAAACATTTTTACTAATAAAACGTGGAGCTCTTTCCTAATGAGACTCAAGCCGGAGCACAGTAAAAAAAATTTAAAAATTAAATTAAAGAGCGGAAGGAAGTACCCCAGGTAACGAAGTGGAGGAAACTTTTATCATCCTTACGTCAGGTGATGTGTCGAAAGTCCGGGGGATGCAGGCGGGGCCGTGTAAGAAAAGCGAAAACACTTTCTTTTGCGTTTTGCAATAGGTTCTCCTTATCATATCTTGGTCTGGTACCACGTACAGAAAACGCAGAAAGAAACAAACACTATGCGTTGGTTTTACCCACCCCCTTCGCGGAAGTCATGATTAGTTTCTGTTTAAATATCTCTTTTCTTTTCTTTTCTTTTATTATTTAATGGTAATAATACAAATAGTCCTTTCGAAGTTCTTTCGATGGATCTAGAGCAACATCGCTTTTAGTGCTTTGGTGATGGACCAAAGGTGTATATATAGCGAACAATGCAAAAGGAAGCCATGGCAATGACGGAGGACGTGTATACGTGTACGAGGAGAGGGTTGGTTGCACTTTGCCCGTTGCCACGTAGGGTTACTGAAAGCGCCTAGCCAAAAGCTCGCTTGCTTCCTCCTCTTCGGGACTTGGCTACGTTCTCCACATACAACAGTTATTGATTTGTACGGCGTCGACCTCCTCTGCAGGTCTTCCAGCTTGCATGAGGGTAAAACCGAAACCAGCCTGTCCGCCACTCCGTGCCATGTTGTAACTCTTACTCCGCGTAGAGTGTCTAAGTGTACCCCAGCCATCACCCACACAGTAGCAGGAGCGGAAAGAGACACTCGGTACGGATGCTCCTCCCCAGAAGACTCCCTCAAAAAGAACCAAATCCTAGCACTACTACCTTGAAGTGCTTGATTGATTCCGCCGACCCACTTGGTTCCCGTGTCGTTTTCTTGCCGATTCCGAGCCAGAAGAATAGCGCCGGGAAGCTTGGGAGAGAGCCCAACTTTGCCTGATGAAGACAAGGTATTTTAGCCCCCTTGGAACGCGTAATCACCGTATCATGAAAGCTAAGATGAGGGAGGATTCCAGGTATTAGCAGCTAACGGCCCCAAAGCGCTTTGCTTTGGAAGAATTAGTTTCTTTAAAGAATCGTTATGTGAGGCTGTCCTTGGTAGGGAGGGACTCGGGTTTCGGTTTCGGGTCCGTATCAGAAATACTTTTTGCTTTGGAGTTTTTAGCCCGGGAAAATGGTTGACGTAAGTGGACAGGAAGGTTTTATCAGGCGACCAAACGGACTAACGACCTTCTCGACCGGAGTTCGACGATCGATGGATGTCGGTGTGTGTGTACACGTATGGCGACGGGAGTAATAAGAAGGAGGTCATGAATATAACGCCAGAGAGACAAGGAGAGAGAGACTTTGGTAAATGCCATAACAGTCTATGGTAGACAGGTTTAGAGCCTCACTTGAAATCTTTATCAGGCAAAGCTCCGAGGTAAGATTCCATCTTATCAGTTTGTAGTGTGACTGACTGCACAGGATAGCTGGGCCTTGATTAGGGAAGGTATGGCCAAAGCGGGTCCCGGTCGGTCAGCGAGACACAGGAGAGAGAGACGGAGAGAGAGAGGTGAGGTGCCAAGCGACGAGGAGAAGTCCTACCCAGAACAGAAAACCCACTTCTGCAGCACACGACTTACACCCTCCTGGCCCCTCCACCTCCCAACCCACGTCAGCGTTCTTCCGTCTTGTGTGCTTCTTCGTGCTTCCAGCTTGAGCTGGGGGAAAAGGAGCAGAAGAATGACGTTGCAAAGCCGATGGAAAAGAACTGCGTTTTCTTTGCCTTGGTGGAGAAGCTCATGTCGAAAAACCCAAAGCCGAGCTGTGCAAAGGCCAGAAATAAACCCTCCTCCAACTCGTCACTCCTTAACCATCCATGCCGGGGTTTCGTGGGGGTTCTTGGGGAAATCGGTAAGCGAGATGAAGCTAACCTCGAGTTTTTCACCCAAGCTTCTTTGGGCTTGGGGCCCAGCGGCCTCCTCGCGGTGTTGCGTCCGCGTTCGCACCTTTGAATTAGAGCCAGAAATTTGGCAAAGGAAGGAAGAAGAAACGGCCAAGGCCGAGTATAACCGTTCCTACCTAAAAGACGTCTAAGGCATGTTAGAGCTTGAGCTCAAAGCTCATCAGAGGCGCTGCGAAAGCTTTTTACTCCGGGAAAGGAGCACGCGGAAGGTGACGATTTTTTGGGGGAGGTGGGTGGTGGAAGCTAACCTGGAAACCTTAGGAAATGGAGCAAAACAAGGACCTTTCCCTTATCCTTACTCTTATCGCCTACCTGTTCCTGATTACCTTGGTTCAGGTTTCTTTCATTAGAGACTCATAAGCACTCTTTTCAATAAGGTGTTTTGTCTGTGCTTTGGACATTGGTCATTTGAAAAAATGTCTGGTCGCGTTAATACGAAGCATGAGTCGCAGCTTTTTGTTATTTTAATTATTTAAAGTAAATAATAAAAAAAGGAACGGAGGAAGACCTCGGCTGGGGACGGAGAGGTGCTGAGCAGGAGCAAATCTTCCTCCGGAAGGCATCCAAGCATATAACGATGTAGGAGCAAAAGCAGCAGCAGAAGCGAACCATGCCAACCCATGGAGTTGAGGTGGATGGATGAAGACAAAGATGGAAAAGGCAGAGAGACGACTACGTCCAGAAAACAGGGGAAAATCGATGCAAACCTACGCGGAGCAACTTGGGTGTATGACGCTGTCTGTCTGAATTGCTGGCTCGCTTGGGCCTAAATTTGGTGGCCCCAGCAACCTCAACAAGCAACCAGAAAACCCGAGGTAGCAGATATAAAAAGGGCCCCTTTGCAAAGTGTATCTATCACGCCATCTCATGTTTCCGAACAGACGCCAGAAATTACGGAACTATTTTTCGGATATTTACCATCTCGAATGCATTCTTCTGATGGTGTCTATTGGTTGCATTAAAAAGAAATAAACTCTGCCCTAAGCAGAAGAAAATTGATAACGTTTTCTAAGAATAAACTCGATACCAGCTTCCATAAAGTTATCATATAAGAATAATCAGTAAAGCTAAAAAAGAAATAGGAGCTTTGTAATGGCTTATTACCTATAAAGCCTAGTGCGAAGGGCTTGGCTCTTATTCATTTTGACTCAGCTCTTATTAATTTATTTCATTGTTTATCAAGTTAAGAAAGAAAGAAACATTATTTCAATCACAAATGAAGATTAAGATAGCTAGGCTTATTTTTCTTACTAGAGAAAAGGGACAATTAAATATAAGAATAAAGGCAAAGATTTTTTAAAGTTTGTTTTCTCTTACAAGCCTGTACGAACTGTCTTCTATTGTTTACAACTAGCTCGTAGTGGTCTTCCACACGTGTTCATGGTTGCTTATCTTTCGCGAGGATTTTAATAAAATTCTCCTAACTAGTAAACTGCTAGATCAACCTTTATAGCATATAACTGTTATTGAGATTCAAAAGCTTCAATGTTGAAGAGTTGCCAGGTATTTTGTAGAATAGTTTCCCCTAATTTTCGTGCGTTTTCCAGTCCCAGCAATCCGCAACTGAAAACGTTGACTCCCTTGGAACGCATAAATAAGCGCAGTCAAGTTAAACAAATGGAGAAAGTGTACCTCCGACTCGTGGAAAGCGAAGCCAGACTCTCGCTAAACTTCAGGTACTCGAACCCTGGTTTGAACGTGGATCGCTGGTTTAATCTCAACAGGTCCATTGAAGAACCGTTGAGCGACTTGGCCTCCCGGATTTCCAACAATCTGGAGAAGGTGCTTGCCAAGAAAAGCGACCGAAGGAAGAAAAAGAACCAACCCAATGTTCCTGCCCAAGATTGCAAACTAGAAGTCACTTTTATGAAAGATAACCTGCCCATTGCACTAGATTCGGCGTCCAAAATCTTAGCCCAACACCCTTGCTCCATTCAGATTGGGGAAATTATTTATGAAATCGATGTCAATCCTCCTACGGTGAAGAACGTTCAATTGCCTTCTTGTATCATGGCGGAATTCCCGGTTTACCCGCGGAAAATCGATTTCGAGTTCTGTTTGCCGGAAGAAAGTCAGTTTGTGTGGTACATATTACCTTCATCGGCTTTGCCTGTAAGCGAGAAGAGTTCTAGTACGAGCGCTAGCAACGTAGATCCTCAAATCCCCGAAGATTCCGACCAATGGGAGCGAATCAGCGAAGGCTTCTATTTCGTGCCTACCAACGATTTAGTTGACCATTACCTGAAGCTAAAGTGCGTCCCAAAGACGGGGGATCGGATCGGCTTACCCTCCGTGGCTATCAGTACTATCCCAGTGACTGCAGGACCTGGCATTTGTCCTTTTGATACTCGACATGCATTCACCACTGCTCAGATGAATGAAAAAGGGTAAAAAAAAGCAAAAATACACTTAGTAACTCTACATTTGTGACGTTATGACATTTATGATGAACTAAACACATTTTTCTTGCTTTTCCAAAAGGTTTCGCGTAATGTCGTATAACATCTTGGCGGACTTGTACGCGGATTCGGATTTCTCCAGAACTGTTTTGTTCCCGTACTGTCCCCGGTATGCTTTAGCTATTGACTACCGCAAACAGCTCTTTTTGAAAGAAATTATAGGTAATTTATTACAATTTATTTTAAAAAGGAATTAGATTCCTTTCTTAGCTGGAAAATTGATTAGTTTTTTGTGCGATACTTGATTTAAAAGACAATTAAATTAGAGTAATTTTTTATTTTATTTATATTTTCATATTATTTTCATATTCTTATTGTATTTTATTCATATTACTAATATTTTGTTTTGGATTTTCTTAGGTTACCATGCTGACATCATGTGTTTACAGGAAGTGGATTCCAAGATCTTCGAATATGATCTGCAACCATTGCTGGGATCTCTTAATTACGATTCGGTATTCCATGTCAAAGGAGGAACTGTAGTTGAAGGATTGGCGTGCATTTTCAACAAGAAAAAGTTTAGGTAATGTTTAAAAAAAAAATTAAGTAAATAAATTTTTAAATAGATATTTTTTTATTTAGGTTAGTGGAAAGCTCTAGTAAAGTGTTGGGTGAAGAAATCAAGTCAAATGCTCTCTTCGCCGACATATTGGAAGCTCTTCAGCGAAATGAGGCGCTATTCAATCGAGTAACTGCAAGAACGACTTCGGCGTTGGTAAAATTGTCAAGTCAACTTCTTGGTGTTCTGTTTTTAGAAATTTTTGTTAGATTTGTGTATTGGAAAGCGTAGAACACCCTGGTCGAAGGGTAGTCGTGGGCAACACTCATTTGTACTTCCATCCTAATGCCGATCATGTCAGATTAGTGCAAGCAACAGCTGCCATTCGCCTTGTAAGGGAAATGGTAGCGAAACATCAAGTAAGTTTTCAGGAAATTAATTTTTAATTAAATTAAATCTTAACATGAAACTGAGCTATATTTATTTGTATAGGCATTGTCGTCGGATGTTAGGCTGCTTTTCTGTGGCGACTTTAATAGTTGCCCGGAATTTGCTGTTTATGAGCTGTTCACGCAACAATTTATCCCGGCTGAGCATGGGGATTGGAATAGTTGTAGGTCTTGGGATTTTTTTGTTTTGTGAAGTACTAATTAAGTGACGCGTTAAGGTCCTGAGGAAGCCGTTAAGGATTTGACTGTTACACAGCCTTTTAAATTGTTTAGCGCATGCGGTACCCCGCCGTTTACGAATTACGTAGGCGGGTTTGTTGGATGTTTAGACTACATTTTTTGTGAGGAAGAAAAATTCCAAGTGGAACAAGTAAGCAAAAGTATTTTCGGCTTGAGGTACTAATTCAGTTTCCGTTCTTTTTCATTTATTGTAGGTGATTCCCCTACCTAGTTTGGAAGAAGTTCTAGAACACACCGCCTTGCCCAGTGTGGTTTTTCCTTCCGATCATGTAGCTTTAGTGGCGGATTTGTTATGGAAATAATAACTTGAATAATAATATATATATCTCTGATTATTATCCTATTAAATTACGACATAAACGAATTGTAAATAACCTCAGATTCAGTGTAATTCTATTTAAATAGCAGTTCTAGAGTCCAACTTTTAAGCCGACCGCCAATAATACATTTATTTATTTCTCGCTAGGTGGCCAACGTCACAATGTAACTCGACTGCCAATGATAAATGTATTTCTTTGGCGCTAGGTGGCCTGTGTCGCAATCAAACGTATGGCGTTTGTTTGGTGAGCACAAAAATACAAGTTAAAATCGTGATTTAGCGTGTTATCTGGCTTACTTTCTACAGTAAGTTATGTCTGAAAAGCTTCATTAGTTATCTAAGTGATATTATACCTTAAAACGAAACTGAATAGCAAACTTAAATTCCTTTTTCTATTACATTAAGCTCTAGCCATGGACGTGGATTCTCCTGTTCGTGCATCAGGCCTGAGTTCCGTGGTAATTCCCGCCAATCGCGACCACCAAGAGCCAGCAAGTGAAGAGGAAATCACTCTCCACGATGAGCAGCTTGATTCTCCTCAACGCAAGCGTAAACACAGAAGCGATTCAGAATCCAGTCAGGGCTATGAAGTCAACGTCCGCGAGGTTAAGAAGCAACCAGAGGGTTTCGTAAAGCCTTCCAGCGATGGCGAACTTTCGGACACCGAGCCCAAGCGTCAAAAGCGAGAAGATCGTTCTAAAGACGCGAGAAAAGAACGCAAAGAAGAAGAAGATCAGTACGTTGGAGCCCGATATTGGGGAGGAAGACCCAGACAACTCCATCGAGATGATCCAAATCGTGGTCGGCCTTACCCGAACGACAGCCCACCACCACGAGACAAACCTGCGAAAGAAGAACCTCCAAGAATTCGGAAACCCCAAGAGGATGAAACCATTTCCACGCGAACAGGTGGAGCTTATATCCCGCCCGCCAAACTGCGAATGATGCAGCAAGCGATAACCGATAAAAACAGCATGGCTTACCAACGTCTCGCCTGGGAAGCGCTTAAGAAGTCCATTCATGGCTTAATTAACAAGATCAACACTTCAAACATCAACCACATCATTCGCGGACTGTTTAAAGAGAACGTCGTACGTGGGCGTGGTATGCTCTGCAGGTCTATAATGCAAGCCCAAGCCGCTTCCCCGACCTTCACTCATGTTTATGCTTCCTTGGTTGCCATCATTAATTCGAAAGTAATTAACATTGTATTAATCATACGTTATATCCACTTGTGTCGTCTTTAACAATTTCTTGAATTTGTTTCAATTTTTTCAATATTTAATCAATTTTTTCCATATCTATTCAATATTATTCAATATTTATTCAACGTTTATTCAATAGTTTCCGAATATTGGCGAGTTGCTCCTCAAAAGGCTGGTTTTGCAATTCAGACGTGGCTTTCGTCGCAATGAGAAAGTGTCTTGCATGGCAGCCACGCGTTTTATTGCTCATCTCGTTAACCAGCAAGTGGTAAGTCTTAGAATCCCATTAAAATCTATTGAATAACAAAATAATGTCCTTTATTTCTATTTTATGGACAACAGGCTCATGAAATTTTGGCCCTGGAGCTTCTTACGCTGCTCCTAGAGAACCCTACGGACGATTCTGTCGAAGTGGCAGTGGGATTTTTGAAGGAATCTGGTATGAAACTCACGGAATTATCCCCACGTGGCATCCACGCTGTGTTCGAGCGTTTAAGACACGTTTTACACGAAGCTCCCTTGGATAAAAGAGTACAAACTTACCTTCTTGATCTCCTTTTACATAACAGTAATTATTATAAAATCGTTTATTTTGTTGATTAGGTGAAATACATGATTGAGGTCATGTTCCAAGTTCGCAAGGATGGATTCAAAGATTTCCCGTCTATGGTGGAGGGATTGGATTTGGTAGAAGAACAAGAGCAGTTTACACATTTAATGTCCTTGGAAGATCCCACAGATCCAGAAACCATGCTAGGTTAATTTAACATGCCTATTCATTCCTAGTTAAATTTGGTTATTAGTATTTGAAATACGATTATTGGAATTGTGCGTTGTGTGTCTTATCCGTCATATTTAGTTCATTATTATCATTACTCCTATTAATATTTAATAGGATTAATATTATTTACGCACTTAGTTTTTTTTTACATTTTTTTATCCATTTTAGACGTGTTTAAATTGGATCCCGACTTTGTAGCCAATGAAGAAAAGTACAAAGGCGTGATGCAAGACATTCTGGATGATCCCGGCGACGAAAGCGATGATGGCGAAGATAAGTCTGACTCGGAATCCGCTTCTTCCAGCGAAGAGGACGAAGGTAAAAAGGCTTTTAATCGGGGTAAAAATCCTTGAATTCGTTTTAAAATTGGGGTGTTTCTAGAAGAAAAGCTGGAGAAAGAAACCGCCATCTTGGATCAGACCGAAACCAACTTGGTGAATCTGCGGCGGACGATTTACTTGACCATCCAATCCAGTTTGGATCACAACGAGACCGTACACAAGCTCATGAAAATGCAGTTGAAACCCGGACAGGAAGTCGAGCTTTGCAACATGATTTTGGACTGTTGCGCCCAGCAAAGGACATACGAGAAGTTCTTTGGCCTCGTGGCGCAGGTAAAATGCTTTTTTCCTAGAATTAGTTCTGTTACTAGGTCTGATCCAATGATAAAACTGTTCCCTAAATTTTATCTTTTGGGTCCTTTTTAGCGGTTCTGCCAGTTAAACGGGTTGTATTTGGGGCCTTTCCAGCAACTGTTTAGAGACACTTACGATACGATCCATCGCCTGGAAACTAATCGTCTTAGGAACGTTGCGAAATTTTTTGCGCATTTGCTATTCTCAGACTCCATTTCCTGGGAAGTCTTGGGTCATGTCCGTCTCAATGAGGAAGAGACGACACCGTCGTCCAGGATCTTTTTGAAGATTCTCTTTCAAGAACTGGCCGAATATTTAGGATTAGCCAAGTTGAATGAACGGCTCAAAGATCCGTAAGTTACCATTCAGTTTTCGTTTCTCACCTCAATGAAAACCGAAACTGACCTTTATTTTATCTTATTTTTTAAGAAAAAAATTATTGTAAAAAAAATTTCTAAGAAAAAAATATGTTTGTATTTTAATTTTTCAACTTTAGGACCTTGCAAGCTGCGTTTGAGGGCATATTTCCCAGAGATGATCCACGCAACACCCGTTTTGCTATCAATTATTTCACATCCATTGGCCTGGGTGGACTGACGTAAGGAAGCCAAACATGCATCCCTTTTGTTATCTTTATCTTATCTTCTGTTGTTCTGGGGTTTTGTTTAGGGATGAGTTACGCGAACATTTGCGCACCGTACCACGTGTGAACCCGACAGATGTGACGGGCTTGTCGGCGACAGCCTTAGAGATACTGAAGCAAGCCGGTGATGAATCGAGCGCTTCAGGTTCCGATTCTTCCTCGGACTCTTCATCCAACTCTGGTAATGAAAGAAACCCTCCCTTTTCACAAACCAATGCTTTTTAAGTGCCTCATTTGATGCGGTTTCATTTTATACTATTTTTTCTACAATTTTTTTTTACAATCTCCCGCTTTTTCGGAGTAGATTCTGATGCGTCAAAGAAGGGAAGGAAAAAGAAGAGACGCAAGGCTAAAGAGCGTTTATCCAGAGCTGTTGAGCGCCAGAAAGCGAGTCCTGAACCGTCTGGCAACAAGGAAAACCGTCGCGAAAGGGAGGGTGTCAAACGTCGAGAGCGGCGAGAGGAGCCGGCACATAAACCAAGTCCGGAACACTCTGGCAACAAGGAAAACGGTCGCGAAAGGGAGGATGTGAAGCGTCGAGACCGGCGAGAGGAGTCGGCCCAGAAACCAGAGCGAGAAACTCGTCGTGGAGGAGGTATTGAGGAAGAGGTCTCGAGGCAGTCTGGAAGAACACGGTACGAAGATCGAGATGATTCGCGCCGATTGGAAGAGAGAAGAGGGTCGGGTCGTGACAGGCCTCGCAAGGAAGACGATCGTGATGATCGTGATGGCTACCGGACTGAAAGAAAAAGGAGTCCTAGACCTCCTTCTGATCACAGTCGACGACACCGACAAGGCGGTTCGAGACATGAAGAGCACTACCGAAGAAGGCATTAACGTTAACGCCCCTCCACAAAAAAGACAGAATCCAAACAACACAAATTTTCGCTGAATTTTCACTCCATCAACAAAAGTAAGGGTAGGTATTTCGGGAAAAGTTGAATACAACCGAGCTCCATCCGCTCTGCTTTTATGTTATATTTGGGCGGAAATAGAACGACGATTAATTCAATACAAAAAACTAATTCCATAGAAAATAATAAAAAGAAAATAAATAAATAGAAAAAAAATCCCTTTAATTCCCTCCCTATATACAGTCATTTGGATAGTATATAAGGTCAGTGTGGCTCCGATTTCCACGTCTATTTATGAAACGACACCTGTTTAAAAGGCACACAAAGTTTCTTCCGTAGCGGAACTTGGCTCCTAAAACCGTCAACGTCACCTAATCATTTACGCATTACCTGGCTACTTCCCCACCTGTTCCATAGACCCTTCCTTTGCTAAGGTAAGGTAGGATTTTCTTCCCTACACCATTAGTTTCCTGGTATTTTGCCGTTTGTTGGCCAAATCGGGCAAGTGAATAGAGGCTAAAGCTAAATGAGCGAAAATTAGAAGCTTCTAGCCTTGTATTTCCATTCCCAATCGTGGAAAGCTCAATGCAGAAGGCTTAATTGGGAGCGGGAGCAAATTCAACCTTGAGGGAGGACAGAAGGGCGTGGTTAGCTTATCGTGCATTCATGTCGAGTTGGAATTGGGAGCTAAGAAGGAAGGGGGGAGGTGAGGAAAAGGTGAGCTGGGGGGAGAGAGGAGAAGGGAAAGTATGAGAGCGCTTTTAGTATGAGGGGAACATAAGAGGATAATACAAGTTTGGGAGAAGGGGAGGTACGTAACACACCTGGGGCGAGTTTTTACCTGGGCGGAGAATAGACGAAAGGGAGAAAAAGAGAAGCCGCACACTGCACGTTTCCTCTGGTGAACGTGTACGGCGTGCAGGTCGTTTTTAGTCGTTTAGGATCGGGGCTTGGATTCAGGTGTGTGTGGTTTTTGGATCTTTTTGGGGACATTTTTTCTACTACTACTACTGTATTCTGTTGTATACTCCTCATGTGTGGTGGTGTATCCTAGCCGAAAATCTTTTTCAACAGCGCCCCGCCATCCTTTTTCGCCCTGGGTTTAATTTTCTGGCTCTTGTGATTTTCTGTCGACAAATTTAAAGCTTTTTAACGCGACCAAAAGAGTAAAAAAAATTCATGGGAAATCAACGGTGTCGGTTTAAAGAAAAAAATCCAAAAAGTGCGTGAGTGAACTATTCCCAATAAAGGAATGTCGAACTTTTGAGTGTATTTCAAATTAACAGCAAAAACTGAAAAAAATTAACAAGCAAAAAAGGAACAAAGTGTGCTAATTAAAACTTCACGAATAGCACAAAAAAAGGAAAAAACACTACCCAAGTTTATTTATTCCAGGGAAATTTGCCCTTCCCCACCTAAGAAAATCGTGAGCAAACTGTGATTTCGTATTTAAAAAAAAAGAAACTAGGATTCTTGACTCTGCCGGGAAAATGGCCTCACATTTGTGTGTTTTTCACGTTGCAACGGCTGGTCAAAATGGGCCTAATTTGGGCACCGATGAAGAAGAAGTCGTCTTGGTAATTTATGTCGTCATAGAGGTCGCTACCAACAAGGTAAGAAGGGGCACGCCACGGAACCTAACCCTAAAATATAAACAAGTCATGTTTTAATACGACATGTTTTAACAACGAAATTTACGTTATAACTCATCAATGTACCCATCCTGTTGCTCATACCTTATCATCGAAGGTAAGATCTAACCCTAAAATATAAACAAATTCTGTTTAAATGTACCTTAACATCGATTATAATGAAGTGAAGCAACAAGGAAGGTAGGAACTTCTAGATTAAGAAAGATAGTGGTTTAAGGAAGGTTCTAAGGTTAAAAACGATGTAAAAGTTCCTTTTAAGTGAACAAGATACCGAATGTTGTCTGGAAAGTAAACAAGGATAATTAAGGAGGGGTTTAGAATGTTCCTGGAGCTTTTCTGTCTTTTTTACCTGTTGCAGCACACTTAAGCTACGTCAAGGACGGTCATACATGACATGACAGCCATTTTTCCCCCTTTCTAGCTTAGCAGTTTACAGGGAAAAGAAGCTTGTGGGTAAGAAAAAAGTCTACTGAGTAAACAGGTATATTTTTTCGGTATAAAAACTGCAGAGAGCCAACAACCATTATTTTTTATATTTTCCAATACATAAATAGGCTCTATTCGAGGTGTTGAGACTATAAGAAAATTTCACCTTGAGCCTACCCAAAACTCAATCATCCGCGGGGACCAGAGCTAGAAAGCAAAAAAGCGAAGAAATGAAGACAAATTAGGAGTTATTTTCAGTTAGAATGGCCCGAGAAACTTCCGTTATCAGCTCCTGTTGCTCACACCTGTGCGTTCTCTCATGATTATCTTTTCTTGTGAAGGGGAATACTTTTACAAGAGGTACCGCCTCTTTGGACTCGGCCATGTGCGTTTTCTTACACGGACCGTCGAGTTAACTGCAGTATAGTTCTTATCAAACCGTTTGCTTGCTTATTTTTGCCCACGAAATGCAAACAAAATAAACGGATACAAATACGAGCTTTCAAATAGATAGGAGACCGATCAATTTGGAAAAGACACCTAAAATGAAGCCAGGAAATTCCCCGAAATGCTGAAAAACCCTCTTGCTCAACACTTTCCAAGACCAGTTCGCCTTGGCTTGCAACAATGAATGTCCAAGTGCGTACCAAACGTTTTCCCCCAGACTTTTGCCTTTAGCCTCGTGGGCAGGGTTCGTTTAGCCAAAGCCGCAACAGTGAATTCGTAGATACATTAACCTCACACAAATTTAATTGTAGTAGCCCCGGTCCCAATGAATTTGCAACAATGAATTTCCTAGGGCGTCAGAACGTGTTTCAAACCCCAGATTTCTAGCCTCGTAGCAGGGTTTCGTTTAGCCCCGTCATTTTAGTTGCGAAAACTTGTCCCAACCTTCAAAGTCATGAAAATTAAAAAAAAAAACTTTTTTTTTTAATCTATAAGACCAGTTTGCGTTCAAAAAGTTTTTTTTGGGGGGGAGGTGTATACGTGCTAAGTTGATTGACCTTGCCTGTAAGCCATGCAGGTTTGAGGGAAGTTAGCTTTTCCAGCAGGGATGGCAAAAGGGAACTTCAACCCAAAACCACACAGCTCTCGACCAAAAAGTTGTTGGAAACCGGGCGAAGCGTGACTCTTTCCACTGTATTCGCCTGCTGTACGCCCGGTTCGGCTCCCTTTTCCTCTGTATACAGATAAATCGGCTTATATCTTTCTATATATATAGAAATAGAAATAACGTGTATACTGTGTACCTTTTTACCTGTTGCTCGCAGCGCCAGCTTCGAAAGAGCTTCTACACACAGCAGCAGCTCCGTTCTCTTCTCTTCTTTCCTCAAGGCGTTCCACAAACTCGCGGCTCACGGCAGGTGAAAACCCCGCTAAACCGGTCCCTTTCTTCTAGACTCACCGAATAACTATATGAACCTATCTATACAACCTTCCAAAAAAATCGCCTCTTCACTTGGCTTGTCTCACACATTGCCTTCCCTGCCCGACCAAAAGCGACTTTCAAGGAACTGTGAAGGAACTTGAACAATACACCTTATACACGACTAAGTGTACTTGTTCGTCTCATGTCTGCCTTTAAAAACCTTCTCCATAGACTCCAGCAGCGCTGAAGTTTTAACCCTTAGGTCCGTAATCTTCACTTTCCAAAGTCAAAGATTCGCGTATACAGAAAAAGTTCTTTACACAAGAATTGAAATTGGAGTACCAAACAATTTAGCAATTTAGTTGACATTCACGTCCCAATTAAAGAGGAAGTAGACAGGAAAAGGACAGGGAAATTAAGTTTGGGTAGGAATAATTGGGGTTTGGGATCCAATTCTGTTTGCATAAAATAGATTAAAAAAAAGCGAAAAAGTATTAGAAATAAATGAAATGAATAAAAAGATAATTTATTTAGACGGCGTGATTTGTAGTACTTTTTGGTTTTATTTTTGTGACTGGTTTTTTGGGAACGAAAATGAAAGGCGGGTGATATCCAAGGGTGTTTCAAGGTGTTTCTTTTTTATTTTCGTTACCCAAAGTTTCCACACTGCTTTAATAGCTCAACTTGTAAAACTTGCAAGGAGAAGTGATGGTGCTTGGGTATAAGTTGTATACCGGTTCAGGAAACTTAATTAAAAACATATGAAAAATACGCGTTACAATAGTCTCGTAAATTGTAAAACGCAGTTTATCCAAGATCCCTCCAAGACACCATAAGTTGGATTGAAAGGTGTAGCATAAGAAAAAATGGCCATATGTCGCAATTGCTGGGCGAAGAAACAAAAACCAAGATGGCGGGTGGTGTGATTTAGGTAGTCTGGGTTGTTTAGTTTTCTTGGATTTCGGTCCTGGCCGTGAGTTAGCAACTTGGCACGGAGACAAAATTGGCTTCCAAGAACCAAAAAGTAAGACAAAACTAAAAAAACAAAATCCTTATCGTTTATGGTAAAAGACACGTAAAAGTACACGAAGACAACCACGCCATGAGAGCGTGAGACGTGTTCTTAAAGATGCTAAATCTTGTAAAGTTTTTTTTTTATTTTTTTATTATATGTATATGCTTCCATGGAAACTCGTGAATAGGCCAAGTTTTCTCATGGAAACGTGTTATCTAAAAGTTACTTAAAGTTACTTTCAAATGATACTTTTAAGAGATTTCCAAGAGATTTCTTTTAGAAATCGCGGATTTTGGAAGGCGTCTGAACTAGTTCACTAATTAATACATTTTTTGTCACTCCTGTAGGTGATCAGTGTGCAAGAGTATTGGGTGAAACCTCGTGCGGCGGATATCAACGAAAATGTATTGTCTGAAAGTGCTCGGGAAGAGCTGGGCTTGGCAGAAGATCCCATTCGGAGTGGTCGTCCTTTGGAGAGTATAATCGAACAGGTATGGCCACACTTTTGTATACTTTTTCGCCTTAACTTTTCACGATCTAGGGGAAAGCTTTATGATGAGATGAATGTGAGAAGCTTAGTCACAGAAAAACCGGATTTATTTGAATGCATCCGGGAAAGGTCAAGAGGTCTCTCCCTAATTCGTGAAACCCGAGCTCAAGTATTGCCTTCTTTCATTTTTTAAGGAAAGTACTGTACAAATCTTATCTGTTGGGGGTAGCTCAGCTTCATTTCCTGGAAACGTGGGTTTTCCCCAAGCTAATTAAAGGATTTTTTCCCAGTTATTTTTTGCTAGGTTCTAAGTAGACTGTGCAGGTAGACTAATGAGTGCTCGGGAAACGTTGGTTGATGGATTTTTCCTATGCTGGTGGTTACGGCTGCGGGTTCCGTGACAGGTGGCACTGCAAAACCGAGCTATTTACATTAGGTTCAGCCTCGTAAACACATCTGGTGCTACTTGTTGTCATGCCAGAACCGACGTGTTGAAAGTGAGGGGTAGAGGACACTTTCTTGTGGTGCCATACTGTGCATTTTCCAGGGAAAAAAGCTAATTTGGCCAGTTATTTTGTAACGTTGGGATTTTTCCCCTGAGGATCCCCGGAATGTATCTTCTTTCCGAGGGAACACAGGAGAGGAGAGGGTTTGGGTGTGAAGGTCAATACTTTAGTATCGGCACAGCGCAAACATACGGCTCGAGAAGACACGTGTCGCCTTATCTATACGCTTGTTTGCACTGAACTTGATAAGTTCATTCAATAGCCTTCTGACACAGTCTGTCACTTCATCTAAACAAACAGAAGCTTTCAATGAAGATAGTTACAAGAGCCTTGAATTGGCTGTAGAGTTAACAGAAATAATGAAGTCAATAAAAAGGTATGAACATAGGCATTCTTCCGTTCGTTGCCAAAGAAAGATACAAAATTGGAGTACATTAGGAGGTCCATTAGGGAATTATCACATGCACTGCATTAAGTATAATGAGAATGCGTTTATATATGATTATAATTGTATTAGAGAGATAATTTATTCACGGGAAGTCGAAAGGAAAATTTGCTAGATTCTAATGCGGGGGGGAGGGGGTATCTGAAAGTTCAGTGGCCTTTTCTCACTAGCTTACTTGGAAAGCGGAGCAAGTAACAGAAGTCCTCAATAATACAGGTAGCAAAAAGAAAAGGAACTCGATTGAGGGCAAACTGAAATTGCATGTCAGATAGTCAAATACATTTACACAAAATTCCTACACAGGGCCAATATTTAACGCAGATGGGGACACATGATACAAGTTCTCCCAGCTAATTGTTAACAATCGACCACGTTTTCCTAAAACATTTCTTCACTTTTCAAGTCGTGACGGTAATGCAATTTCAGCCTTGTACCAAATTCCTACTCGTTGGCTTACAGTTGTGCGAAATTACTTTAGAACCCCTGTAGCGGTTGGATACCTTTCGCACATTTCCACTCCTTTTTATTTTTTCTTGTTCCCAATTGAGAAGTCTTGCTAGGATCTTTCGCTCCTAATTGAAGTAAAGAACCTCCAAGGTGTTGTTATTTTTCCCATGGGATTTTCATGGAAATGCTTTTAAAAGGGGGGAAGGCATGAAGAGAAAGCTATTATAAGTTGGTATACAGGTATACGTTGTGGGTGCCGTTTTCTAATCCAGTCATTTCCTCTCTTCTAGTTCGACGCCTATTGCAGTACAGTGTTGGGCCTGTTCCCGCCCCATTCTCGAATCCGACAACATTCCCCGTCCAGCGATCACAGCAATGCTCTCTCCCCAGCCACGGCCGATCATCCAGCCAGCTCCAATTTGGTGCTGGTAACGGACGGCCAACTGCCTTTACGACAGTGCCTGCATCCTGAAGTTTGTACCAAAGGAATCGACTTGCCCAGTTACTACAATGCCTTCTACGACTTGCGAAAAGAAGTTCGAAAGGCGTTCCCAGCCGCACCGGACATCACCAACGTGCAAGACATGATGACTTGTATCCTTTTACTGCGAATCATTTTTCAAAAGCGTCTAGACTCTTCTTCTTGTACTCAATGCATCATTCCTTTCTATCCAAGCTCAGAACCGGTACATTATGATAGTAACTCTTATCCCTTATGGAAATTCCACTGGTAGAAAAGGTCAATTCTGCCTTGAAAGAGAAGGTCAATTCTGGGAGAGGAAATAGGGTTAAGAGAACACAAAAACCATCAACAAAACCTTCCTCAGGAAAGCCCAATGGCGGCGTTTCCCAGTGGGCTCCTATTCATTGTTGTTTGCGGTTCGCGGTTCTCCGACGATCGGTCCCTCGTACCGGTTCCCTCCTCCCCAGGAATGCGCCTAGGCATTCCACAAAGCGACACTTTGTATCTTGTCCAATCCCCAACTTCTTTTGTTTTTAAAAACCTGCTAGTAGGTAAAAGGTAACGGTTTTCCTTTCCAAAATATCCCAAAATTCTGTTAAGGAATCAGGAAACCCATTGGGCTGAGCCGCGACAATTTTAGATTGCTATATGAGATTATTTATGAATAGGAGAATTCTTTTTCTCAGGAGTTTTTTCCCCCTTTTGGAGGGAAATTTTGGGATATTTTTTGGCTCAAGAGCTCGAGGAAACCCAAGATCTCCCCCCCCCCCAAACAGAAACGAAAACAGGCCATAAAAATAAAAATGCTTGGAGAGGGAAGACTTATAGACTGTGACCGTCACGCGATGACGCAAAATTTCACTTTGCATATAAAATCATGATTCTCCTCAAACCTGGGAAAAGACTTATTTTCCGTCGTCTCTTCAAGGGGCGAGACAAGGTCGTCTTTTGATGGGGTAGGATTCTCCAGGCTCTTCCCAATCCCCCATTAAAAATTGCTTTGGACTTTGAGTTTGTTGCCTACAAGTGGAAATGGACTAGAACCAAAACCAGTCACGGAAAATCCGGTCCGTTTTGTAATCAAGTCCATCAATCTCTAGCTATACCTTGTGGCCCTTTTAGCTTTACAGGTTGGTGAGGAGCAAAAAAAGCTTCAGGGGAAAACTTTTTGATACTTTAGCCAGACTAAACTGTCCAAAAGCCTTTTGGAGGGGAAGGTTTCGGTTTCTCAAGTTCCTCAAGCTTCCAATGATAGATTGATGATATCAGGGAGACAGGTTGAACCCAAAAACATGTACATTCTGACATTAAGCTAAGCTCATCGCTTTTTTAGGGTTAGGGCTCCCGGATAGCTTAGCTTGTTACACCCTGGCGGCCGCTAGGCGGCGCGCGTTTGTTAGGAGAGCACTAATTTTGCAGAATTACATTTTCAGAATTAAATAAGGCAGCAGTAAGTAAAGTGCAATAGTCACATCCTCCGGATTCATATTAGCTACATTACTCTTGCGGGCTTTTGCAAAAAAAATCTCCTACACTTCGTAAAGAGTGTTTCGGCCTATCGTGCTACGGGAAGCTAAGCTATACTGGGTTTGTTTTGGCTTGGGTTCCAGTTGTGAAATGTAACCCTTTTGCTTTTTTAGGGTAAAAAGGTGAAAAAGCACATTTATTTCCCCTTCTTGGAGAGCAGTGTTGTGGCGACAGGCAAACAAAGACTTAATAGGCCCAAATTGCCACTCTTTAGAGGCCTTCGGAGTTGGTAACCAAGTGGTCAAAACTCGCGGTTAGTACTTTCCGGTCCTGCAACGTTTCCAAACCAAAAAAGGAAAAGCGACTCATAAGAATATATAGCTCTGTGTAGCTCCTTATTCTGTAAAGCAACTGCTAATCAACAAAGTCAGCCAGTGAAGCCAAGTACCAAACTTGAACCTGAACTAGTTGCTTGAAGAAGGTCCTTTTTTTATTTATGGGAAAACGACTTCCTGTGTTTTGTTCGTTTCCCCTCATCGACAAAAAAGTTGAGAAATTCACCTTAGTCTAAATTAACACCATTTCTGGAATTTTTCGAAATTTTCATTTTGTGATATTTTTTGTACTTTCACTAATGAAAAAATAAGGTTGCTGTTGGCAGACTTGTCCGAGGCTTGGAGGTCTCGACTTGTATTTTTTTTTAACGCTCGTTTTGGAATACTTTAAACTGTTTGATTTCCATAACGAGTCAATGATATGTAAAAGTTTTCTTTAATCTTTTTTTCATTTGGCCGTTGCTGGAACTTTTGTTGTCTTTTGCTTCGTGTCAAGGAAGTTAGAAGCTAGGAAGTTCGTATTTGAAAGGACTTGGGGGGGGGGGAAGAGAACCACGCCCAACCTTGAGGGTCTGCCCTTTTTCTTTCTTCTTTTTAATTTTATTACAAAATATCTTCTTTGTTTTGAATTTCGATCCGTCTTCAAAACAGATAACTGTTCAATTGAGCAGAAGCGGAGGTTTAGGTAACCTGAGCAGGTATCTTTAACACTTGTTTGTTACAAACAGGTTTGAAATATTAGGGGGAGGAGTTATGGAGATTCTGGCACTGGCAACTGCGAATAGTTTGGCGACGTTAAGGGTTTTGCATACACACGCAAGGCCAGTGTCTTAATAAGCATCTCCTTATGCTAAATTGCGCTGTTTGTGTTGAACAACCAAAACATAAAACAACACGTGCGTTTTTGAACGAAACATTCACAAGGACAACATTCTTACCAAAAAAGGGTTTAAGGTTTCCCGGAGTTTTGAAAGGTTTCCACTTTCAAAGATGTTGTACTGAGTAAGGGGGTGGTGGAACTGTATTTAGAAGCTGTTACTATAAAGGCAATTCACTTAATTTACAATGCTTATGCAAGTGAGGACGGCAGATGTCTGTTAACCTTATCCGTAGAATGAAGATACGCAAACCAGGCACACAGCTAAGCCAGCCAGCCTCTTTGCTACTAACCACTCCTGACCCTAACTTAAAGGGGATAGAGACTTGGAAAAGTCATCTGTTTCAAGTGTCAAGGAGTTTAGGAAACATGCATGGGGAAGAAAGAGTAAGGAGGACGGAATAGAGGAGTAGTAAGTAATCTGATCTTATCCGTCGTTTCCTTTTCTTCTTGGAGTTTGTCTCCTTGCTTTTCAGTGGTCAGCGTTTATCGGTCGTTTTCGGACGACTACTTTTTGCAGACATTCCTTACATGTTACAAATGTGTTCCTTACAAGTTTAGCAAGTTTCCATTGCGAAGCTAATTTCCTTTAAGCGCCTAAGGAACTAAGTTTATCTAACATTACAAGAAATAAGTGGGTTGCATCTAGTCTTTAAATTGAAAATCCTTGTTCGAATTTTGTGAAAAAAGTCCGAAGAAAACAAGTTTTTCCTTAACATCCATATCCACAGTTTTGAACTTGGAAAGTGACGCCAAATCACCGTCCAGCAATGCGGTTAGTCGAGAAGCCCAGGAAATGGGAGAAGCTATCCAGAGGTTAATTCAAGAAGGTAAAAAAACGCTTTGTTTTGCAGGGTATATTTGCATGCCAGGGTATAATAGAAAAACGCGTTTGGCAATTTTGCAAGCATATTGTCCGCGAGTTGGATTTCCTGGACCTTAGAAACGCCTAAAACGCTCGCCGCTAGGTGGTGTTGTAAGTATCTTATTTCCCAGTAATTCAAGCGGAGAATTAGTTTAATGGCAGCTTCTTCGCATGACTAACAAAGTGTGGTAAGCGTAACAATCAACAAGTGGTCTATTTAGAGCAACTTGTGCGTGGTCATTGTATATTGTAGTGGTGTAAGAAATAGCCTTATTTCTTATATTAAACTTTCATTGTTGTCAAACGGGTGAGATCTCCTTTTTTCCTTCCTTGTTTCTTGGGAAGTAAAAACTAGGGAAAGCATGGAATATTCTTAAAAAATAGCTCCCAGATACGTAAAATATTAACTCTTATAAAAGAGTTGACGATTTTTTTAGTTTTACGGTGTTATTGTTGGAAAGTTGCTAAGTAATCTGTGTTTTTCTAGGACATCGCTTTGAAAACCCCGAAACAATCAACTTGAGACTTGATCCTGGGATTTGGTAAGTAAAAACGTTCGTTTTCTATACTCCTACGTTCCTATTAGTGCGAATTTTGCCTGATGTGATTAAAGAATACGTTTTATTACTAATAATAGTAATGAAATTATGGTTTAAGTTTTCTAATTTTGGTTCTGTTTGCAGTTCTAAGAATGAAGAAGTGGACAGCAATACGGTTGTGAGAGCTCGTGGTTTACCTTGGCAATCTTCTGATCAAGATATTGCTCGATTTTTCCGTGGACTCAACGTTGCTCGGTAAGAAATCCCTTTAAAAACTCTTGCCTTGATCTCCTTTTATTTTGTTGTATTACAAGGAACGATTTGAGCTTTTTAGGACGCTTAGGACTTTTTATCTCCCCTGAAGACAGAAAGAGAAAGGAGCGTACGATAGACTAGATTAAAAAAGCTCGATGGAAGCTTTTCTGTTGCCTCAAAAACGCAAGCATCACGCTTCAAAACTTGTTTACTTTCCTTATCTGATAGCAAAAGTAAGATAAAAGCTAGCTTGCCACCAAGGAAGAACAGCTCGGTCTTTGTCTTTAGATCCCTACAACTCGTTGAGGCTGTAATAGAGATTTGGGGCCCTTCAAAGCGAGTTTAAAGAGGCTTTTAAGGCTCAGTTGTGTCGTTTGGTTTTATTCCAACCTGAGCAAATGCCAACAAGGGGAAGAAAACTGCAATTGTTTCTATATATTGACCAGAAACCTTTTTCATGGCATGGGACAAGAAAAGAAAAATGAGCGAGGAGAGATAGTAAAATGTTGTAGTAGTTATAGCCCCCTTCCCCCCCTTTTCTTCCTGATTGGGAAGCTTGATAAACTATAGGAGCAAAGGGTTCCATGTCCACGTCGCTCAGGCCCCTTTGCAACTCGAAAGGTCTCCTAAGGTCAATGCTGAGCTCGGCATCCATGCCCAAGATATCAAGTTTATTTGCTCAGCAAAGACTCAACGTCAGAGCTTTAAGCTCAAGCAAGAGTCTCTCCCCCCTGAAAGCAAGCCCAAGTCCCAAAGGAAGTTTAATATGCATCCCCAAAAGCTTTTCCACGCAAATCTATGAGCATTCCGCCAACACACGTACTGATGAGCGACGCAGCTTTTTCACCTTTCCACATCACTCCAATTTCTGTCACGCGCCGTTATTAAGAAAAAAGAATCAGCAAAACTTGGTCCTTTCCGGTCTCCCTTCAGGTTTTTATGGTGTGTCAGGTAGAAAACGTAATATTACCCCTGGTGTCGTTTTCCGAATGCATTTTGTGATGTTTCTTGGAAGTGGGATGTTTTTCGAACGAGAAAAAAAAAGAAAATGAACATAAATAAATAGTAAATAATTATAGATAAATAATAGGTAGTGGTTCTAATAATGAAGCAATTGGATGAAATTTGTGGGAGGTTCCTTGTTTGCCGGCAAGCAAAAGTTGTTAAATACTTGTATTAATTAAGGATACATCTCCCAAAAGGTTTCTTCGATAGGAATCAACGGGCAGGGATTAGCTTCAGAGGGTCACAGGTCAAGCAAGGTCACGTGACGTGTTTTTTTTCTTGGTATTTCTTCACAATTGTAGGCTGATTTCGTAATAATATCTATTATTTAATCATCGCAATTATTAAAGTGATTATATTCTAGTCTACTATTCGTAATAATATCTAGTACATTATTTATTTATTTTAGTTTAATTACGATATTGTAGACTTATTTTTGTATTATTTTTATTTTATATATTTTCTTTTTATTATATTTTTTTATACATATTTTTTAAATAATAAACGGCGTAGGTAGCAGCCTCTTGCCAGTCTATTTATTGGTCATTTGATTTTACATTAAACAAGATATATTATTATATATATATATATATATATATTATTTTGAATTTGAATATTATGGTATTCAAATAGCGGTCCTAGGCCTGAAGGCCTGTCAAGTTACTAATTTGTCACTCATTCATCGAATTATTCTTTATATATAATAAGAATTATACTATTTAATAGTTATCATTCAGAACCATTTAATCGTAAGAAAACCTAGTAGGAAAAAGATTTCGAGTAAGTTTCGTTTTACATGCGAAGAAATCGGATAGGATTTAGAAATCGAAACGTGCCCAGACCTGGAGCAGCTCCACAAGTGCAAAAGACCTGCTTAAATTTGTAAAAGAGCGAGAGATGAGCAGTCATCTCGTATCTCACCCAACTGATTAGCTTCCCCCTGTCAAGGTCCCCAATATTTCCTAGAAAGATCTTGAAAAGTCTCTAGAGCAACTGCATTATCACTGTATCTCTTTCATCGCCCCATCACAGTTTTCTCGCTGAAGGGGGGGCACAAAGATGCTTTGGCTCGATCTGAAAAACAGGGTAAAAAGAAAAAGTTGTATGGTATAGAGATATATAAATATCTTATATCTCTACACACTCTATACGCGCTCCGTAACATCCTCCCAAACTCCCTCATCTCGCTAATGTATACACGAGCCTGTTAGGGGTCGACCGAGTGGCACATTTTGAACTTGTCCGATAAAAGACTCGCGAGATGAACGAGCTCAGGTTACTCGCGTCAGCTCCTTACGACCACGTATACCCTCCTCTGTACTTAAAACTCCAACCAAAGACCCCCCCTTCACGCAAATCACTCTTATTCAGCCTCAATGGGAAGCCGGAGTGAGTTTTGAAAATTCGGATTCGAACATTTAAAGTTGGAATACTTTCTCATTGCTAAGAAACTCTTTCGTCCTGGAAAGCAGGCAAAATCCTGAATATTTAGTCGCTAAACTTGAAGATTCCGTAGAATCCCAAGGCGCTGCAGACAAGTGTGCGTGTTGTATGTGTGTGTTTCACATTAGTATGGGACGTAGACAAGGACGGTTGTTGTAGTAGTAGGGAGTTATTTTCCCCGTTGAAAAAAAAGTGATATTTTTTGTGAAGGAATAGTTCTTGTCTAAATTTTGGAGTTAATTTCCCTTGGATTTAGTTTTGTGGAGTTTGTGGATTCTCTTTTTCTTGGGTGGATATTTATTTTGGTGGACATTTTTAAGGGAAAACAGGGCAGAATTTGGAAAAAATTTCTGGAGTGACGTGTTTTTTTTTTAAATATTGTTGTGGTTCAACCGGAAGCTCAAAACAATATAGCATGTTGCCAGCTGCTAATTACTTGGTGTACCCGAATGCGTTCCCATTAACATTCCCAGTGACTTATTCATTTTCCAGAGGAGGCGTGGCTTTGTGTTTGAGTCCACAAGGAAGACGGAACGGGGAGGCGTTGGTTCGGTTTGTGTCGGCGGAGCATCGTGAAATGGCGTTAAAACGACATAAACATCACATTGGCAACCGGTACATTGAAGTGTACAAAGCGAGTGGCGAAGATTTCGTGAACGTAGCAGGAGGTAAGTCTTTTCTCCCTTAAAACATTCCTAAACTGTTAGTGCCAATTCCTAAAATTGTTCTAAATTTCTAAACATATCTTGTAGGTCTAATTTAGTGAAATATTCCTAAGCATTCCTGAAAATTCTTGAATAAAATCTAATATAAATGTATATTAATAACATAAATCAAATAAAATATAATGTTTTTGAAAATTCCTCAATATTTCTAAAAATCTTCCAAGTTGTTAATATAACAGATATATTCATGATAACGATAATACATTATTTAATGGAATTAGTTTCGGTGAATATTATTGGATTTCTAAAAGTTTTTTAAGATGATTTTGGATGAAGTTGCTTAATGAAGTTTAATTTTTCTAATTTACATGCCAAAGATTACGCCAAGGAAAAGGTAAAGAAAACTGGAGTGACTTGGGTTTTGTCTTTCTTAGATTACGTTCATATTTAAAAGTGACTTCTTGATTTGTTTCGAAAGTTTTCGTATTCTTGTTGATATGGTGCGTCTTTGCTGAGAGCCCAGGAGATTGTGATAAGATTGTCTGGCGAAAGAGAGACGTTGACTATACTTTGGCTTGACTTTGCGAGCATTATCGGATAGTCATCTTTGGGACGCGTTTCTGTCTGGTCTTGGATCTTTCGAAAAGGGGATTTTTTTGTTTCCCCTTTGCTGTCTGGAGTAAAAATTATAAGAAATATTTAGTTGTGTGTCGTGGTTTTCTCGAGTTTTATTTTTGAGTGGGTGTTAATGCGGTGGGATTTATTGGTTTTGTTAAGAAAACATGTACTTGTTTTGGATTGCAGGCAATAACAATGAAGCTCAGAATTTCTTGTCCCGAGGCGGCCAAGTCATTGTGCGCATGCGCGGACTGCCGTATGACTGCACCGCCAAACAAGTGGTACTTATCTTAATATTTCCTTATTCTATTCAGTTTCAATGAAGCGAAAATTTGAAGTCATTATTGGTATCACCAGTTTTAAATTCTCTGCAATTAAAATTTGCAAAAAAGAGCATTAAGTGTAATGACTTCCCAGTTAATCAAGCGTTTCAAATTATCTAAATTGTAATTAGGAAACAATCATTAGAGAGGAGAATGAAACTATAAAAGAGAACTCAGTGAGTGTTAATTTAACGAAAGTCAATTGTGGAAACTTTATACTTTTCATTTTTTTAGGCAATTTCTTATTTTTTTTTTAACTTTTCCTTTTTTTTCAATTTTTTTATATTATTTTCAAATTTTTCTAACTTTTTTTAAGATTATTTGTATTTTCCTAACTTTTTCCAAGAGGCGATTGTGAGTTGAATTGAATTTAAGAGAGTTTTTATTTTTCCAGGTGGAATTCTTTGAATCTGGTGAAAAAGGGTGCAATGTTATGGACGGCGAATCGGGGGTTTTGTTCGTAAAGAAACCTGACGGTCGAGCCACCGGCGATGCCTTTGTGATGTTCGAAAAGGAAGAAGATGGCGCTCTAGCATTGGCCAAACACCGCGATATTATTGGCTCGCGCTATATCGAATTGTTCCGATCCACCACAGCTGAAGTACAACAAGTAAACAAAACGCTCCCTTACTTTTTCCTTTATTTTTATTGCTGTAGGAAAGTGCAGCGTTTAATTCTACAGTATAGAATTAGGACCCAAATGGGGCAAAAAATAAATAAAAAAAATTGGAGTGGACATTTATAACTGCAGCTGCAGTACAACCAAAAGAATCTGTATCTAAAACGTTACGGTCGGTGGGGAAAACGTTTTCTGGCTGCTCTTGTTATACGTGTCATGTCATTATTTCCGTTTTACGGGTGTAGTAAGGTAAGGTAGGAGGGGGGGGAGGTGGAAACTACGTGGCGTTGTAGCGGGAGCACCTGTGCGGGGATTAAAAGGTGGCATTGTTCAAGCCATGTGAGTGACCCCCCGTTGGTTTTGATGGTCGTTTGTGACTGAAACGCGTTTTTATTGTTTGCAAATCGGATTAAGAATGCCTGTTTGGTTTTCGCGTTTTAGTTCGATGGTTTGTGAAACATTTCTAAGCGATTCTTGAGACGATTTGGGAGATGGCGAGTTTAAGTTTGTTTTTAATTTTGGGATTTTTTTTTCTTTGAATTAAGGTTTTGAATCGGTCGATGGACCCGCGAACCTATGAAACGCAACAACCGCTGATTGCTCAGCTGCCGTCAGTGCCGTTGCTTCCCCAACAAGTGATTACTTCCGGAACGCTTAAAGATTGCATTCGCTTACGTGGCTTGCCTTACGAAGCGCAAGTGGAGCACATTCTCGAGTTTCTAGGCGATCATGCCAAGAATATTGTGTACCAAGGGGTCCATATGGTCTACAATGCACAGGTAAAGGGCAAAGTGATTTACTTTTTATTAAAAATAAATAAAGAATATTAACTAAATAATTGGAAATTTTCTAAGGAATGGTTTTTATTTAGTTATTTATTATTATTTACGTGTAGATTTCATTCATTTTTATTTCTTTCATTTGATTTCATTAGTTTGAGTTAAGTTTTCTATTTGCTTCATTTGATTTATTTAGATTGAGTCAGGTTTTGAATAATTTATGCCAGTGTAATTAGGTTAGGTAAGGCTTTAAAACCGAAAGAGAAGAGAGCGAGATGTGTTAATAGAGCATAGCTGTATGGTTTAGCATGGCCAGATTTTGATAGGCGTTTATGACTCGGTTTTGACGCGTTTATGACTCGTTTATGATTAGGTTTAGTATATTTCACTTTATAACTTGATAGGTAACGAAAAGCCTAAAATTTACTGGAGCAGGTGGCGTTTTCGTACGCACGAGTTGAAGTTAGCGTTATTAATTGGAACTCTAGTTACTCACCTGCCTGTATTCCGTGTAATTAGCTTGAAAAAATGTGTGTTGCGCTTTACTGCCATCTAATTATACCATAGTAATTTTAGATCGATCGCTGTATTTAATTTAATTGCTCGAGTTGTAAATGGACTTTACCTTAACATTCAGTTTCTTTCGTGTGGAACAAGGTTTATAGCCGTTTGTACTCGGATTCTGGAACCACGCTTAGTTGGCAGTGATTTCAAAAATGGTGGAATTAGGTTCACTTATATCTTAGCTCGGTATAGGCGGTTAGCATGGGGGATTTTAAACAACTTTTCGTTAAAACCAGAATATTTCGCGAGAAAAGTTCCTGGACAGTAAGCTTGAGCATATTAACAGCTAGTGCACAACCAGTCCACCTTTATTTCCAAATAATAAATTAGTAACATGCAGTTCTTTCTTACGCAAGGCTTTTCCAAAACAATAACAAACAATAACGTCAGCTCCATCTGTGTCTCTTTCGCATCAATAAGCGAAGGAATACGGTAGCCTTAAGAATATCTTAGAAATAGTTCGTATAAGAAGGAATTAATGCTCCCGTCCTGTGTTGACAAGTTGTAATTTTCAGAGCAAAACAAGCGTGACATTTTGCCGGCAATTAGCTATTTCTTTCCTTTTTTTAACTTTCTTACGTAAATCTTGAACAAAAACTCGACACGTTCTCCGGATTTAGTGATAAACGGGTGTAATGTACGGGTTTTTCATCGCGGAACCTGTTGCAAAAATAATAACAAACATCAACGCCATCTATGTTTCGCACCAATAGGCTAAGGTATAGGGAATCCTTAAGAATATCTTCTGAGAAATGGTTCGAATAAGAAGTTAATTTAACGGAGCAGATTGTTAAAGCTATATTAAAGAATTACCTATAAATCACAACACAAGACTTGTAATTTTGACGCGAGGAAGTATGTGTATGTTTAAAATGCATTCAATCGTAGGGTCAACCATCGGGGGAAGCCTTTATTCAGATGGATTCCGAGTCGAGCGCTTTTGGCGCCGCCCAGAATCGCCACCATCGCTACATGCAGTTTGGGAAGAAGCAGCGCTACATTGAAGTGTTCCAGTGCTCGGGCGACGACATGCACATGGTGCTGACGGGAGGCCTGGCCCTGCCCACGACGCCAGCCACGCCCAAGGCTCTTCTATCCCCTGGTATGTTACCCTGGGATCATCTTTCGGTGTCGGTGCAGGCACAACAAGCTGCTCATCAGCAAGTTGCTCAAGCTCAAGCCCAAGCACAACAGGCTGCGCAGGCGCAAGCGCAGCATCAGCTTTTGGTTGAAGCGCAGCTGGCGGCCCTTAGTCGCCAGCAAGAAAACTTGTATCTTATGGGTTTGGCTCCTCCCCCTTCAGCTTCCGCGCTCTTGCAGGCCGCTAACAATAGTAATTTTCACCACGCCCATCACTCTCATCACCTCCAACGCCCCCACACCCCCGCCTCTTCCTCCTCCTCTTCTTCTTCTAACACTGTTCACCGGGCTTCCCCCAACAATAATAGTTTGCTCGATCGACGCTCTCTAGGGGCTGGTGGAGTCACCAGTTCCAAGCCGCCACTCTTACCTGGTCTCGCTCCTTCCCCGACCGGTCTAGGCATGTCTAACGCTGCCGCCGCAGGACTAATGGGGCATAAAGCCCCGCCTCCTATGTCGCTCTATCAGAGTCTCACTTCAGCCGATTTGGCGGCCCTCTCTTCTTTCCAGGGTTTGCCTCCTGGCTTTAACCCGCTCGCTTCGGGTGGCGCACCAGGAGGCGGCTTCTCTTTCCCTCAGGGCTTTTCCTTATTGTCTCACCCGTCCCCTAACCCTCTGCTCTTGCACCCCCTGCATCAGTCTCTGCAGGGACTTGGGGCAGCTTTTCCTAACGCTCACCCTTACCGGACGCCGCTCTCGTTCGCTTCCCACCTCACAGGTGGCGCTGGGAAGGCGCCTCCCGGGGGACCCAACTCCGGCGCCACCATGGGAGGAGGGGGGAAACGAAATTGGGAAAACGCTTTTCCGGGCTCCAACCCATCCCAAGACCCCCAAGGCAATAAGAGGCAATGGCCGTTAGGGGGCGGGGCTTCCTTATCGTATCCTTCTTCACTCTACCCTGCCTTGTAAAACTTGAAAAAGAAAAAAAAATCATTGTTGCTCATCTTTTCTCCCCTCTTTGGCGGGGTGGAGTGAGTTATTTCATTGTTGAGTGAACCAGTAGCATGGCCAAGGTTTTTTTTTTTTCTTATTGTTGGGGGAACCAATCTGCTCATTTCGAAACGACAGCGTGTTTCTTTTTTTTTGCATGGAAGAATGGCGGGTGGAAAAAAAGTGGGCGGAAACCCTTTGACTGTTTTCTTTCTTTGTCTATGATACGCACTATCAAGGATTTTTATATTTTTTTGTTTTGCTCACGAAGGTTGGTGTTTGTAGGTCTTTGTTGACGTCTTTTGGACGTATTTGTATTTGTGGATGAAGTGTCGGATTGCAGCTAAGGTCAAAAGATGGCGCAGTTTTTCTTGCCGTCCCTGTTTTTTCCCTTTATTTTGATTTTTGTTTCGTTATTTTTAAGCCCATTAGAAGGCAGTTGAAAGGCAATTTAGCGAATGAGAACAAGAAAGGGACCAAATTATTTAGGAAAAAGTTTATTTGCGTTTCATGACCACATTGTTGTTACGTGTAGGATTTAGTCAGTAGCAGTTAGTAACGGTTTTTTTCATTTCAGATTCAAATAGGAGTAACCAAGGTGATACGTTGTTCACATTGTTCATTCCTTTTTAACCTCCGTCAAGTTTTCAATCTTTTGCTTTCAAATTCCAGCTCTTGATCTGCAAACACCATTACCAATTTACAAATTAACTTATTAAAAACAGAAAATTAAAAATGGAAAAACTATTTTCTTAATTAAATCTTATGAAAATTCATTAAAATTAAACATTACCAAGTTGGTCCAGAAACTCTCACAGTTTACTAAAACAACAAGGTTCCGTTCTGCAAAAAAAGTAAAAAATTATCTGTGTTGGCTTTTCCTTTTTTGGCGCACCGTTGCTCCTCCCCCAAGGTTGAACGGGTCGATTTCCATCTCTTTACTTGGCATGGATTTTTTAAAATATTTTTTTCCCCAAATAATCCTTCTTGGGGGTAAACACAAAAAGCATATATAACCCAGGGGATTTTTCCATTGTGTGTTTTTTTCCCTCCATGACTTTTTTGTAATAACGTATGCCTTAGGGTGTGGACATATGAGGCACCAATAAACTATTTAGTAAATGACCCAAATATCTTCCATCCTGCGGATATGGGGGTTTGATTACCAACATTTTTATACTTCGCCGACTTACTGTGGCTGCTGGGGGATATTTTCTTTTATAATAAGGATTTTTTTCTTTTTACTCTTTGATTTTTCTTACACCCTTTTATTTTTATTTATAATCCCGTAATTTTGACCTGGTTGTTTCTTCAATTAATCGTTGATTTTTTTAAAAGAAAAAACTGCGGCTCTATTGTTTCCTGGGATTTTTTTTTTCGCCAAAATTGACCCAAAATGGTTACACCTTTTGGCCGGGTTAATTTCCAAATTGTGTGTGTGTATGTATGGTGGGATTTTTTGGGCAGGTAGGATGGGCTTGTTGAACCATCGTAGAGAGAAAAGAACACGGTAAGGTGTGGCTGCTTCTGGTGGGCGGTAAATATTCGTTTTTCTACAATTTCGTATCGTGTATCGTCCCCTTGTCAAAACAAATTCCTCTTTAATTTCCGAGCATTTTTTGGTGTATTTAGCTTTTTTGGGCTTCTTTTCGATTCCACTTGTTCGTTAAAATTTCTTTGGTTCGCTTTGAAAAATCCCGTATCTTTTGCATGTGTGAATTGAAAGGTTTTTTTGCACTCCCGTCTTTCCTTTGGCCCCAAAAATGTACTAACTTGCATGTTTCACAACACATTTGAAGGAATTTTTTAAAGGGATTCTAATCTCTTTCTTTCGGTGATTTTATGATTTTTTTATATTTATTATTTAATCCAAATGAAAAATCTTACACTTTTAAAAAAGTGTTTTAAAAAATGAAATTGTGAAATGGAACAGTGTTGAAGATATTCATGCCAACATTTTGGGCTATTCTAGGCGGAACAATGCTGCCACCTGGATACGGTGGGTACCCGTTTGGTCAGCCGCCGCAGATTATTCCATCAGTGAGTCCTTTGACGCCACGCCACTCGCCCTTTGGGTACCCACCCATTTTCTATTGGCCTTACCCGTCGCCTCCAGTCAGTCCAACGTCGTACTACGGTCCAGCCCCTTCCGCCACGCCGCACCAGACCAACGGTAGTAGCTTAGCCGCGGGCGCAGGTGGCCCTGTGGTAGCCGCAGGCGGCTCATCCAACGTAAATGTGAGCCCTCCACACCCCTCTTCGGTGACGGTTCCCGGCAACTTGGTAATCATGCGGGGTCTTCCTTTTACTGCGTCCGTATCGGACATTCTCCAATTCTTCCAAAGCTGCTCGGAGGTTAGGGGCTTTTGGCTTTTCTCTAGAACTAAAATAGTTTTTGACTTCGTTGAAAAAAAGTCAAATACATTTACTAATTTCATTTTTCCAGGCGGTATTTCTTGGGACTTTCTGGTTCTAGCTCCTTCTCACTCCTTCATTTTCATTCCATTTATCTCATTAGATCCATGTGAATTAAGGCTCCCGTATATAGCTTAGCTCGACTTGGGTTTTAGGGATCAACGATAAGTAAAGAAAGAAGACGGAAATCCTCTAAACTTTTTTTTTTAAATTGTACTATCATTTATGTATTTATAGTATTACTTATATTATTTTATATTTATATTAGTTTAGTTACAGTGTATAGTAATATTTACAGTATTTTCTTAAAATATGTAATTAAGAAATTGTTGGCAGTAAAGATAGCTAATGTTAATATGAAATGCGTAACTAGTTCAATGTTCTTATACCTGCCTTCATGCATTTGAAAAAGACCGTTGGACAAATTGCGCAGGAGCAATGCGCGTTCATTTCATATGCAATCCATGTAAAACACGAACGGCCATCTAGCGGTGGTCACGTTAAGCAAGCTGCATGGGAGCCTTAATTTACTGAATGATTTAGAACCATTTTTCGAGCTATTAAGATTAGTAATAATTATAATTTTTCTTTAAAATTAATTTATAGTTGAGCTCGGAATGCGTCCAACTCCAACGGAATGCGGATGGAAGGCCTTCGGGCGAAGCACTGGTCAATTTTCCCACACGGGCTGAAGCCGAGCGTGCCATTCAAGAAAAAAACCGTCAAAACATGGGTGCTCGATACATCGAACTCTTCATGGCCTAAAAGGTGGACAAAAAGACCAGATAAAACTAGAAACGGTTTGAAAGCAGACAAGTTTTGGTCTCTACAATGCTCACGAACACGTTTTTGCTGGGGCCAAGAAAACACTCGTTTGAACAGAAATTCCGCCGAAGAAGAAGCATTGTTGTTCTGCAGATCTTCCCCATTGCTGCTCCCGTGATGGGCTTTATTATTATTTTTTCTCCGTGAGTTATGTGGCTGATCCCTTGGAATGATGCGTCTTTTCGTTTTTTCTCCATTTTCTCTATTATTTCCATTTTTTTTTGCATTAGGACTTGAACCTTTCATTGACTGCCTGCCTCAGATTTGGCAAGATTAACCCTATTTTCGCAATTACCCTCGACATTTTTTTATTTTTTTACCATTATTATTATTCGTTATTTGAATTTCCCGCGCTTTTTTGGTCCAACTTTTTATTCAAAGTTAGTCAGAGTAGATAGTAGTTTTCTTTCCAAGCTCGTCTGTTAACCTTAACCGTTTTATTTTCTCAAAAACGGATTGAATAATCGAAGAATCAGCTACTTTTTTCCTTTACCCCCCTCCCCAGAAGTGTTATTTAGGTAGCTACTAAAAAGACTGGCCTGTATGCCCTTATATGATTCCTTGAGGACTCTAGGATTATTATATTTTTTTTATTTTTTCTAAAAATTTTTTTAAGAAACAACCCTTAAAAAGACAGATGGATGTCAGACTTTTTGATCCCCCCTTTATTTAGTCGCATGTACGGGAAAGGAAAAAAAGCATTCCACTTGTAGCAGAAATTGAGACATTCTTTTGCGGTGGCCGTAGCATGACTTTATTTACCGCCAGCTTAAAAAATCAAGTATCATAATAATTATAAGTAATTTAGTCGATCTGTTTTATATATTTTGCGAATATTTTTTCTTTTTCATTTTTAGAATTTAGAAAAGCAAGAGTTTTGATTACATAGCCAAGACGTTTTGATTTAATTAACTGAAATAACTGAAAGAAAGTGTAGAGATCGAAATGGAAAAACGAAAAGAAGCTAAAAAGTGTGCGGTTCCCAGTCAAGTTTTTTTTATTATTTAAACGGACATGTGTAAATTTGACCGTCATTTTTTCCCCAAGTCGTGATGACAACAACAGAGTTTATTAAACCGAATAGGATAGAAGACTAAGGATGAAACATATAAAGGCACTCGGTACTGATGTTTTCTTTCATCTCAAGTGCTAACAAGAAACAGTTGCAGACAAAATTCTCCCCAAAAAACACACGCAAAGAGATACTCTCAGTCCTGCATTAGTCAGCCAAGGGACGTTGCAATGATTTCCAGAGAGAGATAAGAGAAAAAGATAGAAGGTGGTCGAAAAAAAATATTAAAAAAATGTGAAATGATGCGAAAAAAAAAGAAATCATCGTGCTTCATGTATGTCATTAAAAAGCATGAGAGAAGCATAGTAGCTTTAAATATCCCGTACTTAAATTATTGTTACGCGCCACACCTCCTTTTTGCCCGCCATTTTCCCTCGTCTTTCTTTTTTACCAGATTTTTTTAAAGTTTTTTCTCAACAGATTTCCTTTGTTTATTTTTTTTTTTGCATGCTATTGATATAGAGCCTACGTCTTGGGAGTGCAATAAGCAACAATGCCACATGTCATTGAGTAAACAAAAAATCGTAGCAGGCAAGCCAAGGTTGTTTAATGTAAGTTTTCCTATTGAAACTGTAATGAAATGAAAAGGCGGGGAAAGGAGGGAGAGAGTCAGAAGTTGGAGGTACTTGAAATAGTTTCGTGATGTTCTTTTTTTTCCATGAAAGAGATTGAAAATTATGCGTTATGAAGTAAAGGAAAAAGAGATCCAATTATTTCCCTTTCCCTGGCAGAAGCATGTTTCTGGAAAGGAAAGGAGGAATTTTATTTAAAATTGAAAAATCATGTGCTTAACTTGACCAGCGCCTGTTCTTATGATTAGGAAGGCCACTCGTACTTTATGAATTAATTTTGATGCACGCCCCCATGTTTTCTGTTTGTTTTTTCTTTTCATTTTTGTCGCACCGTGTTTTTCTCGCTCCTGTAATACCCACATTTTTTGGAAAGAAGAAGAAAAGATACAAGAAAAAGTACTTCTTTTTTGCCTGTTCCGTTTAAAATAGCACAGTGTGACATTGTGTTGATATTACCCAGTTTTTTCGAAAAGACCCTTCAACCAGCTCCTAAATGCTGTTTCAGTATGAATCGACAATATAGATCCTCTGCCTTAAAAATCAAGTTTTCAAGTTGTTCTCTTAATTCGTAAAACTTAATCCTTATCTAATCACATTAATTAGTTGAATAATAGTTGTATCTCATATCTATCAAGCTTCATAGCTGTTCACAGTTGATTTTTGAAGCACAATCTAACAAATAACATTTGATATTTGAAATTCGCGGTTAAAAAGGTTAAATATTTGACTAGCGATGGCGCTGTAGTCGATATCTAGTTTACTTCGTATCGATAGCAAGCTGACTAATCTCAGTATAGGGGAAAGCAGGGCAAGGTTCGGATCATAACAAAAACATTCGAAATTGCCAGATTTGTGACATTGTGTATGACGAAAGACTGCTTTTAAATTTAATTAAAAATGTTTGGGCGTAAGAAAGGAGCACCAGCTACAAAACCTCGTCGTTCAGGTGGCGTAGGCCAGGTAAATATATGTTTTAACCCATGATTTCTGTTTTTCTTAACCTCGTTTTGACCTTTATTTTTGGAAGAATTCACCTGAGATCCCAAAATAAACACATAACGTATCGTGTTTTGTAATTTTTTCCATCATGTGTATAGTTTGGATTGATGGACATGGGAATGGATGATGACGGAGCAGGAGACAGTGATTTGGAGGCCGAATTGGCAGCTTTATCGGGCGGAGGCAAGAAAAAACGAGCTCCAGAAGCTCCCAAGAAGAAACTAGTATCCCCGGAAGCTTTACAAGCCATGATTGCGGCCAGTATGAGAGACGTTCCTAGCGATGAAGAGCTGTCTGATGTGGGAGACTCTGATTTAGAGGTAAAGAAACAAAATTTACACATTTTGTGCAGCTTTTCCTAACAATTCCTTCCTCTTTTGTGTTTACTCAGGCCGAACTGAGTAATCTTGTAGAAGACGACGATGAAGTTATGGTAGAAGTTGAACCTCCTCCCAAACCCCAGCAACCTGATGCCCAGCAGCTTTTAAGCACCATAAAAGAACGCCTAGGAATGTACCAAGAAGCTGAGAAGAATGCGAAAAGCGTGGGCGATAACATGAAAGCTAGACGGTATTTTCATTTAAAATCTAAAAAGAACTTTTTGCAAAAAATTTCGTGGAAAAAAACATTTGTAGGGTCGGGCGGGGTATCAAAACGCTTCAAGATATGCTAAAGGCAGTCCAGGCTGGGAAACCTATTGATCAGAGTGAAATCCCACCTCCAGTTGCGGTTTCTAGCCACCCGAAACCTCCCCCTCCAGCTCCAATCCCTGAAGGTACTCACTTTTTCACGGAAAAAGGTCGAAAAACACATGTTAATTATTCTGTTGGGTTTTTTTAGAGCCAGTAGTCGAACTGAGACCTGAACCAATAGCTGAAGAACCTCTAATCGATTTCGGACACCCTGAACAGCCCGAAAAGGTCAAACCAGTCACGCCACCTGCTGAACCTGCAGTTTTGGAGGTGTCCGAGCCCACTGTGGATGATTCCACCCTTCAACTGATGAACGCCAGAAAAGAAGAGTATAAAAAAGCTGCCTTGGAAGCTAAAAAAGCTGGACAGCAAGATATAGCCATCAAATACGTCCGTATTGTCAAAGTAGGAAGAATATATAAACAAAATGTGGACTTCGTATGCTAATTTGTCGTAAAAATCGTCTACTTTTCAGCAATTTGACCAAGTAATCGCTGCTGCGCAACAAGGACAAGTGGTAGATTTGGCTGCAATGCCTCCACCACCTTCTGCTGTGGGTTATGTGACAGAAAATCCTCCTCAACCACCGCCTGTGGTCAAGTCCGAGCTCCCATCGCACCCAAAGACCGAAACCCAGCTCGTTCAAGGTAGAAATGTCGCCAATTATCATAGAATAATCGCGTTAATTGACGTATTTTCGTATTTTCTTAATATTTTTTTTTCTTAGGCGATGCTGATCCTATGGAAGCTCCACTACCCAATGCCTTGCCTCCAGCAGATGTTCCCATTCCGAGTACTCCATTAGAAGCTTTACAGCAGCGTCTCGCGAAATACCAAAGCCAACAAGCCCAAGCGGAATCTGAAGGCAACAGTTCCAAGGCCAGGAGGATGGGAAGGATCGTTAAACAGTACGCAGATGCCGTCAAAGCTTGCAAAGCAGGCAAAGCTATTCCTTTTGATGAACTCCCCACTCCACCAGGTTGATTTCCCCTTAAACTACCGTTTTTTGAATTTTTTATTATTTTTGAATTTTGAAATATTTTTGAATTATTATTCAATTTTTTAATTATTTCTGAGTTTTGTAATTTTTTTGAAATTTTTTTTAAGTTTTGAATTTAAAAAAAAAATTTGTATTGACTTTGCGTGCCAGATTTTAGGTTAGGCTTTAAGCTGTCGTTTTTATTTTTGTTATTATTTGTTTAAATTTTTTATTGAATTTGCGTGTCGATTTTAGGTTATCCACCCATTCCAGGCGCTCCTAAAGCTGCAGAAGAGTCAGTACCACTAATTGCGGCTGCAGCAGCTGCTGCTATAGTTCCTGAGCCTGAACCCCAGCCTGCTGCACCCCCACCACCCACAATTACTAGAGCTGCCCCTCCTCCTCCCCCTCCCAAGCCAGAAACAAGGGCTGAGGCAGGTAAGCTAGCTCACTGTCATTTGCAAGGAAAGATAGTTTAAAGTGATGTTTTGAGGGTTAAATAGTTCGGAAAAATCCCCAATCAAGGCAAGAAAAGCAGTTACAGTATTTGTTGGAAAGGCAGCGTTTATTCAAGGAAGCAGCCTTGGAAGCTAAAAAGCGAGGCGAAGTGTCACAAGCTAAAGAATACCTACGAATGGCCAAAGGCATTGATCCACTTATTGAAGCATCCAGATCGGGTCTTCCAGTAGATCTTAATACGGTAATTATGATCATTATCTTAATATTTAACAATAATAAATGCTAACTTTGTTATTAACAATGACAATTATACCGTAGCAAACAAACTGTTGAATTTTAATGACTATTACCTTCGTAAGCTGAAGCAATATCTCAAGAATTTCGATTTTTTTTTTTTTTTTCAAGGTTCCCGTGCCACCGCAAGCGCGTGAACCTTCACCTCCTCCAGATGCGAGCTTTGAGTTCCTCGATAAAGAAGAGTGTTCACTTGCTCCTGCCTTGGGTGAGCAAGATGACTTGTATAAACAGTTGGAAGCCGATTTAGTTGCCCAACTCAAGGTAAATTGACTCTTTTTACACTTTAAATTCTAGTCTTACACTCTAGTTATTTTTTTGACACTAATTTATTTACAACAAATAAATCCGTGATTGATTTTCTCTATTTTAGCTTTGTAATGATAACCGAGCCATGTATACAGCGTTGGGAGACGTGGCTAATGCCAATCGGTTTGATCATCTAGCTCAATTTACCAAAAAGGACCTGGACCGTATCCGTCACGCGGCGAAACGAGGCGATCCTGTACCTCGTTTCAAACATGAAGTCAAAACGTTTGCTGTCGTTAGGTAACTTAGTTAACACTAATTCCAAGACAGAAAAAGTCGAAAATAATAAAACAAAAGAATTTTAAATTAAATTTTGTATTTATTATTATTTTTGATTTATTTTTGTATTATGCATTTATTTTATCTGTTTATTTTCTATTTTATTTTATTATTTTGTTGTTTTATTTCAAATTTTATTTTATTTTTGTTAAATTCAGGTGCTGTACCGATTTAAAGGAAGATGAAATGGATATTGTGATCGTAAGAGGCTTGAGTTATACCGTTCCCAATCCGAAAACGATTGATACCTACGTCAAATTCGAAGTACCCCTTTCAACAGTAAAAGGCCCATCCGAGTGGACGTGGCGGGATCTCATTTGCTGCTGGTGTTTTCAGGATAATCCATACGGGGCCAAAACCAGTCTAGTGAAAGACACGAATAGTCCTGAATATAACCAAAATTTTATTGTACCCATTGCTCGGACATCGAGGGCTTTACCTCGGATTTTTAAGAACAAAGCTGTGAAATTTGAAGTCTGGGCTAAAGGGTAAGTCTTCGGATTTTACGTTCATTTCTAGGGGAAAGGTGCATGCTAAAGGGTATTCAGTATCGCTTTGGGTGTGTGGAAGGCTTAACTCGTTCTTTTACAGAGGCTTTTTGAGAAGTGACTCTTTGATAGGAACTGCGCAAGTCAAATTAGCGCATTTGCAAACCCATAGCGTTTTGCACGAAGCTGTCGAGGTAAAATTAACGAATTAACCCTAATTCGTACTTTTTGGTATTGTGATTCATCTTTTTTTTGGTTTAATTATAGTTGATGGATGGACGGAAAGCTGTTGGAGGTAAAGTGGAAGTTAAAATACGCTTGCGAGAACCTTTATTGGCCAAAGAAGTAGAGCAAGTTCAGGAGAAATGGACCGTTTTGATGGAATAGAAACAATTTGCATGACTTTAGTTAGCTGTGGTATGCTATTTAAAATTTCCGAAGGCCTGAACTTGAAGGTACAACCATCAACAACACATGTCATGTTTACAATACACAATATCGCGATTCTTTAATTGATTTAAAGCGTTTATTTATTTTTTTATTTATTTTGTTACTGTAAAAAGAAGGATTGTTTGTTAGTTTTTTGAACGAAAAAGCTATTTTTAGGCAGTGGAAGAGTTTTTGTGAGGGGAAAAGTAGGTCGGGTGTTCAAAGGCTGGCAGTTATATTGCTGACGCGAACTGCGACTGCGAGTTTAAAATAAGCTTCACATGGGACCCGATGCTCTGCCAAAGAGAGGCGGCGACAAGCCCTTTTGATGTTGCATGCCTATTGGAGGAAGTCGATCGAACGTTTTTATTTTTGGAAGACTCTTAAAATTTCTGCTTGGCGTAAAAAGAAGGGGACCGTTTAAGTAACGGGTTCGCGTCATTCGCTTTGCCACATTTGCTTGTCCCAGTACTGCGTTAGAAGACCGTTTGTAAGTCGAAGGAAAGGAATGGCGACGCTTTCGACGCGGTTGTGGAGTTGTACCAGACATTTACCGGTAATTAAAGACGTTTGTGCGGTAGTCAATTGCGGGGCAGTGAGATGGAATTCGAGTGGGCAGAAAGACCACCCCAAAATCCTAATCACAGGTAAATGTGTAAGCTTGAACTTGAACTTTCTCATTTTTTTAAACTTTTTTTTGAGTTTGCTAATGAATTTTGATACTTTTAGGGAGTTTGGGGCAACTCGGCACGGGGTTGGCGAAGATGTTGAGGAAGATGTACGGAAGAGATAACGTGATCATGAGTGATATCTTGAAACCATCGCAAGAGATTGCTGATTCAGGTAAAGGTTTTATTAAGAGTGACATTAAAAGGAAAAATGGATGGAAATTGAATAGTTTCGTTGGTTTCTGTTAGGCCCGTATATTTTTGCAGATATTCTGGACTTTAAATGTCTGCAAGAAACGGTAGTAATGCACCGCGTAGACTGGGTAATCCATTTTAGTGCGTTGTTGAGCGCCATTGGGGAGCAGAATGTGCCATTGGCTATCAGAGTGAACATTGAAGGTGAAAATTTTAATTTTCCGTAATTTTTTTAGTATTTTTTAGTGAAATAAATTTATTACTTACTCCGTAATTTGTTAAAAAATATAGGCTTGCATAACGTGATGGAGCTCGCCAAGCAATACAAATTACGGATTTTTGTACCGTCGACAATTGGGGCGTTTGGACCCGAATCGCCCAGGAATCCTACGCCGAACTTGACGATTCAACGACCGCGAACCATTTATGGAGTGTCGAAGGTAAAGAAGCTGCTTAATTCATAAATTAATAAGCTGAATTCTTGTAAACAAGAATTGAAGTTCTTGGGCAAGAGAAGTTGGGTCATTGATTAATTGACTTTTATCTTGTTTTTTCAATTAGGTACATGCAGAATTACTGGGAGAGTACTACCATCACAAGTTTGGACTGGATTTCCGTTGTTTGCGCTTTCCGGGAGTCATTTCCAGCGATACGAGCCCTGGCGGAGGAACTACGGACTACGCAGTGCAGATTTTCCATGATGCTTTAAAGTCAGGACAGTTTAATTGCTATTTGAGATCAAACACTCGCCTACCCATGATGTACATTGATGATACGTAAGTTTTGTTGACATTTTTTTCTAAGAATTTTTTTTACAGGTTTTTCTTTACATTTTTGGCTGTAGATTACGAGCTTTGTGCGAATTTATGGCTCTGCCTCCAGAGAAGCTCGATAAACGGACGTATAATGTAACTGCCATGAGTTTTACTCCAGAAGAAGTGACCAAGAGCGTTAGAAGACATGTACCCGACTTCAAGATTTCATATAACCCTGATGGGCGACAGCTTATAGGTAAAGTTTAAAGGAAAATGTTTGAATTATTTAAGGAAAATTTACTGTGGTTTTGGGCGTTTTTTCTAATGAAATCCCTGTTGCTTTTGGTTACGCTGATAGCTGACTCTTGGCCTGAAGTATTTGACGACTCGGAGGCGAGGAAGGATTGGGGGTGGCAGCACCAGTATGATTTGGATGGTATGGTGGATATCATGTTCAAAGCCCTAAAAGCTAATTAGCAAGGTTAAATTATCGGACCAGTTTCATTTAAGAGATCGTATCAAGTGCACTTTGGAGAGTTACATCTGTAAGATATTTGTCGGAAATAAACCACAACAAAAAGCCCTATAGGATACTGCGACGAAAAATTCGATAAGGGTTACGTATACTGTAAAGAAATCGTAGAAAAGCCTCTAAACTTTGTACTGTTCAGCCCAAAAGAAATGCTACCTTTGTCGTTAACAAAAGAAGCTAAAGGAAAGCTATAAAGTTATTCCCCGGAATGCTTGTGTGATAGTATTTGTGCCCATCTGACGTAAATTCCATGGGGATTGGATGATATGATAACGTCCATCCAAAATGAGAAAAAAATCTACATATACAGGTAGGCTATACGGCATGTGCTGGTTCGGCATAATTAGACAAAATTCTAAACGTAAGGTGACGAATGTTCTATTCCGCTGCCTTGAGGATTCTATCCAACGCATTAGCATTTCAGGGAAAAACATCCGGCCAGATCTGAAACAGAGGACCGAGGGAAGCAGACAACCACGCTAACGAGCTGAATAGTTTTCCTTCATCCGAGCAGAATAAAGTAACTTCATTCCACCGTTCGGAACGATCAGAAGAGGTACTATAAAGTAACGGGTACTGTCCACTTCGACGCTCCAGTAGCTATAATGGCTCGAAATGCTATTTTCTCAAAGGTGTAGGGATAGTCTAATATACTAATAGAATGGTGAAGGTAATGTGTGAAATGGAATTTTCTAAGCTTCTATATGAGCTTCATTAACCACACGTTTTGTTTCTTTGACATTTTCAACGTTTGAACTTCAATAAATGTTCGTCTAAATAGCAGTCTAAAGTAAAGCTTTATGGAAAAACTGGAAACCAAAATAACATAAGTGTTGTTCAATTAGAATCTTTGAGGATAATTTCAATGCAAAAATAACGGAAGGGTATCCGACTCTTTCCGTATGAATTTGAGCATTTGAATTTGAAAATTGGAGCGTTTGAATTTGAACAATTTACAATTGTTGCCGTCCACTATTGTTAGATGGCATGGGTGTATTATATTTATCCTGCAAACGGAAATATATATAGTTCTGGGAGGAAATGCAAAAACAAAAAGTGAACGCTAACTTATACAACATTAAAAGGAGTTATAAAACGAAAAATAAGGTAATTAAAACTTTAAAGCAATCGCTTAAGTTAACAGTACAAAATTTCGGGAACTATCACCCTGCTGCATACATTTTTATTTTGTTTGAAAGGATTGGATAGCAAAATGCAATATTTCCTCTGAAGCTGAACCTGTCCCAACTAATACGTTATTCACGTTAAGAATATACGTTAAGATCATCTATTCAGTTAAGAATAATATTTTGGACTGCGCGAGAAAATGCAAACACCCTTGAATTCGAGGTCCGGAAGAGTTACTGCAGAAAAACTAGGAAGATTCCGTAAATTCCTCTAAGTTCGTAGTTTTGCAGCTGTATAGTCTATAAATAACTTCATAGTCTCATTCTCAAGTTGTTAAGTGATCCTTGATTGCCATTATAACGACCAATTGCTCACTCTTGAGCTAATGAGGAGTTTCCCATACTAGTTCTTCTGACTCTTATTCTTCTATCTTACAAACGAGGACTCCGGTATTAGGTATTTTCCCCATTTTCGGACGCGAGCGTATCTTACGCGTGCATTCAGGTGACTGCACTGTTGCGTCCCAGCTTCGCGGACAGTTTATAACACTATCCACGCTTTTGCAGCCAACATGAACCGCCCGCTTATTACTTTCTTGCTTTGGCGATCCTTTTCCCCGTGCAAGCACGACCAACTAGTTTTACCTGTATTGTAACCCAGAGCCGTGTGTATATATACTGTCTATACTATTGACTGCACACTGTGGCATCCAGAAACCCGGAAATCCTGCCCCTTTTTCCATCTTCTTTCCAAACAACCCCTGTCGCCTCGCGTATAAAATTACCTGCAATTGCTAGCTAACGGTTGAGTTCTGTGCCAGTATCCTTTCGTGCAACATCACCGTGCATCATCCCCTTTTCTCCTTACCTCATCTGTGTTTCCAAATCTTGTTACACAAAAGTATTACTCCCCAAGTCGGAATTCTCAAGTTCTCCGCTCTTTGGAATGAAGCCCCTTGAATTCATAGGGGCTTTGTTGCTTTTCTGCCGCATTTACCGTAAGTTCTTTGGAAACTATTCGTTTAAGCCGTTAATTTAGTTAATAGTTTGATAGAGTTGATTTAATCAGAGTTGATAGTTGATTAAAGTAACAAAAGAAAAGCTTAACAGTGGAACAGTGGAAATTCAGTAAGGACTACATTCAGTTGTCGAATTTAAATAAAAAAATTAAATTAAATCATATAAGTAAAATGAAGAACATAAATTCCAGCTAAAGATCGAGAGCAGATTTATCTAAAAGAGGGAAATCATAAGTGGAATCTTGTAATAAGTTTCGGAGCAACGAATGTTAGGGTTTAACGGTACAAAGAGCCGTTTAAAAACCGAAAAGGAATGATTTTTTGGTTTCGATTTCCCAAACATCTGGAGGTGTCTTGTCAAGTTCATAGCCTTCTCTGGTTATACTCATCCTTGACCGTGAAATTTTTTGGTGTGGTTCTACCTGCTTTTACCTTTAGCGCATCATCCGGCATCTGTTTGGCCTAACGGGACTTTTTTACTTTGAGCCGTTCTGCCTAATGGCAGAACCGATGGTCGTCCGAGAGTGGAAGTCTTGCAAGAGTCAGAAAGGATCAAAGACTCCGTTCACCTTTCTTTGTTATTCCTTTAAAGCTTCCGCGTTTCATTTATTGCTCCATAACTTTGGCGTCACTTCGTGTCCATTAGCCAGTATACGTTGCTTTTCGAACTTTTCGACAAAGACCATGAATTTCTTGGGCAGCCAAAACCAATGAGGAAAAATTCAGGGTCAGAAGTGGTCTAATGTAATTTGCTGTACCCATATCAGGCATCAGGTTTCTCGAGTCCGATTTTGGAGCGACGACAAACAGGTTTCGAATTTAGGTCGAATATTTGCAGAGAATGGTCCGGATGTTCTTTCAAAATAAAACTCCTAAAAGCTTATTATTTCAGCTTTCAACGAATTATATTATTTACCTCTCCTCTTGTCTCCTCTTTTCTCTCTATTTAAATGTCAAGTAATGAATTTTTAAAAAATAGTATTGTAACATTAGAACATCCCATATTTTTTACATAATTTATTTAACTTGTGAAAAAAAGGAAGAATTTCGGTTTAAAAAGGATACTTTTATGGAAGAAGTCAATGCTTTTATAGGAAATTTATAGGAAACAAAAAGACTACAAAATACCTCTCGTTTAACCGGAAGAGTCGTTTAAAGAGGTCACCGAAGGGACGAAACAAGGACATTGCCCGGCAACCGCGTGCGAATAACTTAACCGAATCGAAATTTTGCATATATGCAAATGACCCGTTCTCTCAGTTAAGCGATTTGTAAGAGTTGGTGGTATTTTGCCCTCGTTATGTGGATCATGTAGGGTACATCTGTATCCGTTTGATGGTAGTGACAGAATTTTAAGCTTTGTGTTTCACAAGTTTTGGATTTTTTTTGTTGGGGGTGAGGCTCTTGGTTTGGTAACCGACTTAATTCAAACGGATTCTTGTACGAGATTAAGGAAATTAGATTGCTTAACAAGTGGGTGGATCTGGATGGGAAGCTAAGCGTTATTGCGCAAGGAAAAGCTTACAATTCCGGAACTTGTTGAAAAAAATAACCGTTACGTAGGAGCAAAGGGGCAGGTTCGGTTCACTTTTTGATTCCGGAAAAATTTAGGAAATTTTCGAGAAATATTTGTCGGTGTGGGATGGTAGTTCCAGCGACCTTAAGAATTCCGGGTTACAAAGGTGACATAAGCGAAACGAAAACAAAGATAACTGCGTAAAAACGATAAGAATCGTTATATAGGGTCAAATGCGTGGACCATGTGACCAGTTGACTTCTTTTTTTTGTAAAATTTAGAAAAACCGTTAACTTGTTTTCAAAGCATCCGAGTAGAGCTGTTTCCATTCAAGTCAAGTCCCGTTTTTACCGTTTATTGTGTCGCTGGAATGGGCAGATAAACAAATGAAAATGAGATGTTGCAGGAAGTATCCCTTTTGGCATCATTCGAAGCTTTCCTGGACTCCTTCAACGCATGGATGGGCCAGAATGCAAAAACGTAATTGCTCAAAATGGTTCCAAATTACTTAAATTGTTCGTATTCGTAAAAGAATGGGTAAACGAGGTTTCTTTCAATTTCCTCCCATTGGGCGAAAAAAGGAAAATGGCGGCTTCCTGTACCAAATGACATGTGTATGGCATAAGTGATGTTAGAAAGTATTTCCTGTGATTTTCCCTAGACGCCATATGCGTTTTTCACTTTTGTGGTGAAGTCGTGTGAAGGAAAGTACCATATGCTAGGCTAATTCCTGCTAAGGACAACGACTCACTATTCCTTTTAGATCTTTGAAAACCTTCGCTTTTATTTGACTTTCATGGTTTTTATTGTTTACAGATGCCTCAGCTGCGGTGGCGTATTACGGCAAGTTAATTGGCAAACTAGACGCTCTGCATCATGGCGTCTCGGGAGATGTTTACGCTGTAGATGCTCGCACCTTGTACATCCGAGGATTTACTTTCGATGGTCAAGGACCTGGTAAGAATCCGTTCATCAACTTATCTTTCCAACTCTCTTAGCGTGTTCAAACATTCTTCGCGTATTTCAAGCTCGACTTGGCGCATAATGTGATTCGACAAGTCCCAAGTCGTTATGTACTCTTATAACGAATATTTTTGTCTTAATAGATGCGGTTTTCTTTGGAGGAAGCTCGGCGAAACCGGGTCCTAGCGGATTTGTCATCCCCAACGAGAAAGGCTTGTGAGTTTGCAATTACTTTTATGACTCTAACTTTCTTTCTCAAGCGGCGAATGTGCAATCTTATCCTCACGTACTGTTTTTTCTTTCTTATGTTTGTAGGACGTCGAGTCTGGGAAAGTATGATAATCAGCATCTTACGTTGACGCTTCCTGAAGGGAAAACTTTCAAAGAATTGCGTTGGATCGCAGTATGGAGTCGAACGTACTCGGTAAAATCAGGTTTTTCCTTTACTTTGTATCTTGTTTTTAACTTTCGGCTTTGCCAAGTAGGGTAAGGTTTCATTGTTGTCTTCCTCTTGGGTCTTATTTTTAACTTTCTGTTAAGCACGCTTCTCAGTTGCCAAGTCGGGTGACTTTTCATTGTTGTTGATTTTGATTTTCGTTCTTGTTTCATTGGTCTTCCCCCTTTCAAGGTGGTACTAGGCGAAGTGAGCATCGCTGTGGGTTTCGACTATCCTCGTCCACAAAAACTGGGCGTTTTGGCTGGCGAACATCAAGTTTCATCCGACCGTATTTTCGTTGTGGATGCGCAGACGTTCCTCATCCCCAATTTCACCTATGACGGATCAGCCCCAGGTGAGTTTGAACAAACTGCTTTCCAATCTTGTCTGGATTTTTTATTTTTAACTTTTAACCCTTTTCTTTGTTCTAATTCTTTCTCCTTCTTCTCATTATTATTATTATGACTTTTATTTCCTCTCAGAAATTTTATTGTGGTCACGTGGTAAAACCAGATCTCAACAAGAGATCAAGAAAATGTTTACTTATTATTACTATTATTATTTATTTTTATGTTTCTTTGCAGATGCGTTCTTTTGGGTGGGAAGAGGATTGGCGCCTAATAAGGACGGCGTTCGAGTTCCGGACGAAAACGGAGGAGTGGAACCGTTAAAACGCTACGATGCCAAGACATTAGTATTGGCTCTACCAGGCGACCTGACCGTTTTCGATATCGACTGGATTTCCATATGGTGTAAAGCCTTTTACGTGGATTTTGGTAATGTGAAGCTTCCCAAAGGCTTGAATGTACCTCCATCGCTCAAAATGTTGGGCGTTACACCCCAAGTATGCATTTAACCTTTTTAATCCTTGTCGGATTCATTTTGGGGAACGTTTTTGTTTTATTTTCTATCGATTTATTTATTTATTTTAGGCTAAATTAAACTGCGAAGTTTTATGGGATGATTTGGCGTTGGAAATTCGCTGGGCAGTGGCGGGAGAAACGATTGTTTTGCAATTGGTGGGGAAATTGGACTCGAAGCAGTACATTGCCTTTGGACCCAGTGGGGATCCGTTACGATCGCGCATGGACGGCGCTGATGTGGCTGTTGCGTATCTGGATAAAGCTACGGGTAAAGGTCAAGTCACGGATTACATCATGAACTCCAAGAGTTTGTGTAGTGGAACGCAAGGAGTGTGTCCGGATGTGAATCTACGGGTAAGTGCGTCCCATAAACACTTTCCAGTTCACGGGCTTTCTAGCGTTGTGTTTCTTAATGTATCTTTAACGGTGCAACAATTGTCGTGGATAGGGTGGCGCGAACAACGTACGGCTCCTGAATGCCGCCTTGATTAATGACTACGTCATGTTAACCTACCAACGCCCTCTCAAAGCATCAGATGAGCATGACAGACCGCTCTTGACCAACGCCAGTCAACCTATTGTCTGGGCAGTGGGTAAAATCAACAGCCAGGGACTGCCAGCGTACCATAACTTAAGAACGAGAGGTAAAACAGAAGATTTACTAAGTTTTTACCGGGTTTTTTAGTTTCCAACTAAGAAGTTTTCATAACTTTTCCGGCGTTTTTACGTCCTTGTAGGGGACATGTTTATCGACTTTGGTCGAATGCCTCAGTGGAATTGTCCTGCACCGGAGGAAACGGCCGTGGCGGTTGAAGAAGCGGGTCCTAACGGGAATGCTGTTGTTGCAGTTACGCCTTCGGCTCCTCGCGCTGTTGACAAGTCAGCCATAGCAGTGAAACCCTGGACCATTCCTCCTATCGAGTGCTATGAACCTGAAAATCGCCTTTATTACGTACACATTGGACCCACTGGTGGGGATCGCGGGTACAACGCCATCACAGGTAAGAAAAAATCCATAAAATTCAAAAAGTACTTATTAAGTACAAAATTTGTATTCTTAGAGAAGAATCGATAAAAAATTACAATAAAAATGAAACTGTAACGTATACATTTAATTATTTTAGGACACGTGGGATGGGGTATTGCGTGGTACATTAACGGATTGCTGATTCCGGAAATCAACGTCGTACGGGGACAGACGTACACTTTTGTGGTAGAAGGAGGAGATAATCCGGATCGCTCTGCTCGATATCACCCCTTTTACATTACGGATGATCCTGAAGGAGGCTACGCCCACAAAACACCAACCGAGAGAAATGTAAGATAGCGAAACTTGCGTGAAAGTTTTCGGAATACTTGATGGAATTTTGTTGATTTTATTTTAGAACGTACGAGTATTTGCTGGGGTGACCTACGACCGCGAAGGCAATCCTGCACCTGCTGGTACGGGCAGATTGTGCGAATGGGTGGAAGACCCCGCCCACCCTGCGCAAGCCCTGAAATCCTTTGGCGCTTTTCAAAGAACTTTGAAACTCAATTGCGAAGAAGGTCAACCCGGCATAGTACAATGGACCCCGGATGAGAATACGCCTGATACTGTCTTCTATCAGGTAATAAGCTTGTTTATCTTTTTTTTTTACATAATGAATTTCTTAACAAATGGAGAAGAAATCTAAGCCGCGTTTGTTTTGATGAAAGTTTAAGTCGACTTAAAATGTACCCAAGACTTGCGCTTATAAGCGTTCGAGATGGGTAAAGTTCGGGCTTATGAGCGTTTTATTTAGCTAGTCGACTTAGACTTTGAAAGTCGGCTTTTAGTTTTGGTCTCAAGTCATGCAGAACGCGTACGCATGTGCCCAGACATAAACTTAATCCCGCCCCTTGTTTATTTATTTCCTTTGTTTATTACGCACATGCTGAGAGACAGCGTGCTTCTCAAGAATACGCTACTTTTGATATATTTCAATTGTTTTTTTAATTATTTTAATTGACGATCAACTATTTTTTCATCGAAGTATTGAACTTTGGGACAAGAAGTACGAGCAAAAGCACGAGTTTTTTTTAGTATTATCCGTTTTGTCCGGATAATACTAAAAACTGTTTCAAGAATGGAAGAAATTAACTGCCCACAGAACAAAATGATAATTTGTTATTGAAATCCGTACTCGAAAAGCGAACAATTCGTATATTGTTTACTTTCGACAAGCGCCGCCCCATGGGTGGAGCAATCGTAAACTTATGCTTATAGCCGTTCGTTTTAGACTTTCGAAATCGACATCCGTAAACTTTCAAAGCTTAGGCTAAAACGAACGCTTACAAGCGTAAGTCAAAGAAGTTTGGCAAGTCTTAAGTTTAAGTCGAACGTGTACAAACCGAACGCGGCTCTAGTGTGAGCTGGCTTTAACTTGTCAATAAAGTTACCTAGATATCTCTTCACAATTTCATTGTTGACTTGAATCATGTTCTTCGCTAAGTTTCACTGTTGATTGTAGTCGTCCTTTATAGCACATTTCAATGCCAATTGCTTTGTGGATTCAACTTTTCTTTCTCAACGTCTGAAATTTCATTATTGGCCTGGTGTACTCTCTTGTAATGTTCATTATTGCTGGAAAGGGCACAGTCTGACAAGCAAGTCGTTTTGTATTTTTTACAAAATTTTTCAATTCAATAGTGTTACACCCATCGGTTCCTGGGCTGGAAAATCAACGTCTTGGACAGTTGTGACGTGAAAGCCAACAAGGAAATCACTCGGGTTACCGTACCTCAGCCTCCGGCTACAACCACTACTACTACTACGACGACTACGACCACTGCCCAACCAATTAAAGACGGGATTGGCGTGCGCGATTTCGTGGAATACGAGTACGAGGATGATTTCCAGGAGAGTAATGGTCCCGAGCAGGTTATTGGCTCGAGTCAGAACATCCCAGTCCACGCCAAGCATCCTTCTCCCCATTTCAAGCCCGCCGACTTCCAAGATGTCAAACATCACCGAGAACCCGAGTTGAACCACCCAAACCCTTCGTTTGACAGTTTCCCAACTTTCCCTAGGCTCCCGTCCAGCTTCACTGAGTTATACGAAGGAAAACCCTTCTTCGGCGAAACGACTGTACGCGGTCCAAGTAGCAGACCGCAATACAGTAATATCGAACGAGACAAAGTACCCTTTGTCCAGCGACCTACTCTAGATACACCGAGCGTTCGGCCACCGCCTTCCCAGAATCCCAATTCCTTCGTTCCAGATCATCCCCAAGAGCCTCCTCGAGCTAATTACCCCAATCGCCTTGTTTACGAGCCAGCGCCACCACGCGTGCAGCAAAACTATCAACCGGAACAACAGCCCAGGCCTCAGTCACGTCCCGAACGACCTGTTTACCAAGATAACCCTACCAACCCACCTTCAACTGCCACGCCCCCGAGTCACTCGTCACCTTTCCAGCTTTACGCGTCCAGCACACCGACTTCCATCATAATCTCCAACGAGCGGCCAGTGGTCAGCACTACCTCTGTTTACCGTCCAGATTACTACACCACGCCCTACCCCACTACTCCTGAACGGAAGACGACCAACTACCCTCCGCGCCAGATATATCAAGCATCGGAACTGAAACCTAACGTAGCGAGCTTCAATCCAACAGCCATTATCATGGAAAGTGGGTTTAAACCTATCAAATCTGCGGACGGTCCTATTCCACCTCTAGGGTTCGAAGTCGAAGCCGAAGCTGCTCCGTCGCAGACGTTCCAGACGTTCAATACAAACAATAATAATAAGCCGCCATCTTTCCAGAATAGCGTAACTCCTACGCCGAATCACTTTGTGAACCTTGATCCCATGTTCTTTCCCTCTCAAACTGATCCAGACGAGCAACAAAACCATAAAAGTCAGCAAAGTCAAGCTTATTACCCTCAGCAAGGTCTACCCCACGGATTCGAGTTCAGAAACGCGTCCATTGGGCCCAACGACCCCATTCCCATCCAAATTCCCGTGGCGGTAGTACCCGTTGTACCCCAAGGCATTCTACCCAAACAGCCCCAGCGTCCCCCTTCTCAACCCTCGCAATCCAACAGGCAACCCGAGCAGGTTCAACCTCCCCAGCGGCCTAATTACAACCCGGATTTCAACTCTCAGCGACTGGACTTCAACCCTAACTTCAGTTACAATGACCAGCAGCAAAACATTCCTCAGAACCCACAACAACAGCGCAATCCACCCCCTCCCCATTTCCAACAACAACAACGTCCTTCGTCGCCGCCGCAACCGATCCGGAAGCCTACTTCCGCTCCGTTTTTTAGACTTCCCGCCTTCTTCAATCAGTTGAGAAGACAACAAACCCCGCCTCCTACCCCGCCGCAGTCCGAGTTCACTTCCAATGTTTTCGCGCCAAATCAACCGCAGCGTCGACCGGGTCCAAATCCTCAGTTAGGTAACAATCGGCAGCCGAATAGTGGTCGCTTTCCTAATTCAGCGCAACTCCAGTCGTCACCGAACCCGAACCCTTTCTTGAACCGCCTCGATGGAGGTCGGAAGCCGATTTTTAGGTACGCGCCGAGGGACACTCAGCGAGCACCGGTACCCGGGAACCGACCCCTGGATCGGATTGACCAACAAGGTGAAGCGTCAGCCCAAACTGCGAATTTACCACCCCAACTCCCTCCGTTCCCCTCGATTCGGCCGCCGAGACCGTCCCCCTCGCAACTGGCCAGCAACCAAGGGAATGCGCAGAGTCGACCACCGGTACCCAACCTTTCCACGCGACCCACGCCGACTCTAAGTGCGCTGCAACAACGACCTCAGTTTGGGTCCTTCCAAGGCGAACTACCACCGCCGGTACCCGAGAACGTACCCACGAACCTCCCGCAGTTCCAACAACAGCAGCCGCCACGTTCGCAGCGACCAAACGTTCGGTTACCCCCCAATTCGGCCAAGCCGCTCTTGGCCCTTTCCGGTACCCGCACGACCATCTCCAAAGATGAACGCAAGGAGTTGGAGGAGTATTTGTTTGGACCCATGCGACGCTCGGACGATTCCGTGGCGGAAGAGTCGGGTAGCCAGCCATTGCAGCCGGGGTTAGTCTTTTCGCATTACCCGAGTGTGGATTTTGAAGCGAGTAGCACCCCGCAGAATTCCACGGATCTAGTGATCTTGAAAGATGTATGGTCCAATATGAAGGTGGGCGGCGACAAGATCGCCAAACGGGAAGGATTGCCTGATGCAGAGGATTTCCACATAGTCGACAGGAGCGAACGCAAGTTGACGCTAACCAAGCGCGAAACGAGTAGCAATGAAGTAGAAATAGATTCCAGTAAACTGCCTTTGGAACACCGGGGAGATGACGAGGATCATGATCACGATCACGAAGATCATGATCATGACCATGACCATGATCATCGTGTGGGTTCTTATGCAACCTCAATACCGATAACTTCGTCTGTATTGCTTATTGCTTCCAGTGTATTGCTGTTTTGGCATTGTTGAGAAAACGGGAGGAAGTATTTACTTAAAAGGAGGTAAAACAAGAGTGGAGGAAGACAAAGACGGTAGGAAATCGTATGCAAAATTTTGCGGATTTTGGCATATTGCATGGGATCCTGTACAAAGCATCGTAGGTTTTATTTTATAGTCAAAACACAATTTGCTCCCCCGTCTCTGCAAAACAAATTGCTTGTAAATACACCACGCTTCGTTTCCAAAGATGGCGAACTTATTTTTTATGTATTTTTAACTGTCTTTATCCTTCACCATCGCCAAAGATACTTCTTCCGACCCGTGAAGGGTTAGGCCTAATTTATCGGACAATTTGCTCCGTGCTCTTGCAGAAATATTAAGCATCTCCGTCTGAAAAAAAGAGTTAAATTCATTTTGGCGGTGCTGTAGTGAACTAACGGAAAATTCCATAAATATTTACTTGAATTGAGTTGAGACACAAGCTAGTCAATGCTAGACCAAACACGAGGTATACAATGGCAGTAATTAGAGCCATAGGATGCTACATGGAAGGACCAATAAGACAATGATTTTTGATTTTTAACTATATTAACGTAGAAGATTATTTGAACATACCTGGGGGACGTAATCGCCAAAACCAATGGTGGTAATGCTGATGAAAACAAAGTAAAACGCTTCTAACGGCGACCAGTCTTCTCCCACGTAAAATAGAAGCGCGCCAAAGCTCGTGTACATGAAAAGCATGAGGAACGCCAAGGAGGCGGGGAAATCAAAGTTATCGTCAATAACGATCTTGTCCGAATCAGAACTGTGCGAGTTGGCGTACAGCAAGGCTTGCAAAGAAGGGAACCGAGCCAAGCGCAGAGCCACTTTGTCCCTTATTGCTTGAGCATTGGCTGTGGATTTCTATTAATTTGGTTAAAAGAAGATTATAATTTGAGAAAATTTATTAAAAGAATGTACAAGCCTTACTGTTACTAAACCGGAACGGAGGAATCGTTGTCCGGATGCAGTGCATGAAAAGCGGAGGGAATACACCCAAATAAATTTAAGAATCCGCGTGAGCAGCTGACCTGAATCAGCTAGCAAGATCAAGAACAACGGGATGCCAATGATGGAGTAGCCAATGGTCGTTAGGCGGCCTAGGATGGTCACTGGCGTAATATGGCCATAGCCAATGGTGCTTACCGTCGTCAAACTGAAAACTACAGCGTCCCAAAAGCCCCACGTTCGCTTTCCCGAGTAGGAATTGAGCCCTTGACGAAACGCTTCATGGAGCTGGTCTTCGAAATCGACGAGTTTCTCGCGGGCTAATTCCCGCCAGTCGTCTTCATGCAACTGGCCCGCTTTCTCATACAGTTCTTCGATAAACTGGCGCCGGATTTTGAGTGCACCGCACTTGTAGCGACTTTCGTGCCAGCCTTCCAGCGAGGCGAAGAGCAACCCCCCGAAGATGCAGTAGGTGAAGTTAAGGGTGAGCAGGAAACTCGTCCAAATGAGTCCGGATTTGATGCGATGCCAAGAGTCGGCTAATTCGGTGACGTGTACTCGCCATGTCTGTCGCATATCTGTAATCAATTCGCGAACCAAACGGAACGTGGAAAGCCGTTGAGGCTCCACGTCTGCCATGTCTTCGAGTGTGGGTCACTTGGCAAATTATTGATCTGCTTCTAAAACATAAATTTAACTCGTTAGGAAGTTTAAAGAACTTACCCAAAAAGGCTTAATCAACTGAAAGGAAGAGCTCACTTTTGGGTTTGGAATTTACCGTTTCACCTTGATAGGGCTTCGATATACCCTGAGGGCAACCTAAAGAAGAGGCGACACGGATGCGGAACACAAATCGGTTTTACCTTGTGCGAAATTGTTCGCCAGACTGGGGGGCAGGTTGACTTTTTGTGTGGAAGAGATTGCATATACTGTATACCGTCTTTAGTTGCTTGCAAATCCGCACTGCGGCTGTCCACTCCCGCGCACCAAAAATAGCCACAGCCGGAGCGAGGGCGCATAGAGGATATAATTAGGCAGGTAAAAGGGACGTAAATATGTAAACACGAACACGAGTAAGCTGAATATGAGTAGCTCGTTAACATGAAACCCGAAAGGAATGTATTAACAGCTTTTACAACATTGGGTGCACGGAAATTAAACACATTACACAATGACCGATACAATTCTAAGGAATATATAGGGAGCTTTTCGGTCGTTTCCGATGCTTTTACGAAAAGGTGCCCTAGAAAATAGTAAAGAAACAAGTTCAGAGATGGGCTTTGATTTTAAAAATAGCGTTTATAATTTACCCATCCGTCTCTCATGACGAAAATAGTCGTGTTTCTAATTTCAGGGCCAATCAAAGGGTTCATCTGACACATGTAACAGAGGAGCCAACTATGAATTAACAAAATTCGGATTAATTTACGTTTTTGGGATTATTTCCTATATTTATACTTACAATAGCCAACAAGAGCAGCCAGTGATGACTAGAACCGTTTGTGTTACACTGTAATGTAATGAAGGAGATCTAGTTAGATTAGATTCACTTTTATTTTAGTTTGTTAATACGTACCCTCGGTTAGGTCCTTTAGGAACAAACCATGGCAGGACACCTCCAATGATAGCCCAGAAAACTGTGACAACAATAATTGGAATGGCACTGGCACCCATTTTAATTTCGCCAATGCAAAACAGAAGAGTTTTCTTATGTTTTGGTCACGGGATTCGAGCTGTCACCTGATCGAGAGCAAAGTTATTCGCTGAGAGAAAAATTCAGAAAAATGCTGCTCGCGGTTCCATTTTGTATTCGAGCTTCACATGCTAGTACTACGCAAGCGTTACTGGGCGCATAGTTCGCATTATGAAATTTTTATGGGACTTTATTTTAAGCTGGTTTGCCATTGTTTCGTACAAAATCGTCTTTAAATAAATCTACGTAAACAAACACAATGACAAAACAATGCACTGGCATTTCAATAACGGGAAACGGGAACATTCATTATTGGGCAACAGTGAAATTTTCCCGTCTGGTAAGCTAACCTCGCTAACCGAACATTCGGCCTCCGTCATCGACAGCCGATAGTCGGTTTATTTCTAGTGTAGTACATTCACACTTTTTCACAGTGATTATAGTGATTGGTAGCTGTTTCCCCAAGCCAGCCCTGAACTTGGGCTGTTCATTTGCATCGACCGGGAAAACGTACGGTTATTTTCGTTTCGCAAACTGTAAGTACGATATTTTCGATCGCAAACTTACTTTTCGCCTGCAACTACTTTCGTAACTCGTAAAATATGACGTACGCCAACGCGCCAACCAATAATGAATTCTCCGATTACGAAAGTGTTTCCGCACGCTTCGTACCGAAACCACGAAGTGCGTCAACGTGTGTATCAAACCGTTTTAAATATGGCGCGTTACATTAACTAACCGGTGACAACGGCTTTCTGGAGTTTTTTTTTGAGTTTTTAACCCAAAATTTTAGCATCACCAAGCAGTTAAAAGTGAGTGCGTTTTATAGAAAAGTAAGGAGTTGACTATGGAGCAGTCTTGGGAGCTCTGCAAAGAGAATATTCAACCCCTAAAAAAGGGTCGAATGATCAACGAGCTGTTGGCTTCCTTGGGACGTAGCGATGGATCAACGACTGAATCTGCGAATCGTAAGAAGGCAGAGAAGAAAAGGTTAATTGTTACATCTCTTCAATGCTTTAGGTGTATTTTAATGTGATATATTTGTATTATTAGTGAGTTTGAAGCGGAGCTAAGAGCGTACAATGGCGTCGATCCGCTTGACCTCTGGAGCAGGTACATCAACTGGGTTGAACAAAACTACCCTAAAGGCGGCCGCGATGGAAACCTGATAGTCTTACTGGAAAAATGTTTGACAGCGCTTCACGAAAAAGCCAAATACCAAGAAGATACCCGCTTTCTGGATGTTTGGATGAAATATGTAGGCTTCATTCTCAGATTCCATTCGTAAAAATTATAATCTTGCTTCTACAAGTTTTTTCTTTTCTTTTTCTAGTTAGATTACACGGAACACAGCAAAGAGAGCTTTGAACAGTTGTATAGCCATGGCTACTTCAAATCCCTGGCCGAGTTCTACGCCCGTTGGGCCGACGTTTTGGAGATCGGAGGAACTGTGAAAGAAGCTGAGAGGATTCACAAGCTGGGGTTGACGAATGAAGCTAAGCCGGTCCAGCTTTTACAAGAAAACTTAGTGTAATCTACACTCCATTAGTCTGTTTTACGAATATAGTATCTAATGTTAACTATTCCACTTTCAGACGCTTTCAAGCTCGGGTTGCTACGAGTACCGTGAACGCAATGCGCTCTTCTCCTCCCGATAACGACGAACCCGAAGAAGAAAACCAGGGGCGCAATGTTTTTAATGCCTTAAAGCCAATGGGGAAAAAAGGTGTAGCTCCCATTATTCGTGTCGGGGACCATGTTAAGGGCCGAGCAGGGGTTGTACCTGTTGCGTCGCACATTTCTCACCACGGTATCTCCAACCCCGGTCTCACCATCTACCAAGTAAACAGTGGTCACTTTTTCACATTTCTATACCAAATAACGCTATTTTTTCATTCTAATAGGTTGAGAATGAGATCATTGATCAGCCTTTTGCACCTGGTAATAGCGCTCCACCTATCCAAACCAAGGTCAACAAAGAGAACAGCACTCAACCCGGAGCTTGGAGCAAAGTCCGTTTAGGACAAAAAACGACTGGCGTCGTACCATTAGCCCAGGCGTCAATTTTCGTAGCTCCGGCCTTCTTCATTCACAAAGATCCTGGTCAACCTGCTCCAGCAGCAACCCCGCACAAAGCTGTCTTCAGCAACATCCTCAAACCTCGCAAACCAGAGCCCGCCAAGGAAGCTATCAAAACCCCGCTTTTCTTTCATGAAGCCCAAGATCCCACATTGAAATTCATGTGCTGCCTGGATCGCATTTATGCTGGGACCACCGAGTACTCCATCGAGCAGCTGCGAGCTCTGGAGTATAAACAAAACCCGCGACGTTTACCCAACACTCAGCCGCCTCAAGAACCATCCAAGGTCGTAGATTCGTGCGTTGAATTTCTCACCGAAGAAGAATTCAACAGCATTCCAGGCATGGTCCCTGGGACGCCAGACCCAGCCAAGACGTACGTGGCGTGTTTCAAGAAAATGTATGTAAATAATAACGAAAAATCCATTGATGAACTCCGAGCTTTGCGGGCCAAAGAGAACGACCCCGGGCAGTCTCCTCCAAGGCGCCAATCGCGAAAGCGTTCGGCAAAATGAGCTCCCGAACAGACACAGCTGGCATTGATATTCCCCTCCTTGCTCCCAAAAAACGCACCCCTTTGACGTGAATCCTGCAACCCGCGTTGGATATCGCTACCGCCCCACCTGAGGAAGTTCAGGAACGAAGACGACGTGTAAGATTGCGGAAGATTTAGCGTTATTCCGCCGTAATCAGTGGATCTTACCAACAATACCTACTTTACCTTGTTGCCGCAAGGGAGTGCCGGTTTATTCGCCCAAGAACTGAAGATTTCGTCAACTCCCATGTTTCCCGTGTACAACGTTCAGGAGAGTCGAAACTTGAGTTAACAAAAACAGCCCTTGTTTGGCGAAAGCGTTGGAGAATTGGAGTGAAGAATGGTATTTGCGTATGAACTTAATACGATTAATTTATTTTAACGTATTCACTTCATACGCAAATACCGATTCTTCACGCCAGTTCTCCAACGGTTTCGCCAGACAAGGGCTAAACATTTTTTGATTGTTACTTAAGTTTCGACTCTGTTGAACGTTGAATATGGGAAGCATAGGAGTTGACGAGATCTTTAGTCTTTGGGCGAATTAACCGGCACTCCGTGGCGGCAACAAGGTAAAGTTGGTATTGTTGGTAAGATCCTCTGATACGGCGGAATAACGCTCCTTTCTTCCGCAACCTTACCGTCTTCTTCGTTTCCTGAACTTCCTCCTTGACACGATCCATGACCCCGATATGCATATGCTCAGTTTTGATAGGAAAATTTGTGTATTTTGTGTAAAATTTGTGTAAAGTATATCACAAGCCTCCATAGCGGAGTTCTCTTTCAAACTGTTCTAGTGTTATAGCGCCTTCAATGGCTTCACACAGTTACGGTTAAATACCGAGTAGGCGGTAGGCTCCCAAGGTTTTCGTCGGTCCTTCCGGAAATTGGCCCACATTTAATAAATGATGTAGAAAGCTTTTAATAAAAAGAATGTAAAGCAAATAAACACATGGCCTTGTAGTTCATTTACTTGAATGATTTTGGATCGTGAACAAAAATAAGTAAAGAGTTTTTATTACATTTCGAAATACATTCAAGAAATACAATATAATAATGTAATGCAAACTTCGAGAGAATACAAGGTATGGCAATAGGCAAACGGTCATATTTTTATTAATCGAGCAAAAGATTAATCCCGACCTGTATACACATTAGCTTGCCCGTACATTATATTTATAGAAGTTTCAATGTTGAATACAAGCGTGTGACCGAATGGATAAGACTCACAACTAGGGAATGAAAAGTCCCCGGTTCGAAACCCAGTCGAGGGATTTTATTTCGTAAAAAAATTAACGAAATACCGAGTAATGGCTTCCTTTCTTTATACCTTATGCCTTTCCGGCAAGAGGTTCCTATACTCATAATCGAAATTGTGAAGCTTCGGCATCACGAGCTCGAACATCGGCTACGGGAAACCGAGCAGGGGAGTTGGGAACAGGGAAAGGGGCGAGGCTCTCAATTTTTCAAGGTTTTTGAAGCCGTTGATATAGCATTATTCCTTATGGAGAAAAGCCCTGAAAACGCTTTCCCAGATCGAAAAGAGACCACGCCCCCTCTTTAGCCCAATCCACCAATAGGATTCGTCCTTTTTGTATAGGCCACACCCCTTTTTAGCGGATTTTTCAAAAAATCTCTATTTTTTTTTCCAAATTTTCGCTTTTATTTTCAAAAACTACAAATTGTACAACTGAAAGATCAATGGAGGTTAACTGAAGTAACGAGAGGTCCTCGCATGAGAAGGGAGGGGATATTTTTTGGCTATTATTGTTAGGTAGAACACGGAAAAGATGCGTTAGTTTCTTTCTTTCTTTTTTTTTTTTGCTGGGGGGTTTTTAAGAAGTGGTTCTGCGTATTTCTTGAAGATTAAAAAAAAAAAAAGATTGTTGTGAAATGTTGGGTCGAATATCCGGAATGGTAGCCTGTAGCCATCTTGGAATGGGTCCAAGAGATTAAAAAAAATGGAGGACCTCTCAGTTAACAAAGATAAAATACATGAAAGTAGAAGTTACCCTTCATGTTCTTCTCGAAGGCGATGCGAGTCCACTTTCCGGAAATGCACCACATCAATATGAGTCTTGTACACCGAACGTACGTTCTGCATGCGAGGATCTCTCGTTACTTCAGTTAACTGAAATCACTCAGGGAAAGTCAAGAGGGCCCGGAATGAAAAGAGCGTTACAATCCAGTCAACTTAATTTCAAGCGTTTATCCAACCTGTTCGGTACAACTAACGCTGCCAATCCGTTTGGCAAGGAGCGAACTTACCCTGTTGGTTGGTAAAGAAAAGGCTTCCAGACGCGTTTCGGAAGTAGGATTGGTAGAAACCTTCGAAACGGGTTGTAGAGTGCACACGAATAAGGAGGAACCCAGAGAACAGCAGCCGAATCACTGGTTTCATCCTGCCCACCCACAGCTAGAAAAGAAGTTGCCTTTCCTCTTAAAAAAAAATCCTCAACTTTTACTGACATTTTCGTTCAGACTCATGGCTATTCCAGGGTTCAGGTTCGTTTTCGACTTTTGGACAGTTTCAAACTACAGTTAAAAAATCTTTGTGTTCGAATGCTTGTATCCGATGAGGAGAGAGCAAAGGAGATTTAGTTAACTTATAATTTCTTTCGGTAAAAGCCAAGAAGCTCTTATCGAGAACCCAGTTCCTTATAACAAGTCTCACACACTCGCAACGGCTTTTTGCTGCCTCCCACAATGGCATTTTTGGCAGAGCAGTCATTGCAGAAAATCTGGCCGCAATTCCGACAATGATGCTTACGTACAGTTAAGGAAAACTCTTTATAACACGCCGTACAAGATACCGCAGCCGAATCATCCGCCCATTTCTGCCCCTGCAGCTTGGCATTTTCCATCTACGAAATAGACATTATTACACAAAATTACAAGAAACAAACCAACACGAACACAACTTTTATAATACTTAATACAACTTTTATTTTACCTGTAAGCTTTGGTTTTCACGGCAGAGTTCATGTAAAGCTGCCTGACTGTCTTCCAAACGTCTGCGAACATCCACAGTCACTGTACGCAATTTCTCCAACTCGTGGTCCAAATCGGCACATTTCTGCATTGACTCCTTCCTTTCATCATCCAAAACACTCACGCGCGCTTCCAATTCTTAAAACGACAAAGAAAAATCAGGTCTTTTCCTAATACAATCACGAAATATACAATATACAATAAAAAAATGTACCTAGATTAGCAGACACGGTGTCATCAAAGCTGGTCTGAATATCAATAAGCCGTTTCTCCTTTTGAGCCAAGTCTGTTTTGAGTATATTCACGTTCTCCATCAGCGTTTGCTTCTGCTTTTGTAACAGAGACTGCGTTTCTTGCCACTCTTGCTTCCGCTTCTCCCAAATATCCTTGTCGTTATTCTAATAAAAAGTAATAATACAAAGTTATAATAAGTCCGTTATACACAAGAAGAAGCCATTCAGAAAACAGGAAATTTACCCATCCCTGCAGTAATTTGTTCTTCTCAATATCGCACACCGACATATCTCGCTCTAGTTTCTCGAGGCTTAACTGAAACGACGATCTTTCTTGACTAAAGTGATTCTCGAGCGACAATTTCTCAGCTTGGAGAATATGTGTGTTTTCCTTGAGCTCCAACATTTCCTAAAAAAGAGAGGATTGTGGGGGAGCCACACAAAAGTGACAAGAACGAATCACCTTTTCGAGGTCTTCTTTCTGTTTGGTACTAGCATTTTTCAAACGATCGAGTTCGCCTTCGAGCTGCACTTTGACTAGCTGGAAACTTGCCACTTCTTCTTGACTAGCCAATAACTTCTCATTGGCAGACTTTAACTGCACTTCCGCTTGCTCCAGTTGTGACGACAACAACGCTGTCTTCTCCTTTAATTCCTTAATGGCAGACAATTTCTCCCTCAACAGCTCTGCATCTTCAATGGCTTGTTTCCTTACTACATCCAACTCCTATGCAATAAAAACGATTATTTTTTTAATAAAAAAATTACAAATAAATACAAAAATAATACAAAATATTTTTTCAAAAATAAATACAAATAATAAAGAAAGAAATTAACAAAAAAATTAAAAATACAAATAAACGAACAATGTTTTTTTAAACACTTACAAAAAAGACTTAAAAAAAATAGGACAAATCAGGCGTTTCTGTAATTTCTACCTCGATCAAATTTTGAAGTTTCACGCTAGAGCGATTAATTTCTTCCGATAATGCGACTACTTCTTGCGTCTTGTCTTGCAAACCAGCTTGCGACTCGGAAAATTTGTGCTCCCAAGTCTTGAGCGATTCGTCTTTTTCGAGGAGAAGATCTTTGTTCGCAGCCAGCAAATCCGACGCGTTTTTCAAGTCGGCCTGGGTCGAGTTCATTTGCTGTTCCAGAGCGTCTCTCTGAATCTTTGTTTGCCTCAATTCCGCTTCAACACGCTCTAAATCAGCTGCTTTCTCGCTCACTTGGATCTTCAACAGGTCTTCCCCTTTGACTTTATCGCCTTGCAGTTGAGTAAGCTTCTCTGTCAACTGTTGGACTCGCGTGGCATGCACCTTCTCCAGGTTGCTTAGCTGAGCTTGACCATCGGAAACATTCTTGTTCGAGAGCTGCAATTCATTTTGCAGTTGAGAATGTGCTCGTTTGATTTCCTCAAACTTATCTTCAACTGCCGCCTTTGTTTTAGTTAATTTAGCCTCAGACGTCACAAACCGCTCTTTTTCCTCTTCCCAGTTTCTTTGGCCGATTTCGCGCTCTCTAGTCATTTTGGCAAGATTTGCATCCTAGAAAAAAAAAATTCCAAATTTTTTCATATTTTTTTTAATTTCTCTAGAATTTTTTCGAAAATTTTTCCAAATTTACTCGGATTTTTCCAAATTTTTCGAAAATTTAATTGAACTTTAGCCAAACAGAGGCATACTTAGGGCAGCTTGGTATGTTAGATATGTACCTTTTCAGTTATGGAGTCTTGAGCGGCTTGCAATTTCCGTTTTCCGGCTTCAATGTCAGCTTTTAACTCGCTGAGGGACTTTTCCAGCTGGCTTTTGGACTCTTCAGCCTTGTCCTTCATAGAATGCAACTCTTTTTTGCTTTTCTGCAAGGCATGGACCTTGTCTTGCCACTCCGTTGTCTCGGTCGCATGGGAGAGTCTTACAGTAGCCAATTCTTCCTGCAAAGAAGCCTACAAAACATACATCTGTCAATCCTATGGCTTCCCCAAAGTGAGGCATACATTTTCCACTTGAAGTTGCTGTATAGCCGTATTGACGCCTTCGCCAGCTTCAATGGTGAGCAATAGCTCTGAACGTTCCTTCTCCAGTCGAGTAATCGTGTCGTTTAGTCGGGTGACCGTGCTTTCCCCGTCCTTGAGCTCTTTTGCTCTGCAAAAAAACGCAAAAAAAGGGCAAGAGTTTTAAGTGGTGACAAAGCAAGTTTTTGATTACTTGACATCCAACTCTTGCTTCAAGTCTTCGAGCACGCTATTCTGGGCCTCGGCTTCCTTTTGGCACTGTTGGAGGCTGGTTTCTTGGAATTCGTTCATCTTTTGGAGGTCAGTGAGCTGAACCTGGAGAGCTTGGAATTCAATGTCTCTGGATCTATGGGAATGACTGAGTTCTTCGACCCGAGATTTGTATTCTGCCATCTTGATCCAATTAACGTAAGAGAATTGAGCACGTCAAGCAACCCCCAATAAAGCTTTAAGAAAGACAAAGAGATTTAAGAACCAACCTCACGTTCTAACGCCCGCACTTGGGATTTGCAATTGAACAGCTCCGTCTCACGATCCGACAGCTCCCCTTTGGCTTGATGCATAGATTGGTTGAGTAATTCTTCCAAACTCGTCACTTCGGCCCGCAACTGAACCACAATTGCGTCCGCCTAAGAATTGGAGAACATAAAATAGTAGGGGGTCTTAAGGGTGGCACGACCTTTTCCTATTTTACCTCTTCTCTATCTCTACGCAGTGTTTCAATCTCCATTTGACGCTTTTGCAGATCTTGTTCTCGTGAAATGGAGTTTCCTTCATGCTCCGCCGTAGCTTTCTCTTTGCTCTGCTCAATTGTACGTAAGTCTTCTTCCAACTTGACTCGGACTTGAATTAAATGGTCCTTTTCGGCTTCCCACGCACTATATTTGGCCTCCCATTCGGCGAGTATGGTTTTACTGCGATTGATTTCTTCCAATGCTTGTTTTAGATTGTTTTCCAGTTGATCCACCTTGTCATCACTAAAATAATGAGACAAGGATTAAAAAAAGATAAAAAAAAGTGCTAAAGAAAACACTACAATACTTTTGAGTTGTTTGTAGACTGGATTTAAGCTCTCTTTCCAAGCTCTCTTTCTGGGTTTCTAAAGTATTTACCAGCTCAGCCAGGCTCTCTTCGCTTTCCCTACGAAATTATGGTCAAAAGTCCGTTTTGAAAGATCAACGAAGGGAATAAAGCTCTTTACTTGGACTGCAGAAGCTGGCTATTGGATTGCTTTAAGCTGGTGGTGACTTCCAAAGCTTCTGCTAACTGTTTTCTCAAAAGAATTACCTCTGAAGACACTACAGAAATTGAAATAGATATCAAATAATAGAAAAAATGGAAAAGAAAAAGAAAATAATTAGAAAATAGAAGAGAATCTAGTAGTCAAATCTCGTTTCCAGTACTGCATGCTTACACAATTGCTTATTTTCCTCCAATCCCTTTATGTGAAGTTTAAGGACATCACCTCCTTCCCCATTATCTTGGCTGTTGAGGGTGTTTTGCAGTCTGTCCACTTCTTTCTTCAACTCTTCTGTGTACCAGCGCTCCTCCTAGACGAAAAGGCCATAAAGTACTGAGACTTGATAGGAATTTCTATATTTTTTACTCTTAATGTGGTATTTAGCTCATTTAATTCCTGTCGTAACTCTTCCACGTCGCTGGACTTGCTGGGGGAATGTTTGGAAGCGAAATGGTTTTCTAGCTCAGTCGAACTCCTGCAACGCATCTTGCACACCGGGCAAAGATAATTTGTAGCTATATTAAAAACAAATAAATAAAAGACCCCATCATCAATCACAATGCACTATACAACTCAACACTTTTAAAGGTTTTTCTTTTTGCATCAAATTTTCTTTACCGGGCTCAAGATGTGTCACTTCATAGTGCGACTGCAGTTCTTCTTGAGTAGAATATGCAATCATACAGGTAGGACACAGAAACCCTTCAGCCTCTTTCATGCCATGATCAGATCCTGGTCCTGGATTTCGAGCCGGCGAAGCTTCATCACTACTAGTGCTGTCTCTGCCTGTAGCACCCTAAGAAACATAAATTTCATTGTAAAAATGACATTGGCTAGTTAAGCTTCCAAGCAATAGAATAGCATACCGGCAGGGAGATGCGGTTTACCAGATTCCTGATATTGAACATTTTAACCAAAGATTCTTACAAGTTACAGATAACCATAAGCTCTTCACTAGTAATTATCCATTGAAGCAAGATGGGCGTAAACGACAAAAACAAGTTGTTTTTGTTGTGGTGGACTTAAGACGTTCATTTTTGAATGACGTCACTAGGTGGCGTTCGCGACTTGTGAATGAAGAGTAACTGAGCGGGCTTTATTCTAAATTCGACTGTTTGTGACAAGTTAAACTAGAAGAAAACTATTCTATACTGGTTTATGATTTTAAAAAAGGAAAAAGGACCAAGACAACGCAGTCTTTACTGGCGTATGATTAAATAAAGAAGGAAAAAGGAACATGACAACGCAGTCTTACAATTGTCTATTGAAACAAGATACATTCGTTGAAACTGTTCCGATCTTTTACAAATGCCACGATGAAACCATAGTTATCGCCTTAAGAATCTTGCCCTTCAACACTTGGGGCAGTGTTTCATTTACAACGAAGATGCACCAAGTTTTCGTTTGTGAAAACCGAGACAATAATCAAATTAAAACGACTTGTTGCACTAAAAAATAACAGAAAATGCGCGCTGAGCCAAACTAGTTCAAACCTAGAAAAGATTATATTTAAAAAAAAATTGACACATAGTTATTGCTGGCGAAATATTGGCACAAAACTTGACGCCAAAGATAATAGGAACTGAACATTAAACTCAAAACCCGGTCGTGGGAAACTCTTTTTCCAATGCCATTATTTCCTTGGCAAAGGCCCGAGTTCTAAAAACCATGCCAATTTTTCTATCACGTGTTGCATATCACGAGATCAAAACTCCGTCTCTTAATCAACCGGCTCGGGGTGGGGGGAATACTCGATCAAAACAGAACAATCACTTGTCGCACGAAAGCTTAAAAATTTAGTAAAAAGCCATGTGAAGAGGGAGGATATAGCTTTAACTTCCTTTTCGAATGGAAATTTGTAAGGGGGCAAAAAATCTAGGCCAAAAAAAAGACTAGCTCGACTTGAGGTATTTGTTGCGATGAAAACTAATTAGCGTCAGATGAGATATGGATAAAAGCAGGAGTCGAGCGAAAAACAATCATTCGCAACCATAGACGGTCACCGTTAAGAAATAAGAAAGAAACCAAACACAAAGAGAAAAAAATGCACGATCAACACGTGGTTTTTTGTTGGTTTTTTACAGTTGGGCGCCATATCACAACAAACTCTTCGCACGGACACTTTTCTTCGACAATCAAATTGCGCTATGGCTGGCTGGTTTTACATGTGCATACGTTAAGGAATGCTTGACTTGGGAGCGCCGTTTGAATGTACCCCCCTTGTCTTTTCTTCTCCTTTTTCGTGTTGTCTCTCCGGTTTCTTTAATTTTTTTTACTTGAAAGAGAAAAATCTTAATCCACTTTTGTGGTCGCACTCAAATTGGGCGTTGCATTGTAAAAGTCGTTGGTGGTTGCCGGAGGCGAATGGTTCAAGGTATCCACTTCCACTTTTAACGTGCGGTTCAAGTAATGAGCGCTAAGTTTCTCCTCATTACTTTCCTGTCGATAAAACTCGAGTCGAGATCGTAACAAAGTGCTGTCGCCGTCTTTCTCAGCCTCGTCTTCTTTCTTCAGTTCTTGTTGGGACATCATGCCCATACCGTCCACTAACGGCTCTTCGAGCTTGGGACGTTTTACCGGGGATCCTAGGCCAGGACGGCACACTAAACGCATGGGCGAGTCTTGTAAACTATACATACAAAAAGATTTAAAAAATCATAATTGTTATACCTCTTCACACCGTTTGTTTTCTTAATCTTTCTAACGGAATTCTTGGACTTTTTTGTTTTCTTACTTGTCTAAGCTGGAATTATCTTCAGGTAAATTCACCGGACTGTCATTCACGGAACGTTGTATATAATTCAAGTTACTCTCCGCCAAAGCCGCCTAAAATGAATAATTAGAATTCTAATAACAATAAAATAAATAATAAAAAATAATAAATACATAAACATAGAAACATAAATAAATAAATAAAAAATATAGAAAAATTATAAACAAAAAACAAATAAATAATAAAAATAAGTAAATAATTAGAAATCTTGTAAATTATTTTTACTTGTAAGCTAGCATTCAGCGTTTCACCGTATAGCGTCGGACTGGGCGTCAACGTAGGACTCTTGGATTGCATCCCCCTACCACACAAGAAACGTATTGTATTTTAACTTTCTCGGGACTTTTCCAATGTTAAATTAAAGATTTCTTTTCTTTTTAAAAAGTACACAAGAAGGCTAGATAAGTGTTGGATGCGGCGAGGTATTGAGGTACCAAAGCTTGACAGGTTTTCACCTTAAAATCATGCAAAATTCCATGCTCCGATTAGTGTGCCACCAGGCCATGCGTAGCCACTAGGCCATGCGTATAGCCAAGCACGGATTATTCGACAGCCAAGACTATGCAAGCTGTACTGCGGCCACAGCTCGTGAAAACACTTGAAATCGAAACTTAAATCCCGTTCATTTTTTTCCCTTTTTAATTTCAATAAAAGCGGGCTATGGACACCTCACTTTCAAAAATGCAGAAGCTCTATTGCTTCGAACTTGCTTCGTTATCTCCGGATAGTTTACGATGGTTCAAATGAAGGGTATGGGAAATGGCAATGGGAGGACAATCAAAAAGTTTCGAACCGAACACATGGACTTTGCTCTAATTTTCTAAACAAAAGTTCTGCCTCTATGTTTTGGGTGCCTCCAAAGTAATAAAATAATAAGAATAACTATTTTTTGTTGCTCTTTCTGCTAAAAGTAATGTTTTGCTGCTTACTGTGCCACAGGTCTGTGCGAATTGGGCGCTGTAGGGGTGGAATTACGGGGGAAAGCTGCTCCGCAATACAGAGCGGACACAGCCTGGAAATCGAAGTTGGGCGCAGGATGCAGGGGATGTTGATGATGGTTAGGATTGTTAGGACTAGGTCCAGCAGCCGTGGACTGGTGGTTAGTATGCTGGGAATAGGCTGCTAAATGATGAAGCGAATTTAAGGACTGGGAACAAGAAGGTGAAGCATCAAATTTACGGGGTCGACCCCGGGACAAATGTCTTCTGCGAACGAATTCGGCGTCGTCGACCATCCAGTAGGAGCCGAAATCGTCCTCGTAGCGCACAAAGCATTTGTGCAAGGATAAGTTGGTGCGAATGGCATTCTGGAGGGCGAGAGAGAGAGAGAGAACAGAGAAGAAGAGAGCGAAAGAAGAAAAGAAAAAAAAAAAACATCTGGACGAGTCATTCACACTTAAAACGCCTGAAAAGTAGGCAAATTTCCCCACCAGTTTTGGGTTTCTTTTCAGGAATTTCCTGGTAAAAATCCAAGCCATTCACCAAACTCTGCGGAGTTTTTTTTTCGAAAAAGAACACCCGAATAATACGTATAAAGAATAAAAAGAGGGTAAATGAAAAAATTCTCAATTCAGTAATAAAAAGAATGCGAAGGGGGTTATTCGCCAAACCACACACAAGTAAATATAACGATTAGCAAAAAAGTGCTGGCGAATTACAGAATTATGTGAAGAAATGGGAAATACAAGCTGCCACGGAATACCATTAGCCTTATGAGAGTAACAATTAGAAAAAATGAATTAAGGAGTAGTTAAATATAAAGAAACAATCTCAAGACAGTCGGTGCGTGAAAAAGTGAAAAATCAAGTGCGGATTTTTTTTTTAATTCAGAGACGTTATAAAAAAAGTGGGATATGGTGGTTAATCGGAAAACTTGTCAGTATAAGATTGAGTTAGCTCGGATTGGTAGGTGCCTGTGCGTTTTTGGTTTCTTTACCCCTGTGCAGCTCGTTGAGGCCTTCTTTTATGGAATTCAACTTCATCCACGGTCCACACGGCGCCTTTGACGTTCTCCACGCGCATGAAGCATTTATGCAGACTCAGGTTGTGGCGAACGGCATTCTGGGGTGATTTTTAAACAAAAATAAAAACACTACTAAGAACAGAATCAAACTACGTAAAAACATAAATAAAAATAAAACCACCCAAAACCCGTCCTCAAAATTTAAAATTCGCGCCTAAAAATTATTTTGACCCGCGGGCGTTGCTGGGGTACTGGTTGTACTAGGTGAAAAGTAACGAAAAGTGGAATGACGGAGACAATGTCTTACCTTCCAAGTTGCAGCGTTGTGCCGAAAGTAGCAAAACGTGTTCTGGAACCACGTGTAGATTTCATTCAGCGTCAATTGGCGATCTGGAGCTTCCACGATAGCCTATGTTATTGCGTTAAAATAGTTTTTAAAATGAGAAATTGTGGAACTACAGTTTTTTTTATATATTTAAAAAAAAAAAAACAAGCAAAGAAGACCGAAACGCATTTTAGGGGTTAAGGCCAAAGTGAACTGCAATTAGTTGATAATTTTTGTCAAAAGATGGCACTGATGGCATACCCCTATATCATGAGATTTCTTCAACTTTAAACCAAAGTTAAAAGAAATTTAACGATGTAATTTGAAACATTCTTTTTTTGAATAACCATAATAAAATTCTTAAAACGCTGCGAATATTTAGATATGTGCTTTATTTAAACTTATTCAAGTTATGAAAATAGTAAATAAATCATATATCTGAATCTTTTGAATTTTTTAAGATATTTTTATTAAGATATTAAAAAGAGTTTTTCAATTATATCGTTACACTATTTTAAATTTCGCTTTAAAATTTTGTTACAAGTTGAATAATTCTCATGATATAGGGGTATGACACAAGTGCCATCTTTTGGCAGAAATGATTAACTATTTGCAGTTCGCCGTGGCTTTGAACGTTTCTTGTAAAACTTAAAGAGGATACAGACTTACTTGACGTATTAAAGATGCATATGTGAAAGGCGGACGGACATCAGCATTGCGATAAAATTCCCGATTTCGATGGAGTTCTGTACAAAGAAAGCATCAACACGTGGATTACTAAAAGCCCAATCACCGTCGCATAAATGGCAAAGTTTTTCCAGGTGAAAAAATTGTTAATTTTTTTTTTAGTTTTTTTTACCTTGTTGCACATCCAGTCCCGCCCTATCCAACAGATACGGGAGTCCTGGAAGTGTGCATAGGCCACACAGACAGAGAAGCCACGAGAAAAAAGACAGAAAAAAAGGAGAAAAATCTAGTAAGATTCAGGCAACTTTCTTTTCTGTTTGTTTGCCCAAGAAAAGGTCCAAAACTACGTAAATTAAATCAGTTTGGTTGCAAGTGACAGCAGGACGGCTAATGAGAAAATACGATGCTCAAGTCAAGTTGGGACAGACAATTTAACACTGTGTGAGAGACTAATCACAGAGAGGTTGTGTCCCACCATCATTACCATCGACCCCCGAAATCGCATTAACTTTTTCCTCTTTAAACCTTTTTTCTTTCTTATTTTTTCTACGTTACCTTCTGAGATATCCATAGCTGAGCGCTCCGTAAAGCTTCGTTTGCGTAACCGAATTTCATCAAAGGGAGAACCTAACGTAGAACAGGTATTCTTACCTTTCCCAACAATGTGTTCCTTATCTTTTATCAACATTTCCAAAATTTAACCATTTTCAATTGAGATAAAACTCCAAACTTTTGGACAAGCAAGTTAATAAGCTGCAGAAAAGCTTCACTTACCCATGCTGATGGACATGGGAGGCTTATCCGAGACTCTCCGACGTACGGCGTGGCTCATGTTAGGGGTGGGAGGAGTGAGAACATGGTGGGGCGAGGGAGGTAAGCCTAAAACGTTGCCCCCGCGCTGAAAAGTGGCCGAAACCAAGGCGGCCAGCGAGGGTGACATACGCTGCGGAGGTAAATGGCCCGGAGGCGAAGAGAGTCGTGAATTGATCATGGCTGACGACGACGCTGAGGGTAGAGGTGGGGGTAAAGGGGGCGGCAGCGGGAGCGAAATGGGCGGCAACGCTGCAGGTGCTGCGGGTAAAGAGAGCTGGTGGTGGTGTTGTTCCCTCTGCGGCTGAGGCGGCGGAACCGGCTGGTTGGTATTGTCCGCCAGTTGACGCCGATGCAAGTGCTCCATCATGGCGCTCAGACGGTCCTTTTCCTGCTGAAGTTGTAGTTCCAGTTGGGATACGACCTGCATTTGCACTCGTGCTTGGGCCGTCGTACGGTCATCCAGTACGTGCTCGGTATTCAGGTGCCTATAACCGAAAATGTTGAAATACAGTATTGTTGAATTGTTGCATAAAAATCTTTTCTTACACAAAAAGGAACAGAATCAAACGGGTAATTCAGAAAAAAATCCAAAAAAAGGCAGGATTTTTTTAAAATAAAATAAAAAAAGGCCACTCACTCTAAAAAAGCCGTAAAATCTTCGCATGGGATTTCACAGCCTGGCCATCTACAAACGCCGTGATGATACAATGGATGAGGCCGATCTTCTTTCGCAGCATGGCTATTTCCGGCTCCGATGGAACTTTTGTCGGTGCCGTTCCCAGCATTTCCATTGAGATGCTCACTTCGAAATCCTGGCCCGAAAAATTTCCATGCGATTAATATTACAATTATAATTTTATTCCTTTTCAAGAATTCTTCAATCTTCAAGAATTATAATTTTTTCGTTTTCACGAATCTTGAAGAATTTTCAGAAATTTTCAAGGAACTGAAATGAAAAATAACAAAATAGATCGAATTTCCATGCGATTAATAATACAATTATAAATCTTCTCATTTTCAAGCATTGAAATGAGAAATAACAAAATATATCAAAGCGCAGGAAATGAAAGCCAGTTAAGCATGAGAAAAAAGCTTTGTGAACACACTTCCTAACCCCAAAAACCCCCACAAACTGATTACCATCTAAATGAGGTGCGGATTTGGAAGATGGTGCGCCAGGGCTGGAATCGGGTGACTCGGAGGCCACACTCTGGGAATGTTTCCAAGCATGGTTGTTGCCTTCGGAATCTTTGCCCGCTCCTCCACTAGCTCCGTTTGGAGTAAGCGTATTCATATGCTGGAGCGACATGATGTAATGCCGTTGCGCGATCTGGAGCTGTTGCATGAGATGATGCTGTTGCATGGCCAAAGTTTGCACTAACGTCGCACTCTTCTTCTTCTCGGCTTCCGAGCCTTGATTGAGCTGCGTCTGCTGGATCAAGTTGATCTGCAATTGCTCCTGCAGTTGCTGGATGGCCGATTCGAGTTGTTTCCGACCCAAATCCGCCAAGGTTTGCTTCAAAATTGAACGAAAACAAAATAAAACACAATTTAAAGTTACAAAATCATCGCAAACCATCTGAATACATCAATAGGAATTTACTTCAATTATATGTATATACGTGTATAATTTAAGTAAATTCCTATTGATTATAATCCATAGGAATTCACTCAAAATGTCAAATTTTTAGTCAAATTACTTCAAATTTAACGCAAACAAAATAAAACACAGTTTCAAGTTACATAAATCACCGCAAAACCCTCTCAATGCACCAATAGGAATTCATTAATCTAATTAATACAAATACAATATACTTAACTTTACGAAAAGTCAATTAACTAAAAATAATACCAATACAAATACAATAACATAATAAAAATACTTTACAATAATTATAGTAAATACTGGCAATAATGTAACAAAAATACAGTAAAATTAATAAATTAATTAAAAAAATACCAATACAATATAATTCACTGAAAAAAGGTCAATTTTTCACCTGTTGTTGTTGCAGCAAAAAGGACTGGTGTTGCTGCATCAAGTTCTGCAACTGTTGCGGCGTGAGCATCTGTTGCTGGAGCAGTTGTTGCACGTGCTGCTGCAGGGCCAATCCGTGAGATAAAAGCAGCGGATGCACCGGTACGGTGCTGGCCGAAGACGGCAAGGGAGGTGGGCCTGCCGCTGGTGACGGTGCGGTGGGACCCTTCGGGCCCACTGCCGGCACATCCCCGGCTTCACTGCCACTACTGACACTCTTTCGTTCGTTGGCCGACGCAGCAATGCGAAAGCCGGGACTCGCACTCACCCGGGAGAAGCCAATCCCAATCCCGTTGTTGTTGTTCCGTAACTCTTCTTCGGCCCGCCGCCACGATTCCTCTCGTTCTCGCTTGTGCTCGCGGTACAGTTGCTCCGACTCGCTGGGAACGGACCAGCGTTTGGACACCGGCGGGGAGGATAATTGACTATGAGGATGCAACGCTGACAACATGATATGACTGCCAACCTGGAATATCAATGGAAAGCGAAAAGAAAGATTTATAAAACAAAAAGAAATGGTTTCGGGTTGAGATTTATGACGTCACCTATAAACTAAACTGTCTAACAAGGTTAACAAGGCCATGGTGGAAATTAAATGAAGAGAAATTAGATTCCTCCGGCTCGCATTCAGTCACTTTATCATGCTTTTCCATCGATTGGGTACGCCTCTTTTTTCCCCACCCCCCAACTCCCTATTCTTTACCTCCCGCCTTCTTCCTTTCGGACGTTTTCTTTTTTCCTTATTTGATTTGATTTTTATTGGATATGTTTCTTCCCTTTTCAAGGGGATCGTCCGTCAAGACTTTTCCTTGGGGTTAAATAGTGCCAATTCATCGTCATAACTCTGCAACGGGAAAATCCCCCCCTTTTACCTCCCGCTCCGGCGTGTGTCGATCGATGTGTTACCAACTCCAGTTTTGGGGGCAACCCCTTCTTTATATGATACAAAACCATCTCGCTTCCACCCGCTCTACTTTTCCAACCCTCTTTTTGGTTCCCACCCTAAGCACCATCCCACCACCAAAGCAACGAGGTTTTCTCTCTATCTGACCAAGCAACCCAACCCCAACCCCACCCCCGCGCGCTCTGTTAGTCTTTTGTCTATAATGCTATATACAGCACACCACGTAACGCAAACGCATGCAAATCAGCACGCCATGAAAAGGAGACATCGGCCACCACTATACTGCCGGGATGACTGCCCTAATTATCCCCGCGCCTCCTTCGCCAAGCCTTCGTCAACCGAACCCAAACTGCATACGGAATATATAGATATAGACCCCAGGTACAAGTACGGGTACGTGTTTTATATGCGTATGCCATTACTAAAACGACCCAAATAAAAAGACGTTAAAACAAGCCTCCCCTTTTTTGAAGACTGGAACCCCCTCTTACGTTTTCCTCTTACGTTCGGAACCTAGCCTAGTCCTGACCACAATATAGGTTTCACAGCCTGTAAAACCTAAATACAGTGGTCAGGACTAAACAATAGTTCGAATCCCGCGCTGAAAATTTGCAGCTTTGGCTAGTTAAACTAGTAGCCGGATTTCAAAAAGACTACCAAGTAATGTTTCCGCCATTTTTCAAATTTCAAAAAGATTACCAAGTACAGTTTCCGCCAAGGTCCCTCCTAACAATGAATTATAACTCAAAAACAGTGAGAACCTATAGTCCTAGTCGCGACCACAGTATAAGGTTTCAAAGCCTGAAAAACCTGTATACTGTAGTCCTGACAAGTAACGCACTAAAATTCGTTGGATTCCCGCGTTGAAAATGCACAGCTTTGGCTAAGTAACTAGTAGCCGGATTGGAAAAAGACTACCAAGTACAGTTTACGCCATTTAAAGGTCCCTCTTAACAAGGAATCATATAACAAAAACAACAAATAAAATAACATAAAATTAATAATAATATTATTACATTATAAGAAGGGGGGTGGGAATGCTGGTTCCAGTAGAGGAGCCACCAGTCTGTCCGATAAAGATCTGGAGCCAAAGTTAAGTCCATTCTGTCAAGCTAACCCGTCGACCCCCGAATTCCAGTTTCCGGGGGGAGAAAAGTTAAAAACTCGCGGAGTTTCAAGTTTTAACCACAACCCACACAGCTATACCCTTAACCCCTCATGTCCAAGAGTTTCGTATATTTCTTCTTTTCCCCTTTTGTTTCCATGTAACCAGATTCAAATCATCAGGAAAGTGCACATGGCAACACCAAGGGTGGCATCGTTCGTCCGCACAGATATGTTCTTACGACATGTGTGTAATACATAAGATCAATGCATCCGTGCGGGATTGGGACCCGGAACTCTGATTCAAAACCTGCTCTTCCCCCCCGTTTCCTATTCCCAAAACCCTCCTTCCTCTCTGGGACCTGAAACTCGCTTTGCCACGCGAAAAGGGGTCTCGCAATATATCTATCGCCAAAACTCCTGATTGACGCAAATTCCCGTACTTCAAACCCATGACCTTAATGAGAAACCCAAATGACCATCAAAGCTGTTCACCATAAAATATTTGAAAATAATGACCTACAAATGAAATATTTGAAAATAATTCCCTAAAAAATGAAACACTTGAAAATTCCCTAAAAATGAAATATTTGAAAATTACCTACAAATTAAATATCTGAAAATAATTACCAAAAAATGAAACATTTTCCTAAAAATCACTGAATAATTGAATAAGAACTGAAACTAACGCCTTTCGAACAACTTAACTTCGGAGCCTTTCACAAAAGGTGTGAGGAAAGCACTTCATTCCTTTTTGCAATTTTATTTTTATTTATTTCGCCCTCTCAAGAGTAGTGTGTACGGCGGCTATAGGTCTTGACATTGACGTTGTCCCTGGTAAAGTTCGGGGAATTATTAGTGGGGCATAAAAAAGGTATTGCGGACGACGAGGGTGTATATGTGGTCTTAAAGAAACAAAAAGGAATACCATCGTAATGGACTGTGAACAAGACTCGTCGTTGGATGTCCACTTATGACTTAGAAAGTACTATCGTTCGTTCTCTCTCTTCCTCGTCGTTCGGCTAAATTTTACTACATCCCATTTTTCTCGAAGGACCCAATAAGAACAAAAAGAAGGGGAAATAACCGATACCCTGGGAACGGACTGGATCCAAGAATTCGGATTCGCCATGATCCGAAACAGGTTGCTAAGTAACCGTTGTTAATTCTTTTGTAATTGCCGTGATTCATTTCCCGCGTGTTGCACCAGCCGGTGTGGCACGGTCGTGGCGCTTTTGAGACAAACGACGTCAGAGGCTAACCTATGAATAATTATCCTGTGCTCTCTCCCTCCCCCTTTTTCCTTTGGCCTCGTTCACCTTTTCAGCTGGTCTGACCTAAGAATAAGCCTTTAATAAATGGCATCTCGGGACCAAGTGACACGCTAATCAATACGCCCCCTTGCCCGGACAACAGAAAGAAATCAAAATCGCCCCATGGATGGGGTGGGGAAGTAAAAGTGAAGTCAAACTTAAAAAAAAAAGAACCAAGGCCTATTATGTGATATGCAACCTTTATAAAGCTCTGGGAAGCGTGAAAAACTGGGTGGGAACAAATTTATGAATCGATCGGGGAACCTCGTAATAAGACGCACGAACTCCTCCCAAGCTTTCTTGAATATATACGCACCTTAAAGACTTGTTAACGTTGGCTTTGATAATAGAAAATGGAACCTAAAATATTAAAATAATAATAAAAAAAAATACCAGCTGCAGGACAGCCAGCGTAGCAAAGGTGTGGTCGGGAAGAAAAGGCAGAACCCTTGAAAAAGATTCATTATTGGCCGGTACTCCCCTACCACACTTTTACTCCCATGCTCTACCCCACAGTAACTAGGTTTACATGGGATAACAAGGGTATCTTCCAATGCAAAGGTTGTGAACCGACGTGCCAAGTCCCAAAAGAAGATTCGTGCCAAAGGCCAGCATATTAAAGGGTACATTCGCAAACCTCCCAGCGCAGTTGATAAAAGGTCACGAAGGTTTACAAAGCGCGGGTACGGATTGGTTCAATAACTGTCAATTCAATACAGGCCAAATTTCAGCACCCTTCAAGCCTTGACAAGTCACTACATTGATCATCACTACGTATACAATTCACTACAAACGGCCATTTAAATGCCATCTAGAGCTCGACAAGGTTTAAGTGTGTTAGGTTATAGGCTAAAATCGCGTGATATTGTCTAGCTCTAGATGACATGCGGTTGTAGTGAAATATCCGTTAACAGGTTCTCCAGTTTCGGAACTCGGAGATAGAAATGACACTAGTGTGTATTATTGTGGCACAACGTTCGCCAGAAAACGAAGGACTAACGGGTGTCACTCGAGTTGAAAATTGGTAGGATTGGAAATGCATTAGGTTAGGTTAGATTAGGTTAGATGAACGATTATTGAGAATAATTTGTTACAAATTGCACTTTCTTTCACTCCACTAGCTGAAAAAGGGAAAATTCATTGTTGAACAGTGACACACGAGTGTCATCTTTGAGTCTGGGATCTATTACATACGTGTGTAATTAAATCCGGAGAACGGGTTGATATCCGTGTCGTGAATTGCCATTGTAGTGATTTGGCAAGGCTTAGTGAAGGGTGCTGAAATTTGGCTGTAGTGAATTGACAGTGTACTGAATCATCTCTTACCCGTTCGGGTACTCGAGGGAGTTTTGGACTGCGACCTGTATTGCGCTTTGTGGGTAAATGATTCACTACACTGTCAAGTGTCAAGTCACTAAGCCTTGACAAGTCACCGTACGGCAGTCCAAATCTCCCTCGAGTACCCTGTTTTGCGAATGTTTTTCTCTCTTATCGAACCGTTTTGAGTCGATTAGGAATGCCTACCTGAGGTGACGGTGGGCAAGTCTGTCAATCCATCCATGTAACTTTTAGTACCCACAGATCCTCTGAGCTCGAGAAAGCCGGTTCAGAATCTTGGAATATACCCTTGTTATTCTACTGCTAAACTTCTATAAGTGAATACACTAAATATAAAGTAAATACGTACATCTAGTGAATACACTAAAACCCTCATAAAAGTTTTCGTACCCCACAAATCCTCTATCGAGAAAGTCGGTTCAAAACCTTCACATTGGAAGATATCCTTGTTACCCTACCGTTAAACTTCTATAAGTGAATACCTACACTTAGTGAATACACTCAAACCCTCATACAAACTTTGGTACCCACAGATCCTTTATCGAGAAAGTCGGTTCAGAACCTTCACATTGGAAGATATCCTTGTTACTGTACTGTGAAACCTCTATAAGTGAATACTCTAAATGTAAAGTTAATACTTATACCTAGTGAATACACTAAAACTTGTTGGATTCCCGCGTTGAAAATTTAAAAGGGTCTCGCAATATCTATCTCAACTAGATATTGCGTATTTATTGGTAAACTAGTAGCGAGTTTGAAAACTGATTGCCAAGTTGCCATTCAAACTTTAACATTGGAATACCCCTGTTACCCTACTGTGAAACCTATAAACTCCTATGCTTACCCTATTGCATTTCCCCAGCTTTTTATTAAATAGTGTGATAGTGTGACTGCGACACAAGAACGTGTACAGGGGCATGTTTTATAATAAAGCAGACTCACGTCCTTTTTTTTTTTGTTATCAGGTTTAACTAACCAAAACCCTGGTGGCCCCTAGCATGTCACACGTGTGTTTACTGAAGTGAAAAAAGAATCCAGTTTGCGGGTCAATTCGATTGCATATGCAATGCTCGGCGTTAACCAATCAATTGAATTGACTCCAATCCAATTGAGTTGAAGGTGGGGAGTACAGAATACATAGAAAAAAGTGAGAAGGGAATACCAGATTTCTTACAATTGAATTTTTCAACAAAATACCCTTACACATCAGTATGATCCTGGTCTCCTCTTTTTTTTTTTTTTTTTTTTTTATCCGTTCAAGCGATGCAAAGAGGGGGCTAAAAGGGCGCAAAACGCCTGGCCCAGCAGATTCAGATTCACCTGTCTCTGGAGACGAAAGCGAGTCGAGAACTTGATTTCCATGACATGCTTTGGCGCCCGAGCGACCGTCGAAAATCAAAGCAATTCGAGATTCAAACACTCACGCACACACATGGTAGCTAAATCGGCATATTTCAATTACCACGCATGTATAATTTAAAAAAAAAAAAAAATCCCAGAAGATGTCGACGGGTAGAATTTTTTTTAAAAAAATTGCAATTTGAAAGACAAAAGTGGACAAAAGCTCATCTTTGGCAGAAAGAAAGTCCAAGTTTAATAACACGAAGGAAAAGCCTTGATTTGCATGAATAGAGCCAACGCAGCTCCCTTTTTATTTTTTATTACTTAGGGCATAGATATCTATCTGGGATATGGGGAGTTGATATATGCCTATGCCAGCACAGCACTACAGGTCTATGTAGTGGTATTACCGGTCCCTTTTATTCCCCGAATGCGAAACAAAAATTGAAAAATAAGCTATCAAACTTGCATTATTTTTTATTTTTAACTCGCCCTCTGGATGCTGTTTGAGCGGATAAATCTGCACAGAGCGAGATAAAAAAAAGCCAAAAAATAAATAACTAAAAAATGGAAAGAGCAAGGTATACGGCTATGGGTTGGGGGAAAACGAGTAGTTACCCAGCAATATAAATAAATACAAACATATTTTTAATTTATGATGGATGGCATTCGTCTTTGCCGGGAGAAGCAAACAACATTGCATCTCTGCAAAAGCAGACCAAATATTTACACGGCATGCTTTCTTGGCAACGCAATGCAACGCAACGCTCGGCAACCGGGACTGACTCATTTTTTCGTTTTTTTATTTTTATTTTCGGGGTTTTGTTTAAGCCCGGCAAAGGTTCTTTCCTCTTCTCTCTATTTCGCCCTGACTCTTGTTTGTACACTTAACAGACATTTTCGGACGCTTTTATATGATAGATATTTCTCCCCTCACCTCCCCAAAAGGAATAAAAAAAATAAAAAATAAAATACCCAATAACCCCGCTTCAAAAACAATACTACTGGCGTGGAATTAAAGTCAATAATGCCTCTAACGTTTTCCAAGGGACGCAAATGCACTCATGGTGAACGTGAAAGGGAGAACATCATACACATTTATGTACTTGGAAAATCCTTTGCTTTTGTTGTGGGGGAGAACTGAGACAGTAATTTTAAACCTGCCAAAGGTATAGCTAGAATATATCCTATACTTATACTGTATAGCAAGAGGGTGGTTTGAGTTGCAAGGGAGTTTTATTTACTCATCGGCCGTTCCATTATTCATGACATTGTTTTGTGCTGTTGGACGCTGGCCCAAGCTCGTAAAACTTTTCAGTCCATGCTTTTTCTCATCTTGATTATCTGGAAGTTGCTTGTTTCTTCTTCGGCTCCTGCCAACAGTCGACTGTATAGAAAGAGATACACTTTGGACAATACAAGAGACACTCCAAATCTACCCAGCCATTGCACCCTGTGGGAAACGACCCGACCTCGGCTCTCCCAACAATATCTTTCTGCCCACTGTCTTCCTTCTTCCTTCTTTTTGGCTCTTACTGCAACTATTTGGAATACAGGTCTACTTCCATTTTTTTATTTATTTTTTTAATGCAAGCACTGGGCTTGACCTATTTGCTGGCCTATTTGCGCCTATTACCCTTCCGCTAATCTGATCGAAGGCCAGGTCAAACCCCTTTAACCCCCTCGGCTTATTACCTTCCCCGCGGTTCAAAAATCACCTATACCAAGCCTACGCCCGCTATTTGGAATAAAACGGGGTAAAAAAGGTTTTTAAAAAATACTAAAATACTACTAATACAAATAATAATAAATAAAAAATAGTAAGAAAACTAAAAAAAATAAGAAAAAAATCTAAAACAAAGTTGGAGACCTCACCAAGTCAGTTAGGACTCCAACTGCAAACTAAAACTACCAAAATTATAATAAAATAATAACAAAAAAATAATAAATAAAATACATCATAATAATATTTTTTTATTTATTTTTTAATACAATACCAACGGCTTTCGCCCATTGTTGGTTATCTTTATTAAAGGTCTATTTTTGCATAGCTCTTTTAAGCTTTTGATATAAATATATTATTATTATTATTAATAATTCTTTAAAAAGTTGGAGTCGATGTGCGTTAGCTAGCGAGCTATCGTGAGGAAGTAATACTAGCTTTTTTTGCTGTTGAGCATATAGCATGCGGTCATCCTTCTCGCCTTTTTTTATTTTATTCTCGCTAGAAATGAGTGGATTCGTTAGATTCAGCGGTCCGACTGCAGGGGAAGACGGGCAAGGGGGGGGGGGGGGAAGGGTTGTGTACAAGGTGGTCCAAGGAAAACAATGCACCCCCGTTAAGCCATATGCAACGATCAATAACGAGCTTTACCCCCTGTCCTGTTGTCTGTTGTGTATTTCACCCCCCAAAAACAAGCTGAGGGTGACTTGTACAATGGGGTGGGAATGGGTGGGAAGTAAAAGGCGTGCCATTTGCTATTCCTTTCCTCCCGCACCGCACCGCACCGGTGCGGTGCGGTGCGGGAGGAACGGAAGGTAAAGGTGTAATAGGAGCATACGAACGCTGGCAAATGCTTTGCAATTCATTTATTTTATTTTTCTAGGCAACTGAAATGCATGGCAAAAAAAAAGAAAAAAAGGGGAGAAGGAGGTAAAGGGCCATAAGCCTTCAGCCAGCCCAGTGCTTCAGCATTTGTAAATAGCTCTTGTTTGCAGTACAGGGAAGTAAATAGAGCCCCATGATGGCGTCAGGACTTGAAACAACACACAGCCGCCGTTCCCGCTGCACCTTCCTTTAGTTCCTTATCCTCCTCCTTACTTGCACATACTCCCCACTCACTTCCCTCCCACATACATACATACACACACATACATAGACGTCGGGCCGAAACTCAAACTTTGTGTCCATACTCTTCTTTTTTTTTAGTACATAAACATTCCTTTTTTAATTTTTTTTCCCTTTTTAAATTTGGGGAAATATCGTTGTCCAAACCGAAAAAGCGTGAACCAATACGTATAGTACTCTCTTCAGACATGTCCGAGATCCGTCAATACCAAAAGACTGGTATATACGCTGGCGGCCGCTCGCATAATATTGCTGTAATAAACGGAATAAACTGAATAAACTGCAACCACGTGTCTATCGTGTGATGAAGTTATCACCCGGTGGTGAAGGGCACGTACCAAGCTCATTTACGATCGATGAGTCCAGTCAGTGTAAAACCATAGCTCCGGGAGAGTTTGTGTTTCGGAGGGTGGGAAGAGGGGGGGTAGCGTTACGAGGTGAGAACTTTGGTTCATTTTGACAATTCCATTAATAAAATAAAATATTATTATTAATAATACTAATAATACTACTAATAAAGGGTGATTGTTAAAGGGTAATACTGCGAAAGTATTACCCTTTAACTATATCTAGTCGTGTATTTTTATTTCTTGAGACATACATATATGAGACCAACAATATGCGAAAGCCTACGTTGGTACTGAATAAATAAATAAAATAAAACAAATACAAATTTTATTATTATTATTTTTGTGATTTTTATTAATAAATACAATAATTATTATTATTATTTACTTTTATTGTGCGGAAATAAAAGTAGTAATAATAATTTTATTTATTAATAAAAACTGAAGCGAAAACGATAATTGACTAAAAAAAATTAAGCGAAAAGGACCTAGCGTACCACCAAGTACTTTGGGGAATTCCAAGGTAATTTTTGCTAACCTAGCGTCAGCAAATAGCTAAATCCCGGGAGGTTTCGTTCGCAGCGTATTTTTATTTTTTCTTAATCGGGTTTTTTTTCGCCGGGAATTGTCAGTGTCCGTTCACGGCCAAAGCTCCGCCCCTTTCGATCTGACTTGGTCTATTCATTTTTTTCTTTCTTTTTTTTTAGGATTTTTTACGATTTTTTACTTCAAAAGGGGGGGAAAGCGACGCCTTTTGCTTTGAATAGCGATAAAAGACTAAACGTTTTGTCCAGTGTGTTGGCTATCTGGTGACACAAGGGAGCAACCGCGACAGACACACTCACATACACACATGGACCGGATTCTATGGTGCATGAGAAACCCAGATTAGAACATGACACTTCTGCTCGTACACATAACACCAAATACAGTTTTATCGACGAGTCCTGACTTTGGGTTGGAACTCTCTTATCATCTGCATATGGTCCAGCTAAGACGGCCAGATGGGCACCGTCAAACAACTCCAATGGCTTGGACCGAAGTCGTGTCACCCGATTATTTTTTTTTTATTATAAGGGGGAAAAGAGCCAAAAGTCATGCAAGGTAAATTTGCTTGCCATGTGAGATTATAGAGACGCTTGATAACATTTGGGGAAGAACCGATACAGAAACTGAAATCCGAAACTTGTAAATGATTCAACAGGGTTTAAGTAAGAATACCCGGCCGTGACCTCGAATTCAGTACCCGTTGACCTTTAATGACATTGCCTCACCGCGAAAAGGTCGAGAAGTATAGCTAAGAAGTATATAAGGAATATCCGTGGATTTTGTGTGATTATAACCATTCATTTGAAAGTGAATAAGATATGATGCCATGAATACGGATTTCAACACTGGTCATAATGCTCTCCCAGTTTCTTCCTTTCTTCATAGAATATGATAAGTCAAATACAAACGCCGCTCCACTATAGGACTTCAGGGGGCAGACTTTAGGCACGTGAATCTTCTAGAAAAAGGCTGCTTTTGGATTCAATGTAGTTTTGACGTAACCGAAAACGGTCTCCCGAGCCAATGCATAGCCAAACTACCGACAGCAAATCGTAATTGTTCAATTTTCCGACAATTATTCACATCTCATGCTTCACGGACACATCTGTATACTGAGCGATTGCCAGTTCCACGGAGTACGTCCCGCTACACGATAGAATAGATAGAATCCCACCCAAGATTTTACACTTTTAAACCGATCTTACTCATACATCCTTATACCGAAGAGTAAGACCATCAATCTGCAAAACTGGGGAAATTGTTCTTTACATTTGGAACCGTCTTTAGAACGTAATACCTAGGCTAGACGGGATAAGTTAATGATCGTCAACTCCGAGTTAATCCTCTACCTGAATTAAAGATATTTAAGTGAGTCTTCTAGAAACAGCAACGCTAAGGTTAACGACCATCAATTGTTGACCAAGTTTTACGATTGACGAATTTGAACTGACTCTTAACTCTAACTCTTTTTGATTGTAACTCTTTGACTTTGACTAAGTATTTGATTTTGACTTTGATTTTCTTTGATTTTGACTCTGACTCTAACTCTGAATCTTTAACTCTAAAAAACATTCGCTAATGCTACGAAAGTCCCGTCTAGACAACTTAAAGCTCGTTAAGTTAGGACTCGGATGACAAATAAGAATTTTCCGTCACTTCACAAAACGTTTTTGCTGATATAAATATAGAAAATAACCAATATGGATACAAATCGGAATCGGTTTTATCATAATTTCCCATTTTGGAACTAGTTGAGCAACTTTACAAGTTTAGCTTCCGTTTAGCCTAGGTAGAAGACCGCCATTATGTAATGTGGTAACTATAGATCATTGCTATACTTATTATAAAAACCTGGTGTATTATAAAGACTCTGGTAGGTGTCTATTGTTGAACGGGACACCCAAAAAAACTCGAAAAAAAAGTCTAGTACCCTGTTAAGTTTTTTTTTTTTAATTTAAAGCAGGCGTAGGCTTGAAAGCCTGTTGCCAACCTATGTATTTGTCATATCGTTGCAATATATTATACTATAAAAAACAAAACTTACTAACAGGGTTGGAGGGATAGGGCGGGGGTCAGGGAGATGGGTGTAGAAAGGGGGTAAGCTTTTAGGTAAGCCCTGTTAAGCTTTTACGCCTGACAAAGAGTGACATTTTAGCATTTTTATTCCCATTTTTATTTTATTTTTCGATCTTATTTTTTTTAAATGCCATTCGATAAGAGGGACATTTAAACCTTCCAATTCTTAATTTTGTAACTTTTTCAATTTGATTTTTAATTTTTAGAAATTTTGAGCGTCACACGACAAGGGGGACAATTGGGGGTGCATTCTAGGAGTCACTCAGTCCAATTTGCAAAAGCTTAGTAAAACCGCAGTGCAGTGTCCACTAAAATAGCCTCTTTAACTCCTTTCTTTTTATTTTACTTTAAAAAAAAAAAAAAAAAAAAGCCGCAAAGCCTGTACCCCCCTCTTTAGCCAAGAAAAAAAGTAGATCCTTTCAGTGGGACCCTCCTGAGAACGAAACGACGCTGACCGTGGAACAAAACGACGTCGACGACGCCCATCAAGCTGCCATCAAATCCCCGCGTCTCTCACCTCCCATTTGGCTCCGATCAACCCAAAGAACCCCCCTCCCCCCCCACCAAGTTACCCATTAATGCTACTTTTAACCCTCATCTTTAAGACCCCTTTCCCCTCCCGTTTCCTTCGGCTTATTTGCCTCTTCTGGCCTCACTTTTATCTGCACTTTCGATTCTTTTTATTTTTTTCGGGATAGTCGCCTTTAATGTGTTGAATCTGGACGAACAACAAAAAACTTGCCAATTTTCCGTGTCCAAAAATAAATGTAAAAAAAATAAAAAAGACGGGAAATTTACCCCAAATTGGGCCTCTGTGTACGAGTCCAAAGTATACACCAAAAAGTTGACAATTGGGAGACCGAGACCCCGAGAGCAACAATGAATGCTATGCTAGGTTGGCCTTTGGACTCGGCCAAACTTTTCACCACACGAGTCTACCCCCACCAGACCTTTTGTTTCTCCCATTGAGATTGTCTCCAGAGACGGGCCATGAACCAGAAACGTGCTGCAGCATCTTCAACTTGCAACTTTGAAACCTTGACCGCAGTTTGGTTAACACCTTGACCGCGCGTTCATGACCAATAAGAAATAAGAAAAAAACGTCTTTTTTGACTCCCTTCGCAATTCTCCTCTCACCCAAAAAAAATAATTCAAGAAACTTTGAACAAGTGCGAAATACAGAAAAGGATAGCATGTTTTTTCCAAATACAGAAAAACATAATAATAATAATAATGCGAAAGTATTACCCTTTAACAATATCTAGTCGGGTAATTTTATTTCTTGCGACACAAATATATGAAACCAGCAATAGGCGAAAGCCCACGCTAGTGCATTTAAACGAAAAAAATAATAATAATATAAGAAAAAATATAGTGCGAAATACAGAAAAACGTATAAATAAATATAATAATAGTGATAATGTAAGAAAAAATATAGTGCGAAATGCAGCAAAGGGACAGGAAGTGTTTTCGCTTACCTTGTTCGAAGCGTAGGATTTTTCCAGATCGGTGGCTGCTGGGCCGCCACCACTGTTGGGCGTGTTGGAAGTGGAGGGGCGCCGGGAGGTGGACAAATTAATGACACCTTCCTCGTCAGGCTCGGGATCCATCTTCACATCCTGTAAATGAGCATAAAAGGCGAGAGACACCCCGCAACAATAAGTCTCATTATGCCATGAATAAACTGAATTAACTGAATTTGCTGAATTTGCTAACGATTCAAAAGCCCCGTGAATGGGCCCAATGCACGCACCACCTCAGTCGTGGTGTTGGAGTGTAATATCCATACCTTTATACAAATCCGACACAATTCCGTTCAATTACTTCAATTACAGTGTAACTTATATCCCTTCCAGCTTTTGCAGCTTAGCCGCTTATAGCGTGTGTGCCAAGGTACATGTACCTTTGCATTTACAAGCGTATACAAGAGTACACAAGAGTATACAAGTCATCGTTTAAAAGCCCCAATCCCGATTCGCTCGCTTTTAGCTAACCAGCCCAGAATTCTCTCAAATGCCATTATTAGATAAGTCGCAACAATAGCGTCCTTTCTTCCTTCAAGTCTTCAAGTCGGCCATAAACAATCCCCTCTCAAAATTACCAGCCAAGTGTCACGCATAAGTTGAAGATGGTTCTCTCGCACACCGTCAGTGTAAAGTACGCGCAAGTTCACGGGCTCAATTACCCCCTTCCCCCTTGCCAATTTGGTATCCATTGTTGTCAACTCTGTCCCACTCTTAAGCTGTACCTATATACCTATCTCCCCCCACAAAAAATGTCTCGTGTCTCTAATATCTGTATAGCCAAGTAACGGATTATCCACATGGTTAAGTCATATAACCTTATTACGACAACAAGGAACAGAAGACCCCCCTCTTCTTCGAAACAGTGGCGCCATTTTCTTTTATTTTTATTTTATTTTTAAGGGATAAATTCGACTTTATTTTATTTTTATTTATTTTTAGGGGGTAAATGCGACTTTATTTTATTTTTAGAGGGATACATTTGACTAAGGGATCGCCGTGATGAGCGTTAGTGACGTCATTCATGCTAATTATGATCTCCCTCTTTCTAACCCACCCTCCTATGATGAGGGTGGGCTGGCTTGCCAACGCAAGGGGTTATAAAAACCTTCTTCGGTCGGTCGAAGTCAGTAGAGCTGTGCTGAATATCGAGTATGGGTATGTTATGGGGGCCAAAAGCTCAGGGAGAGAAGTTACCTAATGACTCGTGACCCGCACCAACAAAATCATCCCAGCATTTCCTCCCCTGAAGGCATTTCGGCATTTCCCCTTCGCCCATCGAAGAAGAGAGCGAAGAGAGAGAGAAAACACAAACAAATCAAACGATGAGGCAATCAGCTCCAAATTCGGGCGGACTCCCCAAAGCACGTTTTTAGCACCTCTCAGGCTCAATTCTTAAAGCTGCCTCGTCTTGTCCCTTGCCCTTGCCGAGATTTCCGAAAAACACGAAAAACAAAAACATTTTTTTTTTTTTTTTGCGTTCGCTTAGTAAAAGCCACGTGCGTTTAAGCCAGGGAGGTGTTTTAATGCATAGACGCTTTAATGCGAAAACAACTCATTTTACCTGGGTTGGCGCGAACCATTCTGCAGCACGTAGAAAAATAGAAAATAATCAAGTTTCTTTAGGAAAACGTCCACTGAGAATCACCACCCCAAAAGAACCACTGGGGAATTTTTGGGAGTGCAAACAAATTTGCAATGCAGTTAATTTAAAATAACGCGTGTCGGTAGTGCTGCGTTTTGTAACTAAACAGAACCAAAACAAAAACTGAACACGCTAGCACCCAGCAGCACGAGTGGGGATGGGTGAGAGACCACTGGAGCATGGAGCGGGGCGCTGCTGCATAGATTCACTGTTGCTCGTCGAACAAACCGGGCTTGTTTCGAGTGTAGGGTGCGAGCGTTGCTAGCTTACTGAGGCCGCGGCAGCGGGGGCTGGCCTGCTTATTGTATGTTCCCCTGCCACTTTACCGGAACCGAGAGCGCCCAGAGAGAGACACACGCACACACACACACACAAACCCTCCGTATCAAACTCCCCCATCTGCGCGGTGGACTTGCGGACACCCACCGCACCAAGGTCCCTGTACAAGGCTGTACAGCGTGAAACACGCTAGCATTGCATATATTTATGCATATAAAATTCGTTTGAACCCCTAGTTTTCGCTCTTTTAATTTCTAAATTTGTGCATTCTTTTACTTTTTCACTATTTTATTTTTCGTTCTTTTATTTAATTTCTTTAAAGAAGATTTTTTAAAAAATCGCGCCTTTTTCGATTTTTTCGCGTTTGAACCCCTAGTTTTCGCTTTGTTAATTCGAATTTCAAAGAGTACATCGCATCGCCAAGAAAATTTCGTTTTTTTAATTCTTTTATTTTTGGATTCTTTTAATTTATTTTTAAAAGAATTTTTAAAAAATCCTGTATTTTTGAGATTATTTTTTTCGCTTTTTTAATTTCATGTCCACTTCCAAATTCCAGCTGAGACAGTGTTTGGGCTACATAAGAACCCGAAGAAAACTCGCTAATTTGCCTCCAAAATAAAACGAAATTCAAGTTCAGACCCATACGCAGCGCAGGGTTTGTTTGTACCTTGATTTGCATACTATGCATCAACAGAGGGCGATCCTTGTAAAACGGTCTCCCTACGCTCCCTACTCCCTACGCGAGTTTTAAAGCGTCCTATATATGCGTGCGCGCGGGTCTGACCTCCACTTTCATGTTTACGAGGCTGTTTTTGTTTAGTCGGCGTAAATAAGGTGGTGGTGGGGTTTCAGAGAGCCTGGGACCACCGCCACTAAGAACAACAGCCAACAACTTTCACCCCCAAAAGAGTCAGTCAACCCCCCTGACCCCAAAAATTCCTGCTATTAATGAAGCGCCCGCGAGTGTGTTACGTGTGTATGTGAGTTGACGGAGTTACCAGGATTGTTACCCGAGGTAGCATGTAACAAACATACTTTATATACTCCACACACTTACACATATACACACGTAACTTTCCGCCCCAAAAGGTTTCGCTTCGGATGTCGATAACTTGGGAATTGGGAAAACGAAAAAAAAAGGAAAAAGACGCTTATATTGGCCGATAACCTTGTTTGTTTGTTGTTGTTGTGTATTGCTGTTGTTGTTATGCCAGGCTTTCCGTCCCGACCCGTCACTGCCACCCCCGGCACCCTCCCCATTTCAAAATCTCCCCCCGCCCCTTTTAGCTGGCCCAGGAAATCGTCAACAGGAACACGAATTGCGGCTCAAGGCGACGAAAAAGAACTAAAACAGTGGAATTGCATACTGAAAATTCCAAAATTTGAAAAATTAACTCAACGTTTCATTTCCGCTAAGAAATACAGTTCTTGTGATTGATGCGGTGATCGACTGTACTTTCCTTCTTTTTTTGAAGCAGGGAGGCTTTAAAGCAGGGATGCAAGGGAAGAAGAGCAATCCCGGGTTACCACTGCTTCTATTCCGAGTATTAGCATCTGATAAATGGTAACTTTTTCTATGCTCGGATTCCCTACTACAAGCTGTTCCATTAGAACGGAAAGATGTGTGAGATATCCAGAATGGAGAAGCGCTGTGTGGTGGAAGAAGACTTCTCGGGGGAGGGAGCAGCTCACGAGCATCCTTAGAGGAGTTTTCAAGGAGTAGAGAAAGAGTAATGATGGGGAACGGCAAAATGGTCCATCTGGAACCTGTCGACGGGCTTATGCGGTGACTAATGACAAAGGAAGCATCTTTTACCTGACAAAAGCATTTGCCAGTGCTTCCCCAGTAGAAAAGTTGTATGGTCTAAGTAGGGTAGGACTGTGTCTACTTTGTCTACTTTTTCTACTTTGACTGTGTCTATGTGTGTGGGAACTCGGGGCATCAACACCCCCACGAACTATTCTTAATTTGTATTTTTTTTTAAATAAAAAACCCGCGTCAAACCCAGCATCCCAAGACGAATTCAAACGCGGGGGAAATTTCCAGTGGCGCCCTCTGCGCTTAAAAAAGCCACTCCCGATCTCTTTTAGCCACTTAACCAAAAATAAAAAAAGAGTGTGATTCTCCAAGCCATTATTTTTCTGGGAATAACTCCTCCCTCTTTCTGCGCCATACCTCCAAAAAACCCTTGGATGGAGCGTTGCGTTTTTTCCCGGAATTTTCTCCAAGTGGGCAAACAAACGTTCGTTCGACAGTTTTAGTTTTTTATTTATTGTATTCTAGGATAATGCGCCAAAAAAAAAGTGAAAACAACTAAACGATTCTCCCTCCAGACAGCAGGACAAAGCACCCAAAGACGTCTGTCAACCATGAATTTTTGGGATTGGCAGGCCCGGTTAGATCCAAATTTAGGCATGTGTCAATGGACCTTCCCCCCAATGTCCAATTGTGAAAGACAAGCGGTGGTAGAGTAGTGGGTGGATCTTGGAAAGGACAACCATTGCTTAGCCAAGAAATAAAAATAAAATAAATAAAAAAAACTGCTTTCCCGTCTTGTTTATTTAGACAAAAGGTGCCTACTTTTTTATTTTTTATTTTTATTTTCCTTAGGACGGTGGGAGAGCTCTCTCGCTCGCTCTTCCTTGTTTGCTTTGCGTTTTCCTCCCCAACAAATGCCGCTTCCCTCTAGGGATAACAAGGGAACTCCTCCTCCGCCTTCGTCTGCCTCCGCTTCCATCACAACAATCAACAACAAACAACAAGTCCTATATCTGTTTTGGGGACGGCTGTGGGTGCTCGATAGCCTTTTGTCTTTCCCTGCTTCAACGTGCCTCGTCACGTCAGTTGGCCTGGCACACGTAATGTCTTAACTCGCCAGTCGCAACCCACTATACCACCCCACTTCCGCCCCCCGAAATCCCGGGCACAGGTAGGAGCAGCAATATGCGTAATCCCAATTACAACGTGACACTGGATATTCCTTTATTTTTATTTTTTTATTTTTTTTATTTTAACAGAATCGCGTTTTTTATCAAGGGGGATTTGGGGAGTTGATATCTTCCTTTTCCAACTGAAAACTAAAACTAGAGCCTATGGCAAATGATAATAGGGCGCCCAGCGTCCATCCGATACTTAACAACGGATTGCACCATGGCCCCACCGTTTCCACAACAGATTCATACAGGGCAGTAAAGAATAAAAAAAAGTTTCCAGGTAACCATGCCTAGACACAACACTAAGACTCCCCCCTTTGTACCTACAATCCTCCACCCGAAAAATAAATAAAAAAAGATTTTTTATTTATTAAAATCCAATGATAAAGTTCTAAATAAAAAATAATGATAAAGATAAATCCCATTTTAAAGTTCTAAATAGGAAGATTTTTTATTTCTTTATTTGTATTTATTTATTTGTATAATCCAATTTTAAAGTTCTCAATATGAAGATTTTTTTATTTATTTATAAGATTTTTTTTAAAAGGCTTGTTTCCAGCATATAACCGTTCGATTAGGGCTATCCATCAAGTTTTCGCTAGGCTCGGCAAAAAGTTTTTGGCTGTATTTGGAAAGCGCGAGAAAAAGCCAACAGCGTAATTCCAGTTGAGGGCAAAATAAAAATTTATAGCAGCTATACTCCCCCAGCTTCTTTATGCAAAAGGTTGTTTATTTCGCAGGCCAAAGAGTACGAGGAGAGGCCAAGGGCTTTTCGGTGGGTGGATGCTGTAAGGCTTTTGGCCTGCATGCGATCACCCCCCTAGCAAAAGCGACGAGGTGATTTATGAGTTCATAAATCCCCAGGAAAAGCTGAGGAATTATTATTATTCGCCTATGCACGCTCTACCTCTGTTATTGTATATCACAGCTTCACCATAAATACACTTCAAGCGTAAGCGCCATCAACATTTTTTCTTCTTAACTTTGGCTTCCTATATACATACAACTACTGTACATGTACAGTACATAACTACTATGTATGTACCTTACATATACCTTAGGGCGGAGAATTACCCGAAACAGAAAAAGAAATCGCCCATATACTCAAAAGTTAAAAAGTTACATTTGGCAATTTTTTGTATTTTTTTTTAAAGGGGGACTCTTTTCACTAAATCCGCCTGAAAGTACTGGCCGCACGAAATGCGGTAACTGTGGTCCGAAATTGCGAGGACATCAAAGGAAATTAGACTACCACGAAGGTTTGCGGACTCGGCCACCAATACACGACAACAGGACAATAATATTAAACTAATAATAATTATTATTTATTAATAATATTAATATTGATAATATTATAGCCACCGATATTAAAAAAATAAAATGAAAAAATACAAGTACGGGGACGTTAATATTAGTTTTTTGCGCCAAAGTAAGAAAAGAAGATTCAGGCTTGGAAGGAGGTTCCGCCATGAGCAAGAAAGTTCAAGCAACTAATTAAAATGAGTCGGCTTTCGGGCTGGCTTGTGCCCACACACACACACATACACACACATCTAGCCCCCAAACTTTGACTTGGCTGGAACTTGGCGATTTTGCAGCACCAATTGTTCGCCGCCGTGGCTCTTTCCCTCTTGTTTCTCTCCCGCTCACTCGGTACTTGGCTGGGTTTCGCTCTCCTTTTGCCCCACCCAGCTTCCCGGGCTTGTTACTTGCAATTCAATTTACCTGGCCAAGCCATCAAGGAGGCCCAAAAGCTCGACTCTTCTGGCGGGCTGCCCTTGTGTTTCAAACTGACAAACTTCCATCGCTTCATCCCTCCCCAGGTTCGGTTGGATGTGCTGCTCCCCTTTACTGATGATGCTATTAGCATTACAAGCCACTTGTGTTGGCTTTTGCCCACCTCAGTGGGCAACTAGTTGCAAAAACCCGCACTCCTTTTTATTCTTTTTTTTTTAACTTTGGTCCGTTTTTTAGTTTCAGGTTTCAAAACCTCAAATATAATTTGATGAGAGTATTTATTTTTTGCAGAGAATAATGTGAAATAAAATTGATGTGTAATAAAACCCAGACTAATTTTTATTCTTTTTTAGCTTTCGGTGCCTTTTTCCAGATCTAAAAAAGTGTCCCCTATCATTCATCTGATGAGCTTAATAATGAAATACATAAGTAATTATTTCTTTAATTTCTTTAATAGATAAGTAATTAAATAAATAAGTCATTACTTATTTAATCTATTTAATAAATAAGTCATTAAATAAATCAAATAAATAAGTCATTATTTATTTAATTTCAGTGGATGCCATTTATTGTGATCACGTTTGGCAAGTGAATATTGATTTTATTAAGCGGAGATTCTGATAACCGAAAATCGGAAATAGGCTTGTTTAAACCAAAGAAACAAAGTAGCGTCTATTTTTTTACACTTTTCCACAAAATTCCTTTTTTCTGGATTTACTACACCCACTGTTAACTTGGGAAGAATTTTTCCATTTCGATAGAGATGATTGAGGAATTCCTAACGTAACGGCCGCTTCCCTTTGTGGCAAATCTTTTTAATTTAACTTGTCGTAAGTTTTAATGAGCCGCAACTTCTCTTTTTATATTTAAATCAACTCTATCCTTGTTCATCGACATTTTTATCTAACCGCACGTCTGAAACACGACTAACACTGCGCCTTTGACGCCTACTCCTACACTTAGGTAGGGTTCTCAACACGATATCCCTTCTAATTTTCCCAGGCAATTAAAGGAACTCAATTCAATTGAATAACCTGCTCATTTCATTGATTGGGGGAGTTTAGAAGGAATTTCCTCCTAAGCGTAGTAGTAGGCTGGCAATGACAGGACTGGTCAAAACAACGTAAATGCCATGTCATTGGTCAATATGCCAAGTCCACGTGGCAATCACTACTGTAGTTTCGTTACTGTGTATGTGAAGATTCTATTGAAACTGATTCTAATTTCCGAACGTGTGATTCTAATAACCGATTTAAAAAAAAAATTCAATTTAAATTGGCATATATAATAACCGATTAAAATGCGATGAACTTTACCATTCTGGATCGGTCCATCAAAATTTGATTCCATAAAAGCGGCTGATTCTGTAGTAACTAGTGATGTGTGTTGTTTATGACGTAAGTGAGAAAAGTAAAAAAAAAATTTATTAAGAACGAAATTACACTTTATTGTCTACAAAATACCAAAAGCTAAACTAGAAAATCCAGAAAATTAAGGTTACCTGGGAGGCAACTTATCTAAAATATTCACTTATTTCGTTTGTAAAGAATTCTGATTGAAATCTTCACTTATTTTCAAATATTAACTTATTGACTTACTTTCAAATGTTGAATTCAGATCGAAATATTCACTTATTTCCAAATGTTGAATTCAGATTGAATTATTCACATTTTCGTTCGTAAAGAATTCAGATTGTGAAAATATAGATTTTTCATCATTATATAAGTGTTTCTAATCACTGGTCAATGGTAAGTAAATCACTGGCAAGATCTCGACTGAACGTTGTTAACCACAAAATATTACCTTAAATTCTTTTGAAATCGATTCTAATATCCGAAAGCGTGATTCTAATGATCGACTAAAATGCTCTCAATGCCATCATTTTTAATTTGTTTTTTTGAATTTATGCGGCTGATTCTAATAACCAGTGATCATAATGTGTACCTATTTTTATTTTCATCGCGAATACTGTGGAATTACAATTTCTTACAAAGAAGGTCGAAAATGACGTGTCAATAAAATGTCGCCAGGGTATCAAAATACGGACCTTGCAAACAACAATGTCATAAAGCTTAGCTATACGTTACGTTCGATTTGGCGCTTCCCTTTGTCGCCGGAAGCTAACGGTGCTTTTAATAAGTGCTCGTTTCTGCTCCAACTTTGAACAGTGGTGGCGGCTTTTGTCAAGGCAGATCCCCTTTGTAATTAAAACCGACTTTTGACCATTGCTCTCTGTGTAAAAAGGTTCCTCTTCCTCCCTTACCCCCCCCCCACCTCATCTTCTTTCCATGTCTTTACTCCTATTTGGGCGCCTTGTGTGCGTGTGTGTGTCCCCCAACTTCATTAACTAAAACTCTTTAATGACTTTCATTTGGAGAGGCGGAAAAGCCAAAACCACCTTACCTTCTACCGTCCTTCGCCCCCCCCCCCCCCTCTTGCCAACCGCCCAGCTTCCGAGTCCCGAGTCCTTCCCAAAGGTGGAAAAACCCCTGTTGACAATCGCAAAAGGAGCAAAAGGAGACGATGATGGTTTGGGGGTTTTTGATGGTTCAAGACAAGCTGCTGCCATGCTACTTTGGGGGCTTCTAATAAACTTTTCATCTGCCCATGCCACTGACAAACCAGCCAGGAGCAAAGTAGTGAGGAGTAACAGCAGCAGCTCGCTCTGAATTTGCATACGACGATGAAGAAGAGCCCGGACCAAAAGGAAAGCTTTCCTTCTCGTTGCACATATATAAAAGGCCACACAGGCTAAAAGTGGAGGAGCATAGAAGATGGGTAAAAGGGTTGGGAGGAGGTGGCGGAGGAGGTCAAAAATGAAAGGGTGCATGGACTTCCCTCCGCTATTATCTCTTTTAGAAACAGTTGCCAAGCTCAGGCCTGTCTTGTTCTTCAGTCTTGTTCTTGTTCCTTGTCATCGTCGCCAAGTGCACAGCACCGCACGATGGCACGAGGAAGTTTTAATGAGAGAAATTAGAATAACACTGTGCAATGCGGGGCCCAAAGACTCACGACTCCGCCGACCACAGCCAACCCCAAACTCTTAACTTTTGCTATCATGATCCTGTGCCGAAACCAAAACCAAAATTCTCTTTACCTCTCAAGCGATAGCACCGAGCCTTCTTCCTCCGTTTTGGGACGTTTTATCACTTACAAATCTAAGCTCGAGTTTACACCAGTCGTTTTGCCTTGTTTCAAATTACTTCTACGGCCATTCAAATCAGAGCCGAAACGCTTACATCTACATCTTGCTTGAATCTTCTATTTTCTATCGAAGATTCAAACAAAATCGCTTTTTTCTTCTTAAAAAGTACAATAAAATAAAAACCCTAATACAAGACTCCCCCCTTTGTATACTTTTATGAATCTTCTATCTTCTATAGATTCATTAGAATATACAAAGGGGGGAGTCTTGTATTAGGATTTATTTACATTTTTTAAAGAAGGGAAATGCGAGTTTGTGTGAATCTTCAATCCATGGAAGATTCAAAACAAAATCGCATTTCCCTTCTTAAAAATTATTAAAATATATCGAATGTAAAAATAAATAAATCCTAATACAAGACCTAATTCCCCAAGGATTTAGGCTCTACCTACCCCAAGGAATTAGCCTCTACCCTTTGTATATTCTTCTGTTTTAACGCCATGAAAATGCTCCAGAAAATCCGAAAAGAAACACCACGTCTGTCTTGTTGGAATCTGCCATCGAAGATTTTTAAAAAATCGTATTTCCCTTCTTAAAATTAAAAAAAAAATCCTAATACAAGACTCCCCCCTTTGTATATTCTTCCGTTTTGACCCCTGGAAAATGCTCGAGAAAAATCGGAAAAGAAATCCATGCTCGAGCATGGAGGTCAACAGGTCATCAGCATGAAACATATGTTTAAGTCATGTCACAGGCTTTTTGGGTGTTGCACCAGAGATTTTTCTGAAAATAAAGGGGGGTTCTACAGTTCTACACACCCAGGCAATTTGAGAGAGCGGAAGAAGGAGGGGGGCATTCATAGAATGTTTCTCTGGGCAGTTTCCACGGGCACACATACGTTTTTACGTCATTACAGATGCCGAATATCGTTAAGTTGCCGGTGGACCAAAGTCACCCAACACCCGAGCTCTTTTCAGCCCCGCGGATTACAGAAAAAGAGAGCGCAGAGCGGTTAAAAGGGCAACTTTTCGCCCAAATGACCCCTCCGGAGTTTGGGACTTTTTCGGGGGTTGGGCTGACAGGTGACAGGTCAGAAAATTTCCCCCAAAACCCCCAAAATCTTTTACTCGCTTTTGTCCGAAAAATTTCCCCGCGCCCAATTTCCCCCAAAACGAACTTCCCAAATAGGTTTTTCTTCCCCACCCCCTACCTTCCTTTAAAAAAAATAAAAATAATAATACAAACTTACCATCACTAATAAAGATCCTTTAAATGTAGATACAGCTTCTTTCGCTTTTTCCTTTAAAACTAAGGAGTTCACTGGCAAGATGCTCTTTGCTGCACAAACTGTTGCTTCTTTTGCTCGGGCTGCGTGATGTTATCCAATCGACCACCACTGACACCTATAGCAAGTGGCCCGCTAACAGCGGCCACGCTGGCTATACCGGGAGAGGCTGGGGCAATACGATTACGATAATGGAATTCCCATAGAGATTCTTCCTGACACCTTTGGGCTCCGGGACTTGGGTACGGGAAGGAAGGAAGGAAAAAGCACCGGAAGTTGATTAGCACATCTTAATTCCCTCCCCCCTTTTTTGGGTGGCTCTCTCTATCGCTGGCGTCGCCCGTGACCAACGCAAACTTCACTAAAAACCCCACGCCACTCTTACTGTAATAATCACGTAATTCTCGGAAGGTGTTAAAAAAAAGCAACGATGGTCCACTCTACCACTCTTGTAACTACTGTACCAACAACAAGCCAAGCGACTAGGAGAACATCGCCCGCGCTTGACCAGCTCCAAACGAGAATAAAAGATGAGGTAAAACGCTTAAACCGAAGGCACAGTTTCGGAGAGGGCCAAGAGGCATGGCATGGCATGCAACCCCCTTCCTTTCCCTACAAACTTGTTGGTTCGGAAACCCCCCCTTCTTCAGAAAACCAGAATTTTGCCCCTCCACCTTCACACAAACTTGAGAATGGGGGGCAACCTGGGTTTGCAAGAAGAGATGCCGATCCCCTTGTTCTCTCTCCTCTTTTTCCTTTTCCTTTTCTCGCTTCTTCTCACGCAATTTGCCCTCCCAGCCGAAATGAGCCCCGCTTGCCAACAACCCCCCTTCCGCTATCCTTTTGGCTCACTGGCTATCTGCGTTTGTGCGTCGACCCCTTGTGCCTCAACCCCCTGTGCCTCAACCCCCTGTGCCTCAACTTGGACGCCCAAACGCTGCTAGTTTGCTCCCAACATCAACGTGCTTTTGAATTACAACGAAAAGCTCTTTAATAAGGACGCATTGGGGAAAAGAAGCTCCAGAATGTCCAGTTTGAAACTTGGCGGGCATGAATGAAGGCAGATGGTGAGTTCGAGCTATGCAGCGAAATCCAATTCGTCAGTGGTTGAGGTTGGTAAGGAAAGCGCGAAAGGGGGTTTTGGAAAATGTGTCCAGTTTTAACCCCCTCGCATCCTCCCTGTTCTGCCTTGGCGTAAGTTTCAGGTCCTTTAGTTGCTATATTGGTTACCTCCCAAGAAAATAAGATGGGGGGCAAGGGGGTTTGCAAGAGTATCGGATACGGCTTGACTATAACCCTGAAGAACTGGGCGCCCCTGACGTAAAATTTATGGGTGACAGCCCAAATGCACCAGGCCTTCTCTTTGAAGCTTGCATTGCAACCCCCTACAACAAAAGACCAAGGCTTGGAAAAAAAAGAAAAGTTGAAAAAAAAGAGGTATAATGGGGGTGGAATAGCGTGAAGGGTCAGTTGTCAGTTTCCTTACGGCGCTAACCTTCTTTTGTGCAACCCTAAACCACCCCCGTCCCATAACATACAAGCTCAAGCCAAAAGCTATACGGATATGTGTTGCTGTGTGGGGTTTTCAACCCCCCACCCCAAAAAACCTCTTGGTCCAGCTCTCTTTTCAGCAACGGGGGTCATTGTTGTCCTTCGACTCTCAACTCCAGTTTCAGCTCCAGTGTTGAAGGCAGCGAGGGAAAGAGACTGTGCAAAAGCTTGTTGTTAACTGACCAGAACCACCTGAGAAAATATCCACTCCATTGGTCACTTTGGCATTACGCCTTGGCCCTAGCCATCGGGGTCAACCTCACCTCAATAAAAACTTTACCACGTCTAACCTCAACTTTTAGCCCCCAAACGCGTTTATAACCTTCCAACACTGCTTCTAATACCTCCAGCAAAAAGACTGACGGTCCACAACCGAAACGGCGAAAACTTGCCCAACAATGAAATATCTTGAATCTACACTACGCCAACAGCTTTTCTTCCAAGAGCTGCAACAATGAATGCAAGCAACAATGAATGAACGCCACAAAAGCTGAAATCGTTACAAAAATGCTTCCCGAAGAGACAACAATGCTCCTTTAGTTCCCATTTCTCGCAACTTCTCGGATCACGTGGACAAGTCTAGGTTGTTGAGGGTGTTAATCACCCTGACCTGGTATACTTTACTTGGCAGGGGGGCCTATCATGAATGAACTGAAAATCCCTTTCCTGCAGCCTTCCTTTTGACAAGAAGGTCATGACCTTGTTTCTGCGAAATATTTTAGCCCCATGCCGAGTATGAGTTCTCTCGAGGCATTCGATCAAGACTCCCCCTTTACCAATAAACACTTTTGCATTGTTTTCCCTTAGTTTTTGATTTAGCAACACGTTCTCCGGATATAGTTACCAACGCAAGTAATGTATCCTAGAGTTAAAAATGACACTAGTATGTCACTTTCTAACAGTGAATTTTTCTTTTTTTAGCTAATGGAGTGAAAGGAAGAGTCAAATATGACACTAGTGTGTCATTGTCAAACAGTGAATTTTTCTTTTTTCAGCTAATGGAATGAAAGAAAGAGCAAGTTTTAACGATTCTCGTTAACCTAACCTAATCTAAACTAACCTAACTTAATAACATAACGTATCCTAACCTAATATAACCTAATACATTTCCAATCCCACTACCAATTTTCAACTCGAGTGACACCCATTTGTCATTCGCTTTCCGGAGAACAATAATAATAATACACAATAATACAATAACAGTAATACACACTAGTGTCATTTTTATCTCCCGAGTTCCGAAACTGGAGAACCTGATGGTTTTGGGCTCCTTGGGGCTTGAGACAGCCCAACATCAAAAATCACAGGAAAACAAGTTTTGGTCAAACTCGTTTTGCAATTCGAGTCCAAAGCCGTCCCAACCTTTTGATTCTAAAGTTCTGAAGTATTTTAAGGGGGTGTGTGGGTGGACCTTCTTTTGGGGCGACCTCTTTGGGCTTTCTGAATATTGCCTCTTGTGACTTGTACCAGCTATACAAGCCAAACCCCGGAATGCAAATAGTGCCCCTCTCCCAACAATGCTGGACCATTGTTTACTTAACCATAGTATAGCTCGGGCTTTTCTAGGCTTTTTTTATTTTTTTTTATTTTATTTTAAAAGCTCAACTTTTGGGTTGCAACTATCCTTCCAGTCTGTGTTCCTGTTCCTTCAGCGAGTCTTATTTTCTTCCTCTTTTCCTTAGCTTTCTGGTCTTATTTTTTACCGTCCCGTGTGTGCTTCCTTCCCCAAAGTCAACAATGCCGAATCCGGGTTGCACAGCACAAGCCGGTCCGCGGGGTCCAGAACAAACTCACGTTCATTTGGGTTTTACTTCGGATTTACGGGGACGGGGGGGAACGTCGACTTTTTTTCACTCGGTATTATTACAGCAAACTTAAGCACAGCACGCTGCAATGCACGAAATACGCATAGGAAATGAGAGTTAAAAGGAAACCCAAACAAGAAAAAAAAAAAAAACTCGCACCCAAAAACAAAAATAGGTGAGCTTGCTCTTGTTTAGTAAACAGAGCTAACAAGAAGAGCTCCAATCCAAACACGCCATTTTTTTATTTTATTTTTTTTAACAAGAGGGGGGTACCGTGTTGCTGTATGTGTTCATGACTTGACTATTTATCCTCATTAACCGGATGTTAATCCCTTGCAACCCAGCCACACCTTTGACTCATCTCAGGCATTGGCCATTCCTTTTCTATTTATGCCACACACACATAAATAAATAAATTAAAAAAATCCAGACGATTAAATTGCTTGTAGCACAACATCTTGGAACCCAGCAGCACGCCTTTCGAAATTTTTTCTTTTCTTTTTATTTATTTTTAGTTTTAGTTTTAAGGACAACTGGAAAAGTAAAAGGCAATTGATGAGTTGGGAATTTCCTCATTCCCAATCAAATGCAATTGTCACGCTGTTGTCTTGCTAGACTGTGGCTCTAAATTCGGAGAAAAGCGTAGGATGCTGGGGGTAAACGGGGGTAAAAGTGGAGCAAACGGAAAAACATACAAACAGATTTCGCTCCGGCACAGCAGGTCGCAATTCCCCGAAATTTCCACAATATCAATTGCATGCTGTCTGTAATTTTTTTTTCCTTCAATTTTTTTCTTGGGTCCAACAATTTTTGCGTTGAGTTACTTCGTCTCCGCCATCAGATAAGATGTGTCCAGCTTGTGTGCCGGTCCAGGCGCAAAGGCAGAGGAAAGCCGCGAAATTAAAAGCAGAAAAGGCCGATGCCCCTCTTATTTAGGGGCCAATAAGTCAAAGATGACATGTTTCATCAACGTCCGATCGTGTGTCGTTCGTGTCCATCTGCGGGCTTTCCAAGCCTCGGCTATTGTCATCTGCTCCTGCTACCAAACAACCACTGGACCACCGCAATTTTTATTGTAGTCCATGAGCCATGGTTTCCAATAAGCCCCATCGACACCCAACCCCCTTTTAACCCTCCCGCCCGAATGACCCTGCTTGGTCAGCACAATAAAAACCCTCCCTTTTCTCTTTCCCTGCATCTCACACGAGTCCGGATCCTCCCGAACTCCCCCCGAAACTAGAGCAACATCAGCCAGCCCTTTTAACAACAATCTGGGGGAAATCACCCCTTTTCTTCCTTGGGTTGGTCTTTGTCCGGTTTGGAGGTTTCGGCCTTTTTTGGGCAGCCAGTCAATTTGCATTCGCAGGGCTTAAAAGCTTCTTCCTCCCCCTTTAACACTAGCGCCCACCGCTAACAGGAAGCTAAGCTTTACCCTTTAAATATAAAAAAAAAAAAAAAAATGGTCATCTCTCAGTTATCGGGCTAAATGGGTCTGGATCGCTTTGTACCCCACCTTATAGCTCGCGAGGACGACTTGTGACGATAACCCCGGTGACCTAGGCTACTTTGCAAACGTCCGCTAAGGAGAAATCGCTTAAAACATGTCCGAGGAATCGAAGTTAGCTCCCACCCAATGGGGGGGGACTTGGAGGAAAGAAAAATATAACATCGGGAACAAACGGGAAACGGTTAGAAGATTTCCACCCCACGACGGACGATTCCTTGGCAAGCAAGACAAAGCATGGCTCCCACCCCCGCCCACCCTCTAGTTACCCCCCCTCTTTGGAAGAAGCCCGCGACGCCGGGTCCTTTAGTGAGTTTTGGTCAGTTTACGACGCTGGCGACGTCCGAACAACGTCGTCCACCACCCACACCGCACCTTACCCCCCTCCCCCCCTATTTAGTTCGCCTTACCCTTTGCAAAAAGGCGTTCGGTATCTTCCAGGCTCAAAAAGACAGTTGCTGACCGAAAAGCAATGTATGTGACGCATTTCCGGGCCGGTACCGGCCGTGGCGTCCAGCTTCCCGGCCCATTTGGGCTATAAAACGGCGACCAGAGAAAAACCTTAGATAATATAAGAGCAAGCAAAACGAACCCATCCTGCTTGTGCTGTCCTGTCCTGTCGGTATGCTGTTCGTTTCGTTTGCCGTCCTCTTCTAAACCCCCACCCCCCACCCTACCCCCGAAATAAAAAAAAAGAAGAACGCGAGCAGGACTCGATGGTGAACAAATGAGAGTCCTAAATAATTTGTGCCGACTTGCGACTTGGAAGACCGGCCCACCCCAAATGACAATGCTGTTTGACTTCTGCTATATAGACAACCCAGTCATAAAATGCCTTCCGCTGCCACATACGTAAGAAAAACTTACGAGGTGGGGGGGGGGTTAAAATCGACTGGGGTATTGCTGGAAAATAATTGAAAAAATATATAAGAAAAAGAAAATTCAACGGTAATTGATCACTGGAATTAATCTTGAATTTATTTTTTATTTAGTCTTGAATTTGTTTTATTTAATCTTGAATTTATTTTTTATTTAATTCATGTTTATAATTGGAATGGGCTATTTAGACTGACAGACAAAAAAGTGGTAAGGAAAACTTATAAGGTGGGGGGTGGGTCAAAACCCTCTGGGGTATTTCTGAAAAATAATTTTTAAAAAATAGAAAAAGAAAACGCTACGTTAATTGATCACTGGAGCTATACTCTTGAATTTATTTTTGATTTACTTATTTAATCTTATCTATAATTTGAATTGGCTATTTAGACTGACAGACAAAAGAGTGGGCGGGGACAGTGTATATGATTTAAGGCCAGTACTACAAGTAGTTGATCATTTTTTGTCAGTAGAGGGCACTGATGTCATACCCTTTCTTAATGCAATTTAATACGTTTTTAACAAGAAATTAAAAGAAATAGAGGTAACTGAACATTTTTAAAACATCTTAATAAGAAAATCTATTTCAATCAGATCGGTTCATTTTGATACACGATTTATTTAAAATTTTCCTAAATTTGACTTCAGACACAAAATTTATTTTAAAAAAGGTTAAAAAAAACTTACTAGGCGCAGTAAATATTTTTTTTAAATTCAGATCGGCAACATTAGATAAACACATTTCCATGCATTACTGTCAGGATACATTTTCATTATATTGCACAGAAAATTCGAATTTTCGGAGCAAAATTTGCGCCATAAGAGGTTCCACTATACCGTGGCCTCAAGTTTCCAAAAGTTTCATCTTGAATTAGATCTTGATTCTATTTTATTTACTATTTGAATGATTTATTATTGGGTATTTATTTATTATTATTTTTCCTTTCCTATTCTATCATTTCTTTTGATCTTATTTGAATTTGAATTGGATGTCTGGCTACTAGACTGGCAGGCAAAACAGTGGGTGGGACAAAGTACACTATATGATTCAAGTTTCCAAAAGTTGGTGAGCAGGACGATTCAGTTAATTCCACGTTTGGGGCGCCCAACAGAAAAGCTGAGTTGACAGTAGTCCTAACAAGCTATTTCCCGTGACGGTATGCCAGCATATGCAAATTTCCGTTCCTCAACAGGACATGGCAAATCAACAGGGGGTGGAAATACTAAAAAAAAAGTGCTCCGCCATTGTGTTTCGTTTTGCTGGAAGCTATCGCTTCAACTTTTGCATCCCATTAATTAAGTCGGTTTTACACAGGACGCATCGACACATCCTCTTTATAAGCGAATTTGATTCAATCTGAGTTAAATAAAAAAAAAAAAAAAAATATATAAATGCCCTGGACTGTGGGGAAGTGGACTTGGACTTGGGGGTTTATCGTATACGAGATAAAAATATATATATAATAGAAGTATACGGGGCCACCCTTGTTTATCTGGATTGGGGGGAGGAAAAGTTAAAGCTAAAAATCCCCATGCAACCGTAGCCTCCATTTGTCAATCATCGCCCAAGGAGGGATAGTTGTGAGAAGAGAGAAGAGCACACGAGTCTAAAGGGAGGCGAAGCATCCAAGCAGCAATCACTTTGTCTCTTTTACCAGTTTCCGAAGAAGAAGAAGAACTTGACAAAAAGCCTCTATATACTTTACTGATACTTTGCCCCTCCTGCATGGGAGCTTGGGGAAGGAGCGAGGAAAGCCAGTAGCTCCTTTTTCTACAACGACAGGCGACAATTAATTTCTGCAGTCCTCTTCGCCTCTACTTTATTCTCCCAACTTGGTTCTTCCCAGCGTTAAAGGCGGGAAAGAAAGAAAAAAAACTCGCCGGGACTCTAAACAACGACACTGACATAACGCATGTGAACGCAAATTCGTCACCTGTCTCCGGAGACATCCCTTGACACATAACTCGGGCTTCTACCGCTTTGCTTTTGCCACACAGTTTCAAGGGAAGCTTATAAAACTCGATCGCTTTTTTGGGCCCTTCGCCATACCACCGGTCCAAACTCTCACTTTTACACTTGGTATATCACAAACAAACAAAAAATATAAAAAGAAAGAAAGAAAAGGCGTCCGCTCTTTCCAATTTTATACATATAACACCCTCCCCCAGTAATAAAATAAAAAAAGAAGGTAACAGAGAGACATGAGAGCCGCTTACGGAAGTTTGTGACGAGTTGCAACTGTCGAAAGATGCTGCAGAGATCGTTAGATAGTAAATGCGAAAGCTTGACAGGGGTTATGTTGGCATAGTGGCATAGGGAGCAGACCCAACAAGAGAATCTGGAAGACGCCCACTATTTCTGCAGTGTAAAAAAATAAAAAAATAAATACCAGCGAAGTAAAGGCTATTTATCCTAAGTGATTGGGGGTTTTTTCTACAAGAAAGTCAGTGATGCAGATCAGACTTGACGTAAACAAGCTATCCCTTTCGCGAAAACGAAGTTTCAAGCGAAGCATAAGTTCCGGAAACTGAGGGGCGGGCTACGTCACAAAAGTGGCGGGAAAGACCCCGCTCTTCTTTCAAAGTCCGGGTAACTTCAAATTGAATAAAACAAATGAGTTAACGGTTATCTTAACTAAAAGTTACACCAAATTAGCTGAAATACATGATTTAAATAATAAGACAAGAATACGAGAGAACAGGCCCGAGATAGCCCGATAAAACAGATTCTGATGACTGCAGCCTTTTTGGCGGGAAAAAAAGAAAATGGCCGCCACAGGAAAAGAGAAGGGGGGGTTCACTTACTTTTTATGGAATCGCACGATGAAGACAGCTGGCAGTCAATACGAACATCAAATTATAGTTCAAGGAGTGTAAGATATGCACAAAAAAACACAAACACACCAAGAAAAAAGAAACGGACGCCCTGCTAACGCTACACGAAGGCCCCAAGTTGGCTGATAGTTTCTGAGCTCAAACACCAAGTTGAGGTACCGCAAGTTCCTCGATCGCTTAGCCCATAACTTGCTTTCATCAAGCCACGTATGAAAATGCCCGTGAGACCAATTTTCGCTAGGGAAAAATGCCATTTTTCACGCACCAGAAACTCCACTCCTACCAGTCACGCTTACACCAAATATTCCGTCGCCCGCGTGATGGCTAAGAGGGTAAAAACCCTTCCTATACATTGAGTTTCGCGATAGGAAAAACATCCCTTCCTAGCCCTGATTTAAGCCCTGTATGAGAAAATTGCTTGAGAATACTTAGAACAGGGTTGAGATTGAGACAAATTGTTGTCTAATCAATCCTGTTCACTATAACTCGTAATTCTTTTTTAAAGAGAGGGGAAGCGAGAAGTTCTACAGTGTTAATTATAGAACTGACAGACCGTTTGGCGTAGGTAGAGTTGTGTTGATCCAACGAGCCAAGAAGTTTGACGTCAAAGCCCCAGCAACCTGCAGAGAGGCAAACAACAAATGTTTGTTTCATTGAAGTAGAAAAAAAAACAGAAAAGAAAGAATGACAGCATGAAAGAATCTTCTGGAAAAAATTAGAAAATGTACACAATACACAGCCCTCCACATAAATTTTAATGCGCTTTTTCAGTCTCTTTCCCCGACAGGAATTCGTTTCACACCGTTTTTACCGGTTACAACTTAAAAAGGTTTTCGATACAGATCGAACATTAGCTTTGGGGAAACGGAGTAGGGATGATATAATGCCGTCGTTTCTCACTTCTTAAAATAGTCAGTCTTCTTCTGGGAAATCTTTAGGTTGACACGGCACGTAACTGCAAGTAAGAAAATAAATAGAAAAGAAAAAGTTATGAATCATGCTAGCATAAGCTTCAATTGGGCTTTTGCTTTTGGCTTGAAAATAAAACACAATTTAACAAAAACCCGAGCACTTAGTTTTGGAAACAAAAGGTGCCAAGGTACGTGATGAAATAAAAAACAAAAACGCGGTTGAGTATGGACCCGTATTCTAGTATGACTAGAATATAGAGCGGTAAGCTTAGTTATGTCGCTAGAACCAAATCCGCCATAACCTAAACAAACAACTGTTCTTTTTTTTCATTTTTTCCGTCTCTCTTGGCATTCAAGGGGCTTTTTGGCAAGTGTCCGAGCAGACAACAGAAGACATTACAGAGGGTGTCGCTCTACGCCACATGTATGAACTACAGGGGTTGCTCATGGCGCTGCTGCCACGATCTTTTGGCTCGTTGTAGATGGGGTTGCTCTAACTGGTTCGCAAGGGGCTTTTAATGCAGCCGAGCTTGGCGGAGGTGGTAGACTGGCGGTGGAGGCTGCAGCAGGAGTACTAGCACAACTACTGACAGCAGCCGGAGAGGCAGGGGTGGGTGAAGGAGCAGGAGCGTACCCTTGGCCGTTGGTATCGAAACTGGACAACGACTTCTTCAAGATACTTTTGGTCGGTTTCAAAGCAGCCTCCGTGGATGGGTTATGTAACGGAACGGGCGACGTGGGACTACGGGTTAACCCCGGGTGCGGAGTATTGCTGACTGAATTAAATGAATTATGGGCCGGACTGGGACTCGACGGAGGTAACGGGGCAATCGGCATGGTATTACTCGAGTTCGAGGCTAGAGAGGCTTGGTCTTCGAGTATGGGGTTGGACAGGCGTGGCTGCAGTACCGGCTTCTCTTTGGTTGACCTGGTACTCAGACTTTCGACTGTTGGCGCAGAACTTCGGACCTAAACCAAAGAGTTCATACGAAAACAAGTTTAGGGTTAGGAAACCTGATATTACAGACAGGTTACCTGCTCTAGCGTTAGGACGCACTCTTTCTTACAGCTCTCCAAGAGCTCGATCTGGCCTCGCAAAACACGAACGTTCCAAGCATATGACTCCACTGTTCGGGTAGCTTTCTTGCCTCGCAGACCAGCTTGGTGGCACAAATGGTCCAAATCCGAGTACAGCTCCGTTACATTGTTGACGTGATCCCGTAATTGCTGCACCAAGGTATGGACATTCTCTGCCATCCATTTGCATTCCACTAACGCTTGTTCTAGGCAGACGATGGTGCGTTGTAACGGACTGGAGAGGTTGGTCGACTGAACCGACAGTGTTGGAAACTGCACCCCAACAAATATTTTTGTAATTTCTTAAGGAATGAAGTACATTTGAAACTAGAGCTTACGCCGTTACTGTCCTGCAGCGAAAAGGCTTGGACTTCCGGTGAGGCGGATAGGCGTTGAAGTAAAACGCGCAAACATTGCTTCACGTTCGCTGTTTCAGCCAATCCACATTCCGCTCTTAGCTCCGCCATCGCCAAGTCAGCTTCCACGCGTGCTTTGCAAGCTTCCGATAAGGACTGACTTGCTGCCTGCAAGAATTTCAATTAAACAACGATTAATCATCTTATTTTTTTCTTTTTAATTGGCCGTAATTACTTTGAACGCCTCGTCAACCTGTCTAATCCCCACGGAGCGAATATTGCTGTGATGCTTGCCGAGCTTGGATTTCTAACGCGGGAGTAGAAAAGCCTATTAACGGAAAACCCCAAAAAGCAATTTCGTTTCAAAGACTTACTCCGCCTCGCTTATTAGTTATTGCTACGTGCACAAACAAGGAAGCATTGTCCAAGGGCTCACCCAAATTGGACAATAATCTGACGTGGCGGTATCCTATTCATAAGAAACGAGAAAAAATATAAAATTTTGCCATCCATTTAACAGCATACAGCTTGGAATTAAATTACGCCATTATTTAATTATGCATTTATTTAAATGCATGCTTAAAATTTTTTAATTATGCATTTACCTTGTTGAAGACATTCGAGAGGCAACGTATTTTGTCCAATAAAATCGTCGCCAATGTAGTCGTCATCCAGCACCACAAACCGGACCAGCGCCAACTCGGGCATATTGACATGAAACTCGAAACTTTCTTCGAAAATAGGACAGTCGCCTTCATTGGAAACAGTTCTGGTCTTCGCTTCTAGATAAATAACACGATCCAACATTATGGCAACCAAATAAAAAAAAGGAAAATTGGTAATCATAAAAAAACCTACCTACGCAGTCGCCTGGAATGCCAAATATCTGAACCAGAACGTAAGGATCGATTACCGTGGCTTTGGGCGATGATCCTCTCGGCCGCGGCAGCTGCTGGCCACTGATGATCTAAACCATGAACGATTTTAGTTTTTCATTACGATTATTATGGGCAAAAAATAAAAGTTCGGTACCAAATACAAATACATTACGGCTTTATTACTTTTAACCTGAGCAGTTGGGGAGCAATGCCTGGAATTGGTTCTCGAACCAAGGGCGTAAACACGGAAATTGACTCGCGCATTACAGCTGGCTTGAGCACGTAGCCACAGCCTCCATTTTGCCGGAATCTTCCGTCGTACAAGTCCATCATGGGCCCCGGTGTTTGGAAGTTAAGAGCCACTAGACACCAAGAATGATATAGTAAAAAATCTGTAAGTTTTTGGAATTTGGTAAATTTAAAAATTTTTAAGAACTTAAAAACCCAGCGTTTACGTACGCCCTTACCCATTTGAACGCCACAGTTCCAAAAGTCTTGGGGATTGAAATTGCTCGAGTCCACCCGACTGCCACTGGGGAAGACGCGCATTAAAAAGCTCTTCGTGTGCTCCACCAGATTTTCTGCACTCAGTGTTACTTGGCGCGTTGCTACGGCTTCGTTAATGGAGTAACTTAGGTGACACATTTCTGTCAAAAATTTTTTTTTTTAAAAATCCTAGACTCAAGGACAGCTTTTCTTTTCATTCCCAGTCAACAATGAAAGCTAGTAAATGCTACGGGCTTACGTTTTTCCTTGGCCCAAGCCAAGTCTGCCGAATTGGAACGTACTATAGATACCAGATCCGATAATTCTCTGGCCAGACGGAATTTTCGGAGCGTGCCTTTTCGACGGCTCGTTTCGGCTCCTTCATCTTCATCACTCACGTCGCCCTCGTCTTCTCCTGCCACCAACTTCTTCCCCTGAGCCAATTCAAACCCAGACACGCCCATTTTAGCCTCAGGGATAAGTTATGACTTGTTTTGTTTGTCTTTTACCATAATAATCACCTTCCCTCGTAAATCTTCTGGACTCATTTTGGCCACTACGCTCAGAGTGTCGCAGGTATAAAGCATGGATCCCAGGTTCTTGCGAAGAATCTCGGCGACCATCCGTTGCTGCTTGACGGTGCAATGATTTTCCAAGTGAAGGATCAAAGGATATCTAGACGTACACGGCATAGAAGGTTAGGGCATCCAGCGAAAACTTGAGGAGTTGTGTTACTCGGAGGATTCAAACGCGTAATCAGCTATGGTTTCAATAACATCGCTAAAGGCAATTTTGGTCGTGAGTGTGTTGCCATGGCATACGATTGGACCTTCGGTACCGTCCCAGCAATCCACTGAAGGAAGAAAATGGATATTAAAAAAATAAGAAGAGCGCTGACGTTTGATTACCCTTAACGCAGCGACAACCATATTGTAGGGCTCGGATGTAACCTTCTACCGAGGACGGGCCTCTGAGCTGGTCTTCGAGCAAGTAAGTGTTATGGGACGTGGAAATGAAATAATGGGCTAGTGGATGAGTCATATCTTGACAGCACACGCGTTTCTGACTGTTGTCAAATAAATCGCCTTCGTCTGACAGTAAGTATTTGGTAAAGCCTAAAAGAATGAAAAACAACAGACTTTTTCGTTTTAGTTTCATTTTTCCCATTTACTAAAGAATAGACCTACAATTCAGTTAAAATAATTTTAGTAAATTGTGTCTTACTAAAACGTCATTCACTTAATTGTCATGACAATCATTAAAATTGATTACTAAAATCAATTATTAAAATTCAATTAAAATAATTAATAAGTGATAATAATAATAATTAATTAATAAATAATAAATAATTAAAATAATAAAACAAAATAATTATTAAATTATTATTTAATACACACACTAACAGAAAGAAAACGTACCGTCAATCAATAGCTGTTGGTTTTTTCGGGCTTCTGGATTGGGCTCGAATTCGTTAATAAGCTCTAAGCATCTTTCCTGACTTAGTCCAATCATCTGTACAGGATACGTGGTGCATAAATACAGATCCTTTTGGCCAGCTTTTGTGGCAGTAGTTTAGTTGTTTTTTTAATTCTTACCCCTTGTTCGCCTTCCAAAAATAATTGCAAATCATCCAACGTCAAATAGTCTTTATTGGTAAACCTAGGTGGAAAGAAACAAATTGCTTATTCCTTATCGCTGTTTAACTTGGGTATAACGTGGGTGGACAATACGACACCTAATCAGCAGGAAATAGATTTCAGGTCGCGTAGCAATCTCTTGGAATAATTCAATAAACTCTTGACTATCTATACGTCCTCTTTCATCACCCACTTTATGTTGATCACATTCCTGGACACAGAAAACACGGCTATTACCAGTAATACGTACTTTAATTAGCAGGATTACCAAAAGAAACAAGACACAAAAAGAAACTTACAACTAATTTCTGTCGTATGCGACTTAAGGCCACATCCCCACTCAATTCTTTCAAGAGAGCCATCGCAGCAGTTTGGTCCAAGCAATCCACTCCATCGCCGATGTGGATATCACAGGTCGAGTTCGCATCATTCATGCCAGCAGCACCACCGTCATCACCGCTACCATCGTTATGAGAATTGGAACCCGTTTTTTTCTGCTCGGCGGCTGCTTTTTCAAAAACGAGCCTCAGCCAGCGCTCCCGCAGTGCATTCTTCTCCTCAAGCCAGGTTGATGCTACACAAGCAAACAAAAATTTAATAATACAGATTATATTCAGGTTAGCTTATATCTTTCGCCTCTATGATTTCACAGCACGAGGATTTCTACGAATCCTCCCACGCCAAAAAAGTTAATCAGATATAAACACTGGTTGCTCCTTAAAAGCCCCTTCGGAAATCCAATAAGAGATTTTTCTTTTTTAACAAAAAAGTAAGTTACGAGTCTTTTTTCTTCCGTTTCTGTTTCGTTCGCAGCTTTATATGCATACCTATATATAGATAGATATAGATAGAGAGAGAGAAAATATACGTATAAGAGAATTTCCCAGAGGAACATTTCTTCGGTAGAAATGAAACAAAGAAAGAGGCAACAATCAAATAAACACCGTGGGAGATGCATGTAACACATTTGTGTGACCCGCGCGGATATACCCAGTTTCCAATTATTACTTTTAGATAGAATGATATCTCATTAAATACCTTGATGAGATCCGATAAGGGCATTTAATCCGGTTACCCATATATTGGCTTCTTCGAGACTAGCGGCCACAAGATCTAAGGTTTCAAAGTTTTCCCCGTAGAAAATGGAAAAGGCGCAGTCCGAGGAATAATGGGGAAGTAATTCCTTGCAACGTAATGCTTCGGTGGTTTTTCCTGCGCGTACTTCGCGAATGCTGTCCACAGGAACTACCCAAAGCCAACCGAAAACACACAAAAATCAGATAAATAATCCAAAGAAAGATAAAAAGGACATAAATTATATTACGTTGGCTGGCTTTACTAATTGACAAAAGGGGGTCGTAATCCTTTTATATTCCATAAGCCACTGACTGGTATATTCATTAAAACAAAAAGTCTTTCTCTTTTTGTCTTGCGAGCAGGAATGCAGGATTTTGGTTAGAATTCAGAAAGACCAACGAATGACGCAAGCTTTTCCTTTTCGCACGTTGATGTATTACGAATTACGAATGGTCTTCTGTGCAACGCAGTAACCGCGCTTCATTGCTTTAATTAACTTTCCGGCCCTGAGCCAGATGCCTTTCGTTTCGTGGCTTGGGAAGTTCTTGACTTGCTTTATATTACACTCTTTTTGTTTGTTTATACATGCTGCATTTGCTAGAGCTTCAACTTCCGCACGATCGATTCCTTTCAGTTTCAACGTGCATAACGACTCGCGACAACTATCTCAAAAGGGCGGGGGAAAGAGGTTATGGGGAAGGGACAGAGTTGGCCATATATACTGTACCTAGGGCTTTGGAAGCTTTTTTGCTGGTCGGTGTCCAACGTAAGACTGACAGGTCCGAATCGAGCGAAAAGTAACGGTGATAGGTTCGGGCATTGGGCCGAATTTTGATCAAATTGGAGCCAGTTACCATCCAACGCCAGCAATCGGCCACTGTAAAAGAGACCAACGCAAGATTATTTTAATTGTGTAGATGTTTTCAGTTAGATATATAGGTGGAGCGAGAGAGAATCAATTGAAATGTCACCGGATCAGGTGTGTTAAATTCTACAAAGTTCCTCGTAACCCAATTGAACCAGTATACTCGCTGTTACTGCTAAAAGACACGTAAAACGGCGAGGGAAATTGGAGCGCATTACACCCAATTGCCAGGGCTTCGCTCTTGATAACTAACTTCGTTATCCGCAAGTCAACTTGTATGACGCATTTTTCTCCTTTTTCCCCAGGAATCCCTGAGCTTTATTCTCTTTGCCTCGTGCAATAAACAATATACCTACCCCAAGTCCCTAGTCTACTACCTACTAACCTTTCTTTTTGGTTCTTTTTCATTTCGGCCAGTGAAAGGCTTTTGTTCTTCAATATGGCGCAACTAAAACTTGGGTAGCTCTAATCTCGTTTGCTCCCTGCCCACTAATAGCAGCCAGGAGAGCCACCTTGTGATGCGCGGGGCGTTATCCGAAACTAACAGAGTCACACTCCTCAACTTACAAGACCGCTAATAGAATGCTCACAAGGGTAAGCACTTATTCTTATTAAAAGCATTGGCCCCCTATGCATCGAGCAAGGTTTCGTTTCGCGAGACCACACGATCCTCATTATGGAGGTCACGCCGTCCGTATATTGAATTTCAAAAGCTTCCTATATGACCGCGTATCCTTCCAGGAGGTTATACCTTTATCCACGGCAACGACAGGGTTTTCGCCTAGTCACGAAGCGTGCAACTTCCGATCAATAATGTTCCCCATTAAAAGGTCTTGTAAGGCTGCTTTGTGAATTGAACTACGCTCGCATGAGTTATACAGATGTGTCTAAATATAGCCCTGTGTGTACAGCCCCAGCGCGGAGTTAAAAGCTGAAGACTCGATGCTTTGTATCCTCACTTCGCTCTTCATTTGGGAGAAGAAATCATAGGGACAAAGCGCCAAGTCGACGCTTTCCTTGATGAACTCGTAGAACATAGTTACGCCAATTAATGCGACCGGAAAACGTCCCATTTGCGTTACATAATTATCGTTCCAACCTTCCAAGTGCCCAAATTTGGAGGAACGGCAATTCGAATAATACCATATAAACCGAGCTTTTCTCCAATTTTTTAAATCGTCCTGCTACATTCGTATGGCAGATGTACCCCCCAGTTGGATACTATACAATGTATTTCCTATATATTCCAAACCCATGAAAATCTCATTTTGGGTAACGCATCCCAGTTAAGGCTCCCGTACACCTTAGCTTATTGATGAGAAACAGTCACAGATGGCACTGATGTTTGTTATTGTTTTGAGAAAGCCTTGCGAAAGTAAAATAAAGTTTGCCTTAAGAAAGTACAAAAAGAAACAGTCAATTGCCGGCAATGTTTCAACACTTGTTTTGCTTCTGAAAAGTATAACTTTGTCACCAAAGTTTGCCGTAGCAGCACAATTTCCTAATCAAGTCTTCGAACTTTCGGAACAAGATTTCTCAAAAACGGCTTCACGCCAGATTTGAAAGCAAGCTAAAACAAAAGTTTTGTTTTTAACAACTAGTGCAAAACCACAGAACATATTTTTCGGCAACGTATTTCACACAGTTGCAAACTCAATTTGCCTTTTACTAATCTATTATTCATCGGAAAAAAGGTGGACTGGTTGTGCACTACTGTTAGTATGCTCAAGCTTACGGTCAAAAAAATTTTCATTCATTTTCTTTCATTTTTTTCATGAAATGTGCCCGTTCTAACGAAACGTTTCGAAATTATCCATGCTAAACGCCTATACCGAGCTGAGCCTTACTGCACTCGACTCTTGGAGTACCCTAGGATTACTACCATGCCAACATTCTGACTCGCTGCCAACAATCCCTGCGAATCACAGAAAAATGAAGCGCGATCCATGCGATTTTGGTAAGCAGACTTGATGCCAAAAACCATTTAACCCCGCGGAAAGCGCTGACGAGCTCAATGGAATGGTGATCGCAAGCATGGTTCGCGTACCCAGCTAACCAAACTTTGTACCCCAAAGCGATATGGCTCGTTTGAGTTTGCTTTTGTTTGACTATCGGCAAACTTGTTAAATTACTCAGCTATAAACAAGACTGTGATGGACGGGCGACGGCTTCATCGAGTATGTATGCCCAAGGAATCGATTATTTGGCTTCTAGACCATTCCTTCACGACATTCTTACGATAATATTCAAGTGGACTCCCGCATACACAACATGGCATGCACAGCATACCAAAGCTAGACCAATATACGCCATCATATAGACTTCCTAACCCTATTTACACACATGGGAGATGGAAAGTTCCGAGTCCCTCGAGCAAAAAAGAGAGCAAAGCCCATAGATCATCCGCCAGCCCTTTGACCTCTTATTTCCCAGGCCTACGTCTCCCATTTCTCTGTCACTTTTTTCTGCTCTTGTAGAAGGATGATATTACACACGGCTCTTTTTTCTTTCTCTTACCAACCCGTCCCTATCAACAATCAACGTCTCTTGCTCTTATTGCCCCATACTGGCGTCAGAGCTCTGAGCTCAACAGAGAAAAAAGAGAAAGGCTCAAAACACCGTGATGAAAAATCTATACTGTTTTTCTTTTACACTCACGAGAGAGATTAGAGGAATCCAGTTTTCCCCGCAAAGACACTCCCAACTCACAGGCCAACACAAAATGCGAAAAAGATTTGTTTGGTGGAGGGTAAAAACATAAACAAATAATCACCGCTTCCGACATTGATGGATACTCAACTAGCCCCATCTATATCGGAGGCGGAAAATGAAATGAGTGCCATTTATTGGGCTTGAAAGCGAAAGAAACCGCAGTCCAACATTGATCGCTCGTTACACCGCACGACAGCTGTGTACTGTACATGAGATTATCTTTTTCCTTCGTCTTCGGGATTGGACTTTGATAGTTGGGTATATATGAGACCATGCAACTGTTCGCAAACACATCCGAAAGGGAGGTGTATATAGGAAAACCCAAAACGAAGCAATGGGGATTAAAGAATAGAGGATCAGACAGCCTTGGTAGTGTACTACGGTACATATTTTAACGATGTTGAGGCTAAGAAAGCTATTTTCGATCCATGCAAGTCTTGCAGCTGGATTTTTTCCGTCTCATCTGCGCAGATCGTTGCTGTTCATCTCCCTGACATCGCTAATGAAGAGAAAACTGCAATTCGTGGGCAAACAACGTCCTAATAGTTGGAAATCCAAGCAACGTTCTCGAAAATATATTTCTTTTATTAAAAAAACAAACAAAATGGAGCTGGAGTTTCCGAAGACAGCACACCAATAAAAAGATAAAGCTCCTTTTAGAAATTCTCGTTAAATATAACTCCTCAAATCTAAATGTTTTTCTTAGAATCCCAGACCGGGACCAATCTAATTCCGGCACGTCCTGGTGTGTGTCTTGTGCGTTGCCTCTCGCTCCGTCAAAACAATGAGAAAACGTTACTATAAGCAAGAGCGCCCGTCTTCCAAGTTTGTTTCCCAGGAAAGAACAACAAGGTGCTGACGTGGACGGCGTCAAAATGAACAGCAGATTTCTACTTAGATATGCAAGTCCCCAAGGAACTTTACTCGACGCTCCATTTCGAATATTAATGATCAGCCGGTGACCCAAGGTATTCTTATAGCACGTTGACTGACATGGGAATACTATAAAATACGCTAATGAAGTAAAAAAAGCCATGCTAATTTGACCGAAAACAAAACAATTTGATGAGAACGAAAGATCCCCAAAACAAGCTGAATAAATCCATAAATCCCACGGCGGATTTGTTTATTTTGCTTTTTAAATCGGGGAAATCTAATCAGTAATCGACTTGAGACTTAAGGGGCCCGACTGTCTGTACTTTTATCTGGATAGCTGTAGCTATCCATCACCAAAGCGTAAACCTTCTCATCTGCTGCCACGTTTAATGACCCAGCATTCATCATCACACGAGAGCATACCCCTCGCTTTCTCATACACTCTTATTTTGATTCCTCGTTGTTATATAACCATGCAAGAACCGCCATGGAAGTGCAGAGCGACGGAGAGCATGTTAGAAAAAAACTATACAGACTATGTAGGCTGATTGCACTTGCAGAATCTCCAAGACCAAACTAAAAAGCCCCTTAGGGCATTCTGGACGCTTGTACGAGAGACTAAAGGGGGCGCGCTCATAACTGTTGTGCTATGAAGAGGAAAAATAGGATCTGATAAATGCATATTAGAAAAAAAGCGGGGAAACACTTGAATGTCGTACCGCAAGCAATTTTCCTTTCATCAGGAACAACAGAGGCACTGCTATGAAACGAGACGGATTTGGTGGTTTTCCTGAGTAGTCGTGGTGGCGGAACTTCCTGCGCCAAGCTGCCAAGACTTGATTTTTCTGCATCGCTATTTTCACTTTCCGTAAGTCTATTGGTATTGAGATGAGACACTTTCTCGTGGGCCACATCCGCACAGGGAAACTTGGGAACAAGAGGCGCGACTACGGACGATGCCAACGTTTTATCTTCGGCCATTTGGTGATAATATTAAAGAGATGGGACAAGCTTCCCAACCTGGCCAAAACAGATGTGGATAGGTCTTGTTGTTGTTCTCTTTTCGACTCCCCGTGACGTTCAGCACACAAAATTAATTTTCGTTCTCGCTTGTTGCACTTTGCCCGAACCAGATATGCAATATTCTCGTTTGCCGCTTGGAAGCTTCAACTCAAGTCGAATGGGAAGGGGTTCGCAGTAATGTTGTTTCCAGCACAGATTCAACGGTTTGGGCCTGGTAGTACTTTTTTAACCAAAATTTTCAACTCGCACGAAGGTTACTAGGTCCTGCGTCGTTCGCTATCCGTCTTCGCCGATTAAATGTCAACAATATAAAAAAAACTATCGGACCCCAATGAGGAAAAAAACCCAGACTTTGTTCTGCTGTGCGGAGGGAGAAATGCCTTCACTTATTTCCCCCCTTTTCTTCCGCTGCTCTCGGGTCTAAAAATCACATTCTACTAAAAGCTGGTTTATTGTCGAAATTTTTGCGCTGGGCATCGCACGCAAGTGGTTCTTAGAGCGCCCGACTTAGACCAAGATTCGCCGCCACGGAGTTCGAGTTCTTTCCTGGTGCAATCAATACCAAGAGTCGACGCATGGTAAGGGAGTTGGAATATTCGTGAATGCCCCAGAATCGTGCTGTGCTTCCGAGGAGAAGTTGGCGTGAATGCTGCGATCGTGAGTGATATATAGAGTGTCTGTTAATGTCAACGGCAACGGGAATGCCAAACCCGAGTTGTCACAATCGGCCATTGAAGTTCTCATGGAGATGTTCGGGGCACAACAATGTGTTTTGCGTGTCCTCGGAAAGGTCAATATAGCGTATAAGGACACCACCGCACACTAATCAGGGTTCGGGGAGCTTTATTCCCCAACGCAGGACTTGGGGGAATCGTATAGTACAGTACAGTATAGTAAGGAAGACAGGCTTTTTTTCCGTGCAGAGTGCTTCCGCACTGGGCACTAAACCTGACGATACTGGGCGGGAAGACTCGGGCTGCTCTTCCTGGGCTTCGAGGCTCCTACGTATTAGAAACCTTACGTAGACGACGACGACGCCGGGGGATTTCGGGAGGTACGGGACCGGCGCCAGGCCGCGAACATGGCATCGTCTTTCGCCCTGTAAAGCTTCTGCTCCTTGAGCGCTCTCTGTTTTCTTCGAGTTTGGGGCCGATTGCCCATGGAGTGTTGCATAAACCGTCTAAAACTATGAAGCTGGGAAGAGACTTGGGTTGGATACACAAGCTCGCACAACGCGTCAATAGGTCAAGGACAAAATCAGAGCTGGCTAAGGAAGGCCCCGGGTTCCCGTATATTTATAGCATTTAGAGTTGCACGCAGAGCTTGCAATCCTTCAAATATCATACTATCAGTGGATTAACTAATACTTAATGCAGGATTGCAGCTTTTCGTATTTAATGTGCTACAATGAGAACCTTTGGCGCCACAATAAATTAAAAACATCGTGTTTCAGTGCTGCCAGTCGGTGACGCTCGAATTCAAACCTGAACCGCGAACAGTTTCCCAAAAGTAACGCCCACAACGCCAGAAAACGACGCCTTTAGGAGAATACTAGGAAAGCGTTAAAATTTTTGTAAATAAAAAGCGTTATGCAACAACCACAATAGATAAATTGGAATTTTTGCCATGCCGGTTGATATAAATAGCCTTAAAGAAGGTTGGCTCGAGTTGGAGAGCGACCCTGGTAAGAATAATTCTGCATTTGGTTAGTTTTTCACCTATTTGCGTGTTTTTATGAAAGCGTGTTTTTGTCTCTGTAGTTTTGTTCATATGTTGACTCACTATTGTTGTTCTTTAATAAGGAATTCTGTCATTGTAGGTCTTTTTAGTTTGCTGCTGGAAGACTTTGGAGTCAAAGGAGTTCAAGTGGAAGAAATCTATGATCTGCAGAAGCCTTTAGATAGTCCGGTTTATGGGTTTATATTTCTTTTTCGATGGATCGAAGAAAGACGAAGTAGAAGGAAACAAGAAGTTGATCAATTCGTGCGGGACGATAATTTAATTAGCAATATTTTCTTTGCACAGCAAGTACGTTTACTAAAGTAGCTTCTTTTCTTCTGCGTCTAAGCCATGGATGCAAAGTAATTTTTTTTTTTTTTTTGGTTTCGTACAGGTGGTCCCCAACAGCTGTGCGACACATGCCTTGTTGTCTGTTTTACTCAACTATCCGAATTTGACCTTGGGTCCCACACTGGTTCGCCTGAAAGCTCATACTGCTGGAATGAACCCAGAAAACAAAGTCTTTTTGAACAATTTCCAACTTTTTGGGCGACATTTATAGCTTTGCTCATCATTTTTGCAGGGTTGGGCCATTGGGAACACGCCTGAATTAGCCAAAGCTCACAACGCGCACGCCGTACCCCAGTCACCACGTTGGCCGACCGAGAAAAGCGGAGCAACAAATTCCACTTCAGCAGCCAAATTCGGGGCGGAAACCTTTCATTTTGTCAGCTACATGCCCATCAATGGCCGCCTGTTTGAGTTGGACGGTCTTAAACCCTTTCCGATTGACCATGGTTTGTAAAAAAAAATAAAAAAAAATACGTAAACACTTGCCGAGTATGGTTAAAGTAACGGTTGTTCGACTTTTTAGGACCCTGGGGGAGCAACGAGGACTGGACGGAGCAATTCAGGCGAGTCATACGGGAAAGACTGGGCTGGGCAAGTTCTGATTCCCAGGAAATTCGTTTTAATTTAATGGCGGTAGTTCCTGATCGTCGATGTGCCATCAATCACCGATTGCGACTGCTCCGGACGAACCGGCAAATCCTGATGGATGTTTTGCAAAGACTAATGGATCTGCAATCGTCAGGCTCTACCGAAACAACCAAGTAAAATTTTTTTTTTAAATATGTACATATAATAATAAAAAAATATACAAAATAAATAAATAAAATATAATATAAAGAATACGTATAAAATAACAAAAATGTTTCTGTATAAAATATATGTATACAAAATAAAAAAAAATATTTTAAAAATATTTAAAAAAAATTATATATATAATATAAAAAATAAAATAAAAGTGTGTATACTTTCACTTGTAATTTTGAAACAAATAGGGACCTGGGCACTAATGCACTTCCGTCTTCGTAGATCAGCGGCAGAAAGTGTTGAATCTGATAAAAATGCCCAGAACAGCGCGGATAAGAGCGAGAAAGACTTTTCGCTGCCCCTCTCCATTCAAACGTGCCAGAGTCCGGCCAGCTCTACTACCGACACTTCCTCTGAAATTGGCTCCGCTTTCAATTCACCCAATCAAGGTTAATTGGAAAAAATTAACAATAAATGTCGATGGATTTTCGTATTTCTAATTGATTGGAATTATGCTATTACAGGTCTGAATTTAAGTCCAGATTCAACGAATCTCGTCAGAGATGTAAATAAGTTGGTAGTGGTGCGTGTGAATGGCGGCAAACACGATCCCAAAGACTCGGAATTGGATTTAGGGGAAGATCTCGAAAAGCAGTTGGCGCTCAAGTATCCCGAACTGCTTGAACCCCACATATTCGCACCTAAAGACCTCCTCGCCTTGCTCAAGAGCTTGGAAAAGGAAATCCATGCATGGGAGGCCAATTTGCGCGATGAGGTAGAAAAAAGGAGAAAGTATAAAGTAAGTCGAGTTTCGTAACATGAAAAATTACTCATGTTTCCACCTTTATCGCCAGATTGACGATGCCCGCCGCACCCATAACTACGACGAGTTTATCTGTACATTTTTGTCCATGTTGGCTGAGCAAGGATCATTGGCAACGCTCGTTGAGCAGAGCATGAACACGCATAAGAAACCCAACACGTCCACGGGACGGATAGCAAAGTAACAAGAATGATATTTCCATTTTGAGGATAGATTAACTCTTTAACTTCTGGTTTAGGACAAAGCGCTCCTGCAAAGATATTGTATCCAGGAAAAAGCGAGGTCGTCCACGCCATAAACGACGCTATTAGAGAAACTCAAGCTTCCTTGAATGGGACGCATTCAGTAAACAAGCGAAAACAGTGATAAAGTTATAATAAAAAAACAGTTCGCTCTCCAAGTTTCTTGTAACAAATAATATACCACCACTTGGAATACAATTTTCCAATTTTGTTCAGATAGTTTAGCTACTGTTGTCATTTTTCCGCGAACATACATAAGCTAAGGTACGATGAGGTTAGGTGAAGTACGGTGAGGTTAGGTT
>JAGJRO010001318.1:0-13114 GCA_022832285.1 Lepidurus apus apus
AAAAAAAAAAAAAAAAAAAAAAAAAAAAAAAGTGCTTATGTCAGCTTTGTGCCGAAATTTTCTGGTTTGTTTACTAGTCGTATGTCGTATGTTGTGTATGTTGACATAAACGACACTCCAGTGTGCACCAGGCCTGATAAGATAAGGTGATAAGGCTTTATTGTTCTACCATTTTGTCTGTACTCCAGGGTTGCCAGATTTTTTTTAGTCAGCAAACCAAAGTAACCTAGAAAACAAACCAAAAATAAACCAATTAGTTAAATATATATATACAGAGCTAAAAGAACGCAAGAATGCAAGAAGAACGCCCGTGAAAGGGACAAGAAGCAGTCAGAGAGAGAGAGCGAGAGGAGAAGCGCGCGAGTTTAAAAAGACGGAGTTGCCGTTTTGATTGTTGTAGAAGTCCCCGAGCTAAATCCCCACTTTAAATAAACCACCCTATCTAAATTAAAACTGTGTACACCTTCTTCCCAAGTCAGTTCCCTTCCCCTTTTGTGAAATCAGTTAGCGTAAATCGCAAGATCCGCTACATTTGGTGTCAGAAGTGGGATCGAACGTGTCGATCGCCTCCAGTTGTTGTATAATTCGTGATCGTACAGTGTAGTGTTGCAAAAGTTAAGTTGATTAACTCCTCAAAATTGTTAAAATTCCCAAAACTTCCATAAGATTTTTCCTAAATTTCATTGTTGCCTAATTCGAACTGATCAATTTTCATTGTTACGTAGTTCAGTGGACCTTTATTTTTCATTATTGTGTTGTATGTGATGTGTCACAAGAACAATTCAGTGTTGACGATCCTGCAAGCTCCCTGAAACTTATTCCTCCAAAAGTTGATTGTTATCAAAATCCCTTTTCGAACTCTTCTTGTTTTTATCCCTGGATGCCAACGCGTAGCGGCCGGGACTACTATCAAGAACCGAAGATGGATGTTAACGACGTAGAACGCTTGTTGGAAGTTGTGGTGCAACGCCAAGCCGGCGTCATGGAGCGGGAGAGATTAGCTTTTCGCGAAGAACTTCAGGCTCAACGAGAGGCGTTCTTGGTCAACTGGGTAATCAAGCTGTTCCATGTCAAACTAATCCACCAAGAGCTCTTTCACAAACGAGCCTAGCTGCGATTCCCCATTTTACCGGGGGTCCCATGGAAAACGTACATTCGTGGTTGGACACGATTGCCCGTGTAGGAACAGTAGAAGGATGGACTGCAGAGGATCGTCTACGAGCCGCCTTATCCAAGGTCGCGGACATAGCCTACCTTTGGCATGCAGCCAAAGGAATGGACAACCAGGATTGGGAATCGTGGAGGACGGCTCTCGTAGGCGCGTTTGGAAGGACGTTGACGTTGGAGGAATGGGGGCGTATGGTGGAGGCTAGACGACAGCTTCCTGGAGAGCCGACCACGGTGTACATTTATGACAAACTCCGTCTTTGTCGACTATGCCCGGTAGTTCTTCCGGAAATCGAGCAAGTCAAGCGATTGGCCTGGGGGCTATTCCGGCCAGAAATAGCAGCAGCGGTCATGGCGGGTGCGCCAGCTACCGTGGACGCCTTCATTGCGCAGGTTAATAACGTGGAACAAGGAATGGGCAGCGCAGCAATCGTTTCGCTGGTCGCCGCAATAACATCTATTGCACCGGTGTACCCAAACACTGCACCGTCCATCCATTCGACGCACAGGGTCTCTGGAACACCACCCTTACACCCTCCCCAGTCATCAAGAACCATCGATGAAATTTTGGAGAAGATGTTGAACCGCCTCAAGAGCTTGGAAAACCGAATTGACCGCAGCCCCGGAGTCCCTGTCCGAATGTCCGACGTCGATGTCCGAAGAAATGTCCAAACACCACCCCCCAATTTTGTGCCTCACAATCTTGCAGCACCCCGTGAGCGACGGGCTGGATGCTACAACTGCGGTGGACAAGGACACCTGGCCCGTGAATGCCCGCAACCCCAGCGTCAACGACGAGGTGTTTGCTACACCTGCCAAGAAGAAGGACACATGTCGCGCGAATGCCCGCAACGTGCTGCTTCGGGAAACGGGGAAGCCGGTCCACGGGACCAGGTCCGGCAAACCCAATAGTAAGCTTGACGACGACGAAAGGACAGTTACCCTTGGTCCAGGTGACTGTTCATCCTATTGGTGGATGTGACGCACTCGTAGACACTGGAGCGTGTGTCAGCGTCATTCGAGCGGACGCGGCGAGATCTCTGGCAAACGACATGATACCGACCAATGGAGTAGACCTACGTAGCGTCGATGTCGATGGAAGTTTGGTGCGTCCTTTGGGGATGGTGCAGCTTAGGGTTAAATTTGAAAACACAGAAGTACAATTGGACAGCGTACCGGTGGTGGAGTCATCTCCTTTTCAGTTAATTTTGGGTATGGACTGGATCGCCAAAAGCAAAGTTTCCCTGTGTCCCGATGGTAACGGTGGGATGAAGATCACGGTGGGGGATGGCCTAGCAGAGGCCAAACCGAGTGGTGATGACGAGCACCGTCCAGAGATGACGTCACTGCGGCCTGGTGGAGCAGAGGATGTCACGGGAAGGGAGTCGGACGATTGGGAAACTGTGGCACGGCAGATGAGCAAGATCGACATACCCGACCGAGAAGAACCCAACACCAATGGCACACTAACCGTCGCGGAGGTTGTCAACATTGCCCCCGGTACACTCGTGTTTGTCGAAGCAAAGGTTCCAGGAACAGCCTCAGATACTATCAGTACCCCGACGACGTTGTGTGGAAAGCCTGGTAAAGAATGGATTAGTCCAGCGTCATTGTTAAGTGTTCACGAAAACAGCGTGATGATCCCCATAATTAACATTGGTCAACGTACGCTTCGCCTTACTCCAAAACAGCGTTTGGTCAACGCCCTGTACGTAGACGCCGTAAGTGACCCTTTGGGGACGAACGGAAGCCGGTTATGTTGCTCCCTTTCTAAAGCGAAGCCTGAGCAACAAGCGTCCACTACAGAATGGAATATGGGGGAAGATTTGTCCAATCCTGAGCGTGAAGAGCTGAGTACTCTACTGGGAGAGTACCAAGACTGCTTCGATGGTCCCAATAAGCCTCTTACGGGTACAACGTTGGTCTCCCATACCATTGATGTTGGGGACAGTAAACCTATTTACCAACCGCCACGACGAGTATCCCCTGGTGAGCGCCGAATTATCACCGAGCAAGTAGAAGAAATGCTGGCCAATGACGTCATCATCCCATCCGCTAGTCCTTGGGCGTCCCCGGTAGTACTGGTCCGGAAGAAGACGGGCGAAATACGCTTCTGTGTTGACTACCGTCGACTCAATTCCATCACTAAGCGCGACGTATATCCGCTTCCCCGTACCGAAGACGTGCTGGATCGTCTTGGAGGAACAACGTTTTTCACCTCCTTAGATTTAGCCAGTGGATATTGGCAGGTGCCAATCGAATCGTCTTGCCGTGAAAAGACGGCCTTTAGCACTCCAGATGGGCTGTTTGAGTTCAAAAAGTTGCCGTTTGGATTGTCGAACGCACCGGCTACATTTCAACGTTTGATGGATCGCGTGTTAGCAGGGCTTAAGTGGGAGCACTGCCTCGTATATTTGGATGACATTATGGTACTTGGACGCAGCTTTGAAGAGCATCAAAAACGTCTGCGAGCAGTGTTAAACGCCATCCGAGAGTCTGGTTTGACCCTCAAGAAGAAGAAGTGTCACTTTGCCATGGCGCAGATTCATTTTCTTGGACACCTCGTTGATCGGGATGGAATTCGGCCAAACCCCGAGAAACTTCAAGGTATCCGTGAGTTCAAAGTACCCACCAACATTCGAAACCTTAGGGAGTTCTTGGGGATGACAGGCTATTACCGACGATTCGTAGCAGGGTTTTCGCACCTTGCCAGTCCGTTGTATACACTCCTTAAAAAGGGTCGTCGTTGGTCATGGGGATCAGCAGAGTCCACTGCCTTTGAAGAACTCCGGATGAGATTATCATCTTCTCCCATTCTCCAACATTTTCGAGACGATCGGAGCTGTGAGATCCACACAGACGCCAGTTATGGTGGGCTTGGCGCAGCGCTTATTCAGAAGGACGGGACGACAGAACACACCGTGACGTTCATCAGCCGAAGATTGACCGATCCTGAGAGCCATTATCACAGCAACGAGTTAGAAATGTTGGCGGTTGTCTGGTCGATTGAGAAGTTCCGCCATTATATTTATGGACGCCCATTCCTTGTTGTCACGGATAACACTGCCGTCGCATGGCTCCACACCAAACAAGAGACGAACGCAAAGTTTGGCCGCTGGATCATGAGTCTAATGGAACACGAAATCCGCTTCATCCACAAGAAGGGTAAGCTTAACGTGGTAGCCGACGCTCTCTCTCGCAACAGCAATGGGATCCCCGAAGAAACGGATGTACGCCCCGAATTGTACATCTCCGTGCTTGCTGATGCTGCTGTCCGGCGCAATGACTTCATCTTGGCCCAACGAGCAGATCCTGAAATAAGCAGACTGATTGAGAAACTGGAAGAACTGGAGAAGCACGAAGACCCTGTGAAGAAGGATACCACTAACCCTGAATTGATTACCTTCCGGTTGATCAACGGTGGCCTGTATCGAAGAAACGGACATCACGGACGGAGGTTACTGTTGGTAGTGCCTCGCGCAATGAGAAGACCTGTATTGGAGGCGTGTCACGCGGGCGCCACCGGAGGGCACTTCGGAGTTAGCAAGACGTTAGCTCGGCTGCAAGAACGGTATTGGTGGGTCCACCAGCGCAAACACGTCAAGCTTTTTGTTGGTGCTTGTGGCCATTGCCAGCGTCACAAACAGCCGCCTGGAATGCCTTCCGGGTTCCTCCAACCTACTGAAGCTGCACAAGGACCATTTGCCATATTGAGAATTGATCACGTGGGACCACTTCCGAAAACCCCACGAGGTAATCGACATCTCCTGGTCTGCATAGACTACTGTACCAGGTGGGTCGAAGCAGAAGCCGTACCGGATAAAGTTAATCAGCGACCGTGGGACAGGATTCACGGCTCAAGTACTTGAAGATGCTTTAGAGCAGTTGGGGATTAACCATTCAATGGCTGCAGCATGCCATCCTCAAACGAACGGGTTGTGTGAGCGAATGAATCGTACCTTAAAAGAAGTGTTGGCCGCATATGTAGACGAAACGCAAGTCACGTGGGATTTAGTGCTCCAGCAAGCAGTATTCGCGATTAACACGGCACGCCAGGAGAGTACGGGATATAGCCCATTTGAATTAGTGTACGGTGGATTGCCAAATTTGCCCGAAGACGTTGAATATCCCTGGCCCGTGGAAGCTCCAGAGTCGTACGAAGACTTTATAGATCGTGTGGAACACACTAGACGGCATGCCATGGAGCAATCAGTTCGGCGCAAATTACGCCAGAAACGAAATTACGATAAGCGACGGTGTGGGCCACAAAACTACCAGATTGGCGATTTGGTTTTGGTACAACGACGGATTCGGATCGCGGGGAAATCTTCAAAATTCATGCCGAAATACATCGGTCCATTTCGTATCGCCAGGCAATTAACAGATATTACCTATCGTGTTGAGGACCCCTCCGGCTTGCATACCAGACGCTGGCTTGTGTTTCCTGCACACATTCCCCAACTAAAACCTTACCGAGAAGGTTATTACAGCGGCGACAGTGAAAGCCCGAAAGATGATGCCGATGACGGAGATTGCGAGGCTCAGAAGGTGAGGCGGCGAACAAGTTGAAGAAGAGCCTTTGACTGTCCTGGAAGGCACAATGAAAAACGAAGTTCCGCGGCGAATTGTTAGACCTCCTGATAAACTGACGGATTACGTTACCAACCTTTAGAGAATACTTATATGATTCTGTATGCACTTTATTTACCTGCCAGTTCCTAAATTACCTGTGATTACTAGAATGACGCTTGTATATATGCAAAACAAACTCTTGAGTAGTATTACTATTGGTAGCACAGGAGGTGCGGTGACATGAAGCTATTGGTACCACCGCTTGGCGGCGCTGATTATTTTACTCCAAATGTTTTTACTCCAAGAGCCTAGACGTTTGAGAGCACGTTTACCCTTGCTACGATTTTTGTAAGAAAAGGACCGATTACACATATAAGTAGTCGTAGTGAAGCTCGTGTAACGACGAGCTCCCCTTCGGCTAACGAAAGAAACTCCGTCAGCTTTTTCTAACTCTGTTTTCCAGAGTTCAAAAGTATTTCTGTCATTAAATGTGCTGCTTTCAATTTTACAATGGAAGCTATGCTTAATCCTAACATGTTCAACGTATTCTACTAGCTTCTTCACTGCTAAGCCACAATACCAACAAATTATCCGGTTAGTGTTCTGTTTTACTGCTCGTGAATCGAATTTTCGATCACACGAATCGCTGTCGTCGGAAAAGATTGCAGCATTGTCACTGGCGTCTTGTTCGGAGTCCTGGAATTTCGTTTCTTTACTATCGTCAGATTCAGCCCTGCTTAATAGTGGCTCAACTTCTTCTTCTACCTCAAGTTCTTCTTCTATATCAGGTACTGCGTCGGACTGCGAAGAACCTGACTTTTCTTCTGGAAGTAACGGGATGACAGAGACTATTCTCTCGTTCGAAGTTTTATTGCTTACAGGACCTTTCATTTCTGTTTTTAAAGAACTATGCACCGTGTCAATATGACGTTTAAGCGATTGCTTACTAGCAAACCTTTTTCTACACTTACTGCAAACATTGTTTGCTTCTTTCAGCATGTTGCATCTTGCCAAACGTACGTGACGCTCTAAGTTAAATACCCTCGTGAACTCGGCTTTGCATTTTTTGCACCTTAACTCAGCGTGATTCTGTTGTTATTCAATTTGAGAATCAACAGAACAGGTGTCAATATCACTGACTGACCTACGTTTAGGCGAACTAGAATTTCCTTTACGTTTTCTTTTGGTATTCCTTTCTTTACTGTTGGGATTTTATAAATCACTATCCGACTCTTGCTTTATTTCTCCAACAGGTCTAGCAACGACCAGATCAATAACGCTAACTTCATCTAACTTATTTGCTGTTTTACATTTTTTGCTCGACAATTTCTCACCTATATGGCTCTTCACAGGACTAGGCAAAATTACGGGGGGGGGGGAATTCTGCACAAGACTAGACAAGTCTACAACAGGTCTAGCAACGACCTGGTCAATAACGTTAGCTTCATCTGACTTATTCGCTGTTTTACCTTTTGTCTTCGACAATTTATTACCTTTGCGACTAGCTGCAATTTTGAAAGTGCGATCTGCAAACTGACCAGAATACGGACTAGAACTGACCACTTTTGGGCAAAGTGGTACAAAATGATTCAGCTGCCAAACACTCAAGAACTGAGCCCCCTTCTCTCTTCTGCAAATGTGCTCGCACGTTTCCACCACACCATAAAATTCGGAGAATTTCTGGGCTGTTGCAATCAATAGGAACAAAATTCATATTGAAATGCAAGGCAGGGTGACACGTACTACCTGGGTGAACATCGACAACTGGATAAACTGACTCTACGGTCCTATGACAAACATTAGCCAAGGCAGAGAAAGAGACTAATGACGCGTATTGCCTTGACTTTGCTTGCTCCATCGCATAAATAACTACCAACTTTTGCGCGTTTCCGATATCAGTGTTGGGGTACTCCATACAAGTAAACAGAAAGCGCGGTACATAAATGCCAGCAAAAGTCACCATGTTAGAAATTTGGTTGTCAGTGACATAACCAAGACCTGGATCTGAATAAAGCTGACTACTGGTCATGAATTCAACGACAATTCGACAACGAATCTCACCGGCATGGTATTCATTACCAAACAATATCAGCGAAGCGGAATTATAGAAGCAATTCCCATTTCCTTGACTTTTCAAAGCAGTAAGTCCACGGAAGCGACTTGGAATGATTTCACAAGCAGATTCATCATTACCAACAAAGCACAGAGATCCTGGCAGTGCCAACAAAGTTGGGCAGTTGAATTCCTCTAAACTCTTCCCTATACTCCAAACACAATATCTCAAAACTACTCAACTTTTCTTGACTAATCAATATTTCTTCGTCAGAACTACTACAAAACGCAGCACCAGGTAAATCTGCTGTTTTTCGCAAATTTTCTAGACAATCCCTAAATCTCTTAATCCTCCCAGTCAGTACTTAAAACAGAAACCATTAGTCTAATTTTAATGTCTTAGACTCGAGACAAGCTAAAGCAGACGAAAAAAGGAAGCGAAAAGGAGTGAAAACAAAACAAACAATGGAATGAAAACCAAGCAAACATGCAGAAAAAGAGCAAATAAAGAAAAAGAAATAAGAAAAAAACGTACCCGACGTAACAAGTGAAGAAAGCGGGACACAAGAATAATGCGGTTGAAGCAAAAATGTTGAAGCAAAAGCGTGGAAGCAAAGCGTAGGGCACCGCAAGCTTCGGAAGTCGCAAGTAAAGTGAGTCAAGGGGAACGGATGACAGTATCAAGTTGGAGAGTTTCACCACCGGGCCTCAGGGCCTTAACATTTGGAGTAAAAGAGAATATGAAAGTCCCATGGTACAAGAAAAAATTGGCCCACGGAGAGTATCGAACCCTCTACTCCATGGTGAAAGCATATCCCTTTCCACACTCCACCACTTCTTCCATATAACACTGTATACATGAGCATAAAGACTAAGAACAAAAACCGTTTAACATTTGGAGTAAACTCGCTGAGTCACCGCACCTAAGAAGGTACCATTTACCAGTTACTCCGGAGGTACCACTTACACAGGGTACACATTTCGTGTAAAACAGAAGTAAAACAGATGAATTTAAAACTGATAAGAATTAAAAATAACTAAATAAGTAAATTATAATAAGTAAAAAGAATTTCTTATACCATGGTAGAAGAAAAAAGAACTGCCCTTGGAGAGAATCGCACCCCCTCCTCCGGAACGCAAGCAGACATGCCTCTGCCCACCCCACCACTTTTATATATAAAACATATATACACATGAAGGCTAAAAACAAAAACCGAAGAAAAGCCGCTTAACATTTGGAGTAAACTCGCAGCGCCACCGCACCTCCGGTGGTACCAATTACCAGTTACTCCGGAGGTACCACTTACACAGGGTACACATTTCATGTAAAATAGAACATAATTTTTAAAACAGAAGAAGTAAAACAAGATGAATTTAAAACTGATAAGAATTAAAAATAATTAAAAATATACAGAATAAGTTAAAAAGAATAAGTAAAAATAATTTCTTACACCATGGTACAGGGTGAAAAACTGCTCATAATTAAACAGAACATAATTCAAAACAGAACAAGTAAAACACATCATAATGAAAAATACAGAAGAATTTAAAACAAAATAAGTAAAAGAATTTCTTGTACCATGGTAGAAGAAAAAAAATGCCCTTGGAGAGAACCGAACCCCTTCCCCCAGAACTGAAGCACGAGCCTTTGCCCAGTCCACCACTTCATCTCTATACAATGTATACACACGAACATTAAGAGCAAAAGCCGAACAAAAACTGTTTAACATTTGGAGTAAACTCGCAGCGCCACCGCACCTCCGGTGGTATCAATAGTAATGCTAGGTCTTTTTCGCGAAAAGCTTCCTTGTCCTTCAATACGGCTATTTACGATGCCACCCACGGGAACACCGTCAGCATTATGGACGTTAATTGGACCATGGAAGTTATTAGTAATGTTTTGGGAAGCTAAAATGAGACATGAATATATTTAATACCTGTACCCTTTAGTTTAAACCTATGTAAAGTATGGTTGCCTACTTCCAGCAGCTTCCGAGCATATCTTGTCTGAAGTGGTCTCCATCGTACCACATAACCAGTATTTTCCTCATCTTAACATCTTACCCGCGATGTCACGTCACCGGTTGAATTTTTCTAAAGGAAATGATACGTTTGTTTTATACACGCATTCACAACACACAAACAAGACGACAGGTCTAACTGTCGAATAAGCTGGGCAAGTGCATGTGCGAAGGCGTGAACAGGAACGGAAGCTTCTTGTCAATAGATGGCTGAAGTGAAGCAGTTGAAGAGGATTGTTTTTGAAAATTAACCGGAAGAAAGAATATGGGATTTTTTATTGTTGTTGTTATGGAGACTGTTTTTTTTGTTCTTTTGTAATGTATTTAGGTGCGGAAAGAAGACTCGGGTTGAACTACAATGGGAAGAAAAGGGAAGAACATAAGACGGATCAGAAACTGAAAAGAATGGGAAAAAGGAAAGGAGGGAACAAAGGAAGTATAGGAAAAGACAAGAAATTTAGGAGAAAGGTGGGAGAAGAAGGAAAATTGTTCTATATAGATGGGTACTGTTTTATGTAGAGAAACTAAAGATTAAAATAAACAATAATAATAATACTAAGGATTACCTGGACGACGTACCCAGCTAAAAAAAATAATGTACACATTAAAAACACGCTACAGAAGTACTATTCTGTCAAAACTTGACTTTAGCGCCGCACTACACAATGTAAGAAACGGTAGGCTATTGTGACCCTTTCCTGTTTACTTGGGCAATCCGCATAACACCCGAACGTGTCCGCCACGTGGCCTTTCCTTCCCTAGGGCTGTTTCCGCGGTTTTAGGGGTTGGGTGCTGAAAAGCACTCCGTCTTTCCAGCCCGAGGGTTGTGGCGCGTTTTATGCAGAAGTGTGCTGAGAATGTACGGAAAAGGGAATTGGTTGCCTCGGAGAGGAAATGTAAGGAAATACGTAGTGTATGCAGGAAATCGCATGAATTCATTTTGTACTAACCTAATCTAACCTAACTAACCTAACCTAGCCTAACTAACCTAATCTAACTAACCTAACCTAACTAACCTAACCTAGCCTAACTAACCTAATCTAACTAACCTAACCTAACTAACCTAACCTAACTAACCTAACCTAACTAACCTAACCTAACTAACCTAATCTAACCTAACCTAACCTAACTAACCTAACCTAACCTAACTAACCTAACCTAATCTATATAACCTAACTAACCTAACTAACCTAACCAACCTAACCTAACTAACCTAACCTAATCCGGCAGCAATGCAGTAAAAAGTCATCCAGTGAAGACGTACACAACACGCTACCTTGAAGGAGCGAAAAGCAATGAAGGGAGCACTGAATTAGGATTTACTGAATTAGTATTTATAAAGTTTTATGTTGCAGCCAAAACAACTTGCGCTCAACAAAACTTTATAATACTAATTCAGTAAATCCGGATTGCTTTTTACAGTTTTATTTATTATTTATCTGCTCAAAAACCAAAGTTTCCTGCATGTTTTTCATACAACTTTGCTTGGCAATGTGGTAAGTCACACAAATCACAACAATCAAAGGACCCAAATTCAATCTTATTTGAATGGCACAAGTCAGACCAAATCAGACTAAACCACGCCCCCAGTCAGTGCTTTTCTTGATTTTGACTGGTGATTTTTGATTTTGATCGGTAGTGTGAACCAGGCTTAAAGGGACTTGCCCAGCTAACAAGATAACTCCAAAGCACTGGATTGTGGAACCCTTTCTTTTCTTGTTTACCTTAGGAGCAGCAAACCGAGTTAAGCTAGCATGACCCTTTCTGTTTACATCTAAAAGCAGCAACTCGCATAAAAGCGGGTTCAGGCATGTGTAGTAGGTGTCTTAAAAGCAGCAAACCGCATAAGCGGGTTCAGCCATGTTGTAGGAGGTGTCTAAAAGCAGAAAACGCATAAGTGTCCTAACCTAACTTAACTTAACATAACTTAACTTAACCTAATCTAACTTAACCTAACTTAACCTAACCTAACCTAACCTAACCTAACCTAACTTAACCTAACCTAACTTAACCTAACCTAACTTAACCTAACCTAACCTAACTTAACCCAACCTAACCTCACCAACCTAATCTAACCTAACTTAACCTAACTTAACCTAACCTAACCCAAACAACCTAAATCTAACTTAAGCTATCCTAAACGTAATGTAATCTAAAATGCCCCGCCTGGGGCGAAATAAGGCTGGTATGGTTTGCTGCTGATCTCTGGGTGATCCTCCTAACATGGCTAAACCCGCTTTTATGCAAGTTGCTGATTTTAGATGTAAACAGAAAGGGTCGTGATAGCCAGTGGTAGCAAACCGCGCACGGATGTTGGAGGAGGTGCCTCAGATCCGCAGCAATACCAGAGCCTTATTTTGCTCCAGGTGAGGCATTTTAGTCCAGTGACGGTTCAACTGTGCTGTGCCACGATTGTGCAAGGAACAGGCTGTTCCAGCGTTTTTGTGCGTGCCTTTTTGTGCTGCGCAGTCTTGTTCCAGCCACTGTGCCTTGGACTGTGCGTCAAGTTGTGCTTCGTTTTGAGGGAACAGCTCAAAAGCTGTGCCGCAGTTCTGTTCCCCCTTTCTCTGGCGCGAAAATTTGAAAGCTGAAAGGGAAAGAGGAGTAAATCTCGTTTGTGGGGTTATTATTTGTAAATCAATGAAAGCTTATTTTTGGAAATACAAGAGAAATTTTTGAAAGGAAGTTTGTCATCGAAGTAAATTTTTTCTGTTTTTATAACCATTGCTTTTCCTCATTTACAGTACAGACTCCGCTCTGTAAGTTACGCCATATTTGCTACAGTTATTTCACATTCATTTTAACTACTATGGAGGGCATTACCGAAAAGATATCTTTGACCAAGGAACTACAGTTGAACGTGATGAAGAACGGTTTGCTTTGTGTCGATTTTTCCGACGATAAGTACAATTTTAAGAAATTTCCCTATTTTTTCTTAATGACTTAACTTATATAGGTACTACAAAACTTTCTGGCGTTCCTATTGAAATAATCCCGGAATATCTTCGTACCGACAACCTCCAAGTCAATCCAACAGCACAAGAAAATGTTCCAGAACCACAAGCCGAAGAAAACGAAGAAGACGGAGATTTGTGGATGAATAAAAGGAGTAAGGAGGCCCGAGTTGCGGAACAACAGATTGAAAGAACCTGCAACAAACATTCTAGGTTATCAAAATAACTATACGCAAAACAAAATTGTGAATCATATAGGGGAGACCGGGGCACGTTGGGCAGTTTTTCGTTCTCGAGAGCCTAGAAGACGTTATATTACTGATGTAAAATTAAATTTGGTGTTTTAAA
>JAGJRO010000102.1:0-144428 GCA_022832285.1 Lepidurus apus apus
CGTGGGAAAAACTGACACACGATCTCAGATTAGCGTGTACCTTTGCAATTCCCAGAAATCTAGAAGAAGCTCGTGACTCAACTGTATCGCTGCACTTTTTGCCGACGTCAGCCCCCTTGCCTATGGCACGGTCGCCTATTTGGTAACAAAACTTCCTCCCTTTTACTGATGTCGAGAAATCGCGTAGCCCCATTGAAACCAATTTCACTTACGCGTTTAGAACTACTAGCTTTGCTGATTGCAAGCCGTTTGTTGAAGTATCTCCTCAGTGAGCTACAACTTACTACTTTGTGTACTTACATCTGGACAGACTCGAAGATTGCTTTGTACTGGGTTTTGAATAACCGCTCTAAAGAAGCCTTCATTTTTAATCGCGTAACCGCAATTAACACGATTCTATTAGAAAATTCAGTTTCGTTGCGCTACTGTAGCACTCAAGAAAATCCAGCAGATCTGCTGACCAGAGGTTTAACCGCTCCTAAGCTCCTGAAGAATGCTATGTGGAAGTTTGGCCCCGAATGGCTGCTGTCCCCTGATGAATGGCCTCCTGAAGAAGCTGGCGTAACCACCTGCCTTGTAACCACTGCAGCTTCGCCACTTAAGCAACGTTCCGAGACACTCGATACGTTGGCTCGATGTAGTTCTTGGAAAAAAGCTGTTCGAGTAATAGCTTACGTCTACCGTTTTATCGGAAATCTACGAAACTCTCTTAACCGTTTGGAACGAGTATCTGATACTCTTTCTGTCCCTGAACTCTTGATGTCTGAAGCACGCATAATTCGAGAGATCCAGGCTGACTCATACCAAGATGAGATCACCCAATTAAAAAATGTGGGTCGAAAAAGAACGAATACCCTAATCTTCCAACTTGATTTGTTTTTAGACGCAAACCAGATCATTCGCTGCAAAGGACGTTTATCTAATGCTCCTCTTGACTACGAAACAATGCACCCTGTTCTAATTCCCAAACACTCTCAAGTTGCCAAACTTCTGATGCTCAAAGCTCATATGGATACACTACACTCTGGCATTAATACAACTGTTAGTCACCTTCGCAAGTCATATTGGATCCCTGCAGCCCGTCAACTTGCCCGCAGTGTCATCAACAGTTGTGTTAACTGCAAAAAAGTTATAGGTAGTCCATACCCATACCCTCCTCCTTCTTTACCTAAAGAGCGACTCCAGCCTTTCACCCCCTTTGAAGTAACAGGGGTAGACTTTGCCGGACCTTTGTTCGTGAAACTCCCGAATAGAGAAACCGAGAAAAGATACATATGCCTCTTCACGTGTGCAGTTTCCCGCGCTATNAGACTTTGCCGGACCTTTGTTCGTGAAACTCCCGAATAGAGAAACCGAGAAAAGATACATATGCCTCTTCACGTGTGCAGTTTCCCGCGCTATTCCCCTAGAATTACTTCCTAGCATTGACGCTACCAATTTCCTTTTAGGATTTCGTCGTTTTGTTAGCCGCAGAACCTTACCTTCTCTCATGCTTTCTGACAACGCAACAACCTTCGAGAGTATAGCTAAAGATTTTTCTTCCCTAGCTGAGGATCCTGAGCTTCGGGACTACCTAGCGAACTCTCATGTACAATGGAAATTTATCTCTAAAAGAGCGCCCTGGTTCGGGGGCATGTGGGAACGTCTAGTTGGCATCACAAAAAACGCCCTAAAGAAAGTTCTAGGTCGTCGAAAACTGTCCCCTGTCGAGTTAGAGACTGTGTTAACTGAAGTAGAATCTACGCTGAATGATCGCCCTCTAACTTATGTTTCGTCATTCGCTTAACGACGAATGATGTAACATGATGTAACATGACCCGCATGATGTAACTTTCTCTGATGATCCCGAGAACTTATCAGGTCTTGCAAAGTACAGACGCGAGACTCTTACCCACTTTTGGAATCGTTTTCGACATGAATACCTAACAAGTCTCCGAGAAGTACACCGTCAGCATCAGAAGCCCTTTGAAGATGTAATACAACGAGGCGACATTGTTCATGTACATTCGGATGAGAAAAGAATTCAGTGGAAACTCGCTAAAGTTTTAGATTTTAAGCGTGGTCCTGATGGTCATATTCGCGTTACAACAATTCAAATGGCTGATGGCATTACTAACCGCCCAATTAGTAAACTTTATCCTCTAGAAGTATTCAAGGGCCAGTCTTTGCCATCGACGCCACCTACTACCACGACGCCGCCTTCTTCACCACTGCCACCGTTGCCCACTACTAACTCGGAAAAGTCAAGACGTCTGCCTCGATCCGCTGCCCTGAAGGCTCGAGAGAACATACGCTTCTGGACTTCGGATCTCGGCGAGACTATGGTCGGGCCCCCAGGATGTCGTAACGAAAACGTTTGACCCTTGATTCCTGTGTATCTAATTGCTCTGACCTTTTGTGTCTCTTAGAATTGGTGATGACCCAAGCCATTGTTCTGACCTGTGGTCAGTATTCCCTTATACCTGTTTCTTCTATGCTTACTGTTCCCTATATATTGCCCCCCCGTTTTTCTGTATATGTTCAGTAGTGGTCTGACTGCCAAAGTCAAGCAGCCAAATAAAGTATTTATCAAAAAACCATCCTGTGTTCCTTCTCACACACAACGCAGGGTTCATTTTAGTGACACACGCATCAAAACACACACAAAAATAAATGGCAAAATGTAGTTGTCTTTATATACTTTGTAAACCATGCTAAACCTCCGAAATCTAAATATAGCATTTGTACACCATTTACATTGGCGTCCTTCTGCCGAGTACATCGAAGTCCTTCTGTCGATTCGTCCTTATGCCGCGTTGCCGACCAGTAAAGGGGATACCTTGACCCAATTCTTTTTTATTTCCGTTGTATTCTTTTCCATTATTTTTTTCCGGAGATCGTAATAGCATCTAAACTAAGGGGTCTAAAAGAAAATTAATAGGGAACCTGTCTGTCTGTTGCTAGCAGTTTGTGTCCGAATGACAACGAAAACCCTATTTTCATTAGGTTTCGTTCTGGTAGGAATTAGGTTCTCCTATGCGTTTGTAGCGTTTGTAGTTAAACCCTGATATGTGCATAACCCGATTTAACAGGGGTGGAGTCATAAGGCGCTGTCGATGTACAGTGGTGAGCAGATAAAAGTTCACCGAGCAAACCACAGAGGTCTAACTAACCCTCTCGAGTCTGATTTCCCTTCAGTGAAGGTATACCTTTAATGAAGGTAAACCACCCTAACGAGGCTTAATTAGACTTCTGTGGTTTGCTCGGTGAACTTTTATCTGCTCACCACTGTACAATTAAGGGGGTAAAACTAACGGACGTAAGGTTAACATATTCGTTATTACGCTGTAACATAATGTCACGGAACCTAATCAAAAACTTAACCTATAAGCTGGTCACGAAAATCTTGGGGTTGCACTCACGCTTGGAAGTTACGCTAAGCTGCCTTTGTACCCGCTCTACCGACCGAATCACGAGAAGTCGGAATGCTCCAAGAAACAAGACAATCAACAAACTAATTACATCACCATACATCGAGTATTACACAATATAACACTCTTGTATAAGCCTGATAAGCAAGGCGTTACTAATAAGAGCATATATTAATTAGAGTTTTCGAAACTAAGATTACACTTTAACGCAGAACTTTTTCTTTGCAATGCTCAAGCATTCCCATAAATATAAGCTTCCTTTGTTAAAAGTGCTCTAGCTATCATTATGGAAAGGAGGGCCACATTATAGGGCACTATAATTTGTCCATGTTTTAAAAGTCCTTTGTATATATACTATGTAAATGGTTGTTTCTTTTGTGTTTCGCAATACATCGGCCAGCAAAGAGCAAATACTCACGCTGGTATCAAATTAAAAAAAGGAAGCGTTGAAAACGACTAAAGTTGTTCTTATTTTATAAAAGGACCTGTATTATCAGAAATGCCAAAATACAGGACGAAGCGATCACAGGTGGATCCCGAAACCCAATACAAAAATAGATATGGGCGTTTTCCTTATATACTGACACATATATCTCTGGAGAAAGTCCCCAATCATATTTCGTTACATTATCCGCATGATATATACTTTATATCTTGTTAGTATTGCGGTGGCAAATAATTGGTTGGCGGAGCAATAACCGTTGGAGAGGCTGCTGGTACTGCTGGCAGAGCGACTGATGGCGGAAAGCTGGGTGCTGCATTGACAGGCGATTGCGGAGGGAAATACGTTTGCTGTGGAGCCTGAGGACGCGGTTGGGGCGTGGTCACGGATACCGGCTTGTTAACAGCAGGCTGAAAGATTTGAGCAGCAGTCGTTGCGGGTGGGGCTTGAGCAGGGGCTGCGCTAGAAACCGGGATGTATAACTGGTTTGGAGAAGCAGGTCTGCTGGGCGTGGTCACCTGAACGGCGGGTCTAGGGGTAGTTACGGGTACTGGGGCAGGACGTGCCGTGGTAAATGGGGGTTGAATAGGTTGCTGCTGCGGGAAACTAGGGAACGATTGCTGTGGCTGCTGCTGTTGGTAATTAGGGGTCGGAGCAGGGGACTGGAAACTGGGTAAAGGCTGTTGCTGGAATACAGGTCCAGGGGCAGCGGACGGGAAACTGGGGAACTGGTGCTGCTGAGACTGTGGCTGCTGGAACGCAGGCGCAGCTGTCGAAACTTGGAAAGTGGGGAGCGGTGGCTGTTGCTGGGACTGTGGTTGCTGGTAATGCTGCTGGGGGGGAGCAATGGGGGCCGAAGGGAAGGCAATTGGCTGTTGAGCAGCGAAGGATGCCTGGGTTACCGGAATGAAGGGTGCAGGAGTTGCTTGGAATGGTGGAGGGGCTTGAATGACGGGCAAAGGCGCTGCGGGAGGAGAGGGGAAACCGATGGAACCAAAGCTAGGTACTGCCGGAGCTGGAGGACCTTGAGGTTTGGCAGATACTTGGTACAAGTTGGCGTTCAATTCGTACAAGCTGGTTGCCCTGGAGCAGTCAAAGTCGTTCCACCAGACGCAGACAAAATGCTCTTGGCTGAATACGGTCCCGTTGGGGCATAAGAAGCTCCACTGACGCTTATCCCAGCACACGTGGAAGACTTGACAACGAGCAGAAACATCAGCGTAATACCCGGGAAGTCTCTGGTCGGAGCATTTGAAGTTGGTTGGTGGGATCGAAGCCAAGATGGGGTAATCTTTGTCAGGCTCACCTGGAATGGCCGAATAATCGCCGCTCTCTACTTGTTGGCCTACATTCTGGGGAAGGTTAGATACAACGGGTCTGGGAAACTGAGGCTGTTGTTGTATTTGTTGTTGTTGAGGCTGGTTGCTAAAGACGTTCTGTTGAATCTGAGGTTGGCTTACGGGAAGTTGAGGACGAGGCGGAGATACTGGTACCTGAGCAGCCGGAGTGAAGCTGGACGTTTGTACTGACACGGCAGCCGGTTGGTTGCCGAAACTGCTTACGCTAGCTGAAACTCCTTGGAAGTTCGATTGCTGAGCAACAGAAGGAGCAGTTACGAAAGCTTGTTGATGTACCGGTACGGCTGGCTGGAAGGAAACCTGCTGTTGCTGCTGTATGGGTGCAGCGGTAGGGGACGACACTTGCTGCTGTTGTACTGGCGCAGCGGTCTGGAAGGAAACTTGCTGTTGCTGAGGCTGCTGGTAGTTGCTCTGCGCGGCTTGTGGCTGGGCAGCGGGTTGATTCTGTCCGAAGCCTTGTTGCTGGTAGTTATTTTGAGTAGACTGTTGCGGTTGTTGTTGTTGTACAGCTGGTTGTTTCGGAGCGAAACTCGCCTGTTGCGATTGTTGGTAGTTGTTTTGACCGGATTGTTGCTGTTGTTGCGGCTGCTGCTGACCAGCGAAGTTCTGTTGCTGGGGCTGTTGGAAGTTATTTTGCGGGAATTGCTGCTGTTGTTGATGCTGTTGAGGCCCTAAGGCAGCGGATTGCTGTTGATTTTGTTGTTGGTGGCCAATAGCGGCGTTTTGTCCACTATTCTGTCCGTAGTTTTGCGAAGAACCCGCATTACCAGCAGGAGACAAGGATGGCAAAGATTGCAAGACAGCTTGCGTTACTTGCTGATGAGACGCAGGAGCTTGCGTAACGGGATTGAAAACGGGAAGTACCAGTTGGGGATTCGGAGTATTGTAGCTATAGCCCTGGCCCTATACGTTTAGTGGAAATAGAAGTATCAGTTACAATCCAATTCTATGAGCTATAAATACAGCATTACCTTCGCTCCAGCGACCGTTACAGCTAGTAACCCTAAAAAGGATAACCACAAACACAATGAGAGCTTACGAACGAAAAAAGAAGATACAAGTATAGCTAGATTCGCTTACCAGCAACAAAGAGCCATCCGTTCGGTCTCATTGTAGAAAGTGTAAAGGAACTTGGCACTGCAAAAGCGAAAACGTTATCGTATCCGGGATGAGAAAATTGTTTGGTGTTTGTACTAGGAATCTCTTGTACCAAAATCTTCTCGAGTGTAGTACTATAAGATGCCAAGGACTGGAAAGACAGAGACTGAATGATGATCCATTGGCGTTGCCGGCTTTCTTTTATAGTCGGGCACGCGTGGTTCACCAAGCGTTTAAAGTTAGTCCTATGCGAAAGGAGTGCACATGCACATACTATGGCAATCCTGCTGGTAACAAGAACAACAGTGGGCGGAGATTCGTGTTCAGAGAGAAAGGGAAAACGGGATCCTTTGCTACGTAGCATAAATCGAGAGCATCTTCATAGCCTGAAGGCCGTTTTGCTGTTATTACAAATGACAAAAGCCAGCGACGTCCATAATTCTACGCCAGGATTGAGGAAAATACAAGGCCAACGCTCAAAATTCTTTCAATAAAACTTTCAAAGTTATTACAACTTTAACGACCCAGAAGGACGCCTTAGTGCGAGGGATTCTTAATTTTATTTATAAGTAAAAAATAAAAACCTAGTAGCCTTACTTCTGTCAAGCTACCTATAATTGATGTAATTGATGGGAAGAATGGCAAGTCTATTGTAACAGGAAACATATATGATGAGGCTTTTGCGGTCTGTCGACATAAGTTGGGATAATTTAGCAACAAGTATTTGTTTCGGTTATCCAACGTGAGGAGAAAGTACGACTGATAAATCCCAAACCGCTTTACGGTAAAGTTCTATCTCGTATCTTGACAGTAGCATTGTGATTTAACTCCCACGAACCAAACTACCTTTTGGCTCAATATGGAATTACCATACCATCGATGTGCACTGTACCGGACGGACTGAAGATTAGCGATGATTTCACGAACGGAAATTCCATTTAGAATTATAGTGCGTCGCACACAAAAACAAGAAGAGAGAAAGGCTTTTAATATCGAGGCGAATCTTTTCCCACGGCGGAAAAATGGGCATTGGACAATAAACTTTTTCTCCTTTCCTTTCTTGAACGTTGTCCATTATGTTTAGTATACCAGGGTAATGCATCTTCTATCTTTTTCCTATATGTAGGCGTGCTCCTGAAAGCGAAAACGGGAAAGTTTTTCGTTCGCTACGGTCGTGTTGCTTCCTCCGAACCTACGCAATACCAGATCATTTTCTATCCGCCACAAATGAGAGGTCTTCGCATGAGTAACAATTTACGCCTTAATTTGCTAGAACAGGTAGGATCCATTGCTACTGCTCGTCCTGCTCACTGGTCAGTCACAACACCCTTAATGATGTCTCGTAATCAGAAGCCCATTAAAGCGAAGCATGTTTCGATAGGGGATTCTTGCAGTGAAATGGGCCAGCAGCAGCACAGTGCGAATCTGGAGAAACTTTGGTAGAAGTGCAACAGATACGATCTCAAGTACCCAAGTCATGTAGGTAATTACGCATAAATTTTTACGAAGCTTTGCAATAAGATGGGAAGATACAAGACGATAAGTCTGGCTGCTTTCCATCTTATGTTCTTGACGGATAAAAAACAGCTCTCCACGTTCTTCAGTCCAACAGCGAAAGTAGTCGAGGCGTTTGTACTAAGACGCTGACACGGAAAAAGACCAAACCTCTTCCTTGTTGCAATTTGCAATGTTACCATAACTTTCAACTTATATCGGCATGGCTATGGTTAATATGAAGCTATTATCACCCTAGTCAATCTACTATTAGAATCATAATGTGCAACACGTGATGCAATACCTATCATTACTGACAATAGAATCCAGCGCGATTTATTCTCTTATTTTTACAACCCCAGGGAAACTAATTACAGGAACGCGAAATAAAAAAATAATGTTTCGTGACCTAACCTATACCTCAATATTTCAACACCCAAATTAACGCTAAAAACTGATCAACCCACTATCTTAAGTATCTTCTCCTTTCCAAGTCTGTTTTTTTTTACCAATTGGAACACCTCCACACTTTGCGATGCTTAATGAACGAAAGGAAAAGTTGTGCTGAAAATCTCAAAAGACGTTAAAACTCAAGTTTGAAATTCCAAACACGGCTCTCGTTTACCTCCAAGCGTCCTTGACGGTAATTCACGAAATTGCCAAACAATACAACGTCAGTACGGCTTCTATCCGCAGTTTAAGTTTCTATTAAAGTAAAAGCTTTCGACACACTACGTCAGGTATATCAACCATTAATGTAAACTGTGATGTCTTTTGCTCAAAATGAATCAGGCTTTAGGGATAGCTATAGACGTGACTTGCCGTGTCAAAGGTCTGTCACGGATGGCTCAGTGAAAGTCAAACGACACCTTGTCATGTTTCTACCTTAAAATGCGAGAGAGATGCTTTTGGCACGGACTTTTCGGCTTGAAACACTGGAAGACGCGGTTAGCGGTTAGGGGATCGAGCAATTATGTCATGCAACAAAAGATAAAACGGCAGCCGCAGTCTACAAGCTCAACAAAGCCTTGGAATTTATTATAGGCACACAACAGTGGTGATGTTCCATGCGTTTCTTGCCAAGTTATATACTTCATCGCCAGGGAACTCTTAATTAGCCCGTGTCGTGACGGTTCCAAACTAATGCAGACAAAAAGTCCTTCGCTTTTAGATTAGAAAGGAAACCAACGGCCGTACTAAACTGGAAGATGATCTGCAATTCTGGTGCCCGGACGGGTGAGAGTTCTTCCAACTTACGAAGACTTTACCCTGTTTGCCACCTCATGCACTTAAAAGTGCAGGAATTCAAACTGCTGTCAGACAAAAAAGAAGATAATTCAGTTAGGGGTACACGCATCGGAGAGGATCACGCGAAGAAAGCTGTGCGCATGCAAATTAAACTGCTTTTGAACTCTCAAGCAGGCGAAAGGGTTGACGGTTGAGCAAGACGAGAGAGTTTGCCGTAACAAGCAAGTAGTTGCTTCCTTGGCCAATTTGGAGTTTTTAGTGAAAGCCAGTTATTTTTGCTATGATGTAGCTTCTTCTTTACTGTAACCTCCATTATAACAGCGGGCATCCTTGCATTCGCGCTAGAATGCGAGGTCTCATTTTTGCATCCACACTTCGGTCTTGTGAAAGGCTCCAAAAATTCCCCTGTTTTTGTATCTATTTTATTTTTTAAGAAAGGGAACCGGTCCAGAACCATCACCTCACCAAAAAGGGAGCTTCTTCCTCCCCGTCACTTCTTCACACGTGAAATCTAGGTCTACCGCCTACGGAACGACAGAAGAGAAGGTTTTATTTAAAGCTAATATCAATAACTTCTCAATTTATTTAATTTCTTTCGCTTCTTAAAGAAATATTGATGGTTGTACGCAAATTTTGTCTAGTCATGTTCAGTTCAAAGGTTCCTAGGAAACCGTTTCTTGCTTATTTAATGATGAACTTGTCCTCCTCGTCCTCCTTGTCACCTTTGCCCCCCACAACAGAAAGAATGGCAGAGAAATTTAGATCAGCAGCCATGATAATATCTTGGTAAAAACGCAATGTAGGATCAGTCTAAAATTGGTGGTAAGGGAAGCAGCCCGTGAAGAAGATCCCGTAGCGACCACCGGAGCACACTGGATATGTCCTATTCTTCCAGTCGAAAGTCGAGTACTGCTTAGTCCCACTCTTGGAAGAGTTCCAGCACAATGCTGTATTTTCAATCTTGCTTAATGGGAAGTTAAATAGAGACGTTAACAACGGTTCCCCATTTCGATGAATCATGCTCCACAAAAACTACGTAAGTGAGCAGAAATTTCGGGAGTGACAAAACCAGGTCCTCCAATTCTAGAAGGGACTGTGTCGGTATGAAGACAGTTGCCGATGGTGACAAACAAGCTGTGACAGCCATGGTGGCCTTACACAAAAAGCCGATGCTTGCAAGGTTCTCTTTACAAAATTTGGGAAGAACTTTCCTTCTCCCTCAGCATTATGGCACGTAAGTGATAAAAGACTGTGTTACGAGTTCAAGGAAACATTTCGATGTGGACAGAAGGGTAGACAGCACCGACTAAATAATAAAAACTCGCTTATCAAGATTATCAAAAGTAGGAATGATATCACTGAGAAGCGCTAGCTCGTGATTCAACAGTATAATTACTCCTTTTTAAGATTTATGGCTATTGTAAGCAGCCAAAATAGCTCCCTCACAATTACAGTTAATTCAGAATTTCAATTAATTACTAAAGTTCGCCATGTGATCTTAACTTTATTTTAAAAATCGGTAACGTTATGTTTCAAAATCGCTGCGTGGTTGGTTGTTGTGATTTTAATTTCAACCATTACTTCAAGGCTTTCAAGCTTCTTCGGCTACTTAAGAGCAAGAATGTTATGGCTTCTGTAATTGAATTGTACCTGCGGAAGCAACATGAGTATACAGACAAGCGACCTCGACATTATCTTAAAATCTTAGTATATGCAAAAAATACTACACGTTTCACTTCCACCCTCTGTGGTGTGTAGAAAGCGATATGAGCGTCCGTATGGGTGGTACCATACGAGAAAGCAGAATCGAAAGTCCCGTCTTTTGTCGTCTGCCATGGTAGCACAGTAACGCATGGTCAAACGAAGATGGGAGCACCCCACAAAACTCGTAAAATTCGGTCATTTGTGAATCAGACGCGCGCGAAGACGTGAGCTCGTTTTTTAATTAAGTTGCGCGGAACAAATAAAGAACTGATTTTCGAGACCAGATGATAGTAGCTAAGTATTGATGCGATTTTGTACCCAAAGAATTTTTTTTACCTTTTTTTATCGACTTTGATCTGAGGGAAGTAGAATTAGGATGAGCACGCGACAAACTGCTGACAAGAGAAATCAGAGAAGCCACAACAGAAGACTCTTAAAAATATCTGAAGGCCATTCTCTACATAATAGCGCAACCACAAAAAGACATTACTTATTTTTTATATGCACATTATATATCTCTATAATTTTTTTGTTTGTGTTGGTTTACTCAATAATGATCACAGACAACAATATCCCCTTTAATTCTTTTGCTAGCAGCCATTTCTCAAATGAACCCATGCATAAGAAACCTTGACAGCGTACGCGATACTTAATCTCACGCATAAAATAAGTGGGTTAACTAACAGGCGGAAGCCTAATTCCCATATACAAGTACGCTAATCAGCTCCTTTCTTCTTTTCTTTCCTTACCGGTTCCATTTCCCAAAAATACACTCGCATTCGTGGGCTTTATATTCAACTTTTTTCCCACCCATAAGTCAACAAGATTCAGTGACTTGGAAAATCTAATCTACCCATGTGAAAATATAGGCTAATCGAAGATCTCAATCTGGAAAACGCTGCGTAACTGTTGAAGCCTAACTCTCTGGAATGTCCAGACCGGTAAGTACTTGTACGTGATCTTGTGAAAGCCGAAGAGATACAAACTTACTATGTTATCATAGTTGGCGGCGTCTACCAGCATGTCCATCCCCCACACACGTTAAACTTTCTCCTCTCGTTACTTGTACTTGCCAAGTACATATATCTTGCAACAAAACCGAGGTGGGAGTTTATGCTGGGGGTAAGTGCCAACTTATGAAATATGCTGGCGCACGTAAAATTTTTAAGAACTTGTCAAGACTTTTTTAGTACTGTGTAATAATTACAACCCGTTAAGGAAACAAACAAAACAGGCAAAATAACCTCCTTTCCCCTTTTGGCTTCACGTTATCTTCTTCAACGTCAACAGAAACCAGCGTTGCTAAAATAAGTTAAATATGCCAAATGATGTCATAAGACGGACTCGGTCGGGTCAAGGCATGGAGCTCACATGCTGGCCCAAAACTTGTATCGCTTTGAAGGTATCTTGACTGGTGGGAGTGATATATGATGAAGGTAATATAAATCCATGACGACCCGTATCAGGTAGTTCAATCGTGTACGAGTACTTAATGCCAATGCTCTTCGCCCAGTCGTCCGACCCACCTTGCGTATAAATGAAAAAAAAAATTGCAAGTTTTTCTACGCTCTTTTGACCCGTAACCCTTAAAGGTGAGTATAATTATACAAACCTGCAGCAGGGTAAAGGAGATCAGCTGAATTGCCCACCGTATACTGAGCTTTCATGACCCTCGTTGCTTTCCGCGCCAAGTTAAGCATATCTTGGTAGTCATTGGGATATTCTACTGCGTATCCCCACGGAATTAGCCAATATTGGCCATAACTGTGAAGCGTGAGATACATCTGAAAGCACCAAAAAAGTAAGCTAGAGATACTTCAACGTACGAAGAATTCATGAACGGACTTTAATTTGGTTGGCCTTGCTTTGGATGAAATTGGACATGGCTTGGGTTTCTGGCTCGGAAAAGGCTCGGTTACCAGCAAAAATGTCACTACAAGGATCGCGACTGGTACCAGCTTCATTCCAATGATACGCAAAGTTGCGATTCGGGTCAGCACCTCGACAACGCAATGCTTGTGCTGCAGATCTAGTCTTCCGCCAGATACGATTGTTGGAATGCGTATACTCATAGCCATCCGGATTAGCCACAGGTAAAATATACCAGTCCACATCACGGAAGAGCTCAGCATTATTCGAATTTTCAACCAATTCATAAACGATATAGGAAACTACCGCGGGCGAGATCCACTCTCGACTGTGTATCCCTGTGAAATCAAGGGGAACAAAACAATTATATAATGGGGAAAGAAACCATGACTAAATTATTCAGAGGAAAAAAAATAATATGTGTGAGTCGACTTTGCTTTTGTTCGGCTCTGACACATACCTCCATCAATCCATATGGCAGGTTTATTACTTCCTCCCGCGCCGCTGGAGATGTGAATAACTTTCAATGCCCGACCCTCACTGGATGATCCGATTGAAAAGACACGACACCGGTCAGGAAAGGTGGAGGCCAAATAATCCATATAACCGTGAATATCTGATAGTCTGTGGTAACTGGTCCAGTCCATACTGTGACCTAAATAATTTACGCATTATCACATAGCAGCTTATTAACCTAAAAGTAAAACAAATGACCCACATTCCGGGGACAATAAACTATTGTAACGAGACAATTGCAACAATACAATCCAAACCAGTTGTGGGCCATGCACGTGAGAGAGGATGCGTGTCAGGGTGTTAGCATGCTAATTAAGTCCAAATACAAATTCAAAGCCGATTAAGACACGATACATTTAGAAAGCGTACAGGAAACAAAAAAATCCCGAGATCAGGATTAGCATGTTCAGGTTAATTATGTTAAGGAGCTCACCATAAGGATAGAAGCGAGTACTTATCGTTTTTAAATATCGTTTAGTACGACGACCTACAAGAAAGATAAAATCAAGAAGGCGTGTTAGTTTTTGAGTAATTAGATTACTAAAACCACCCCGGAGAATTTAGTTTCTAAAAATGCGACAGTTTTTAATACTATTATTGGAGATGGGAGCTTACCGCCTCGGTTCTCAAATTCAATTTCCACGGGCTCGGGATTCTCCTTCTGTATGGCTTCTTGCAAGTCCTGAATTGCTACATCATATGCAATTTTCTCGACTTTCAGGTTGGATTTTACTTCTTCGAGAAACTCACGCGGGACAATAAAATCCGTTTTGTTTAAGATTCTCGCATTAGACCAAAATTCAACGTCTATCGAAAGTGGATAATTAGTTATTACCCTTGATAGTTTCAATGGAATTCCCTGTTATACCCGAAAACGAACTTAAAAATTCATTAAATTAAGTTTAAAGCCATTTAAAAGGGAAACTTACCATAGTCTATTTCGAACGTACGAAGATAATCTCTTTGTTCGACACTCGCTGGATAAGCGGACAGTAACTGATAGCCGTCGAAATCGCGTTTGTCTTCGGCGTCCGAGCTCACTCCGCCGGAAACCAAGGTGGACGAGAGCAAGATACACACAATCACCAACCCATTCCACTTCGTAACCACTTCCATGATCCTCAAGAGATTGAGAGGCTCTTTGCCAAAAGAGTTCAGATTTAAGATACTCGCCCCGAGAGAGATAGCGACTGTACTCTCGGGATTCAGACCCGTGAATATTATATAGATACACTACCCGCAAAGACGTAATCCTGAACCGATATGGGGCGTTTGTGTTGGAGGAGAGACAAACGCACGTCCACTGCACTGCTCGTATGGAAGCCGAACTATGATTAGTTTTTTCCGGGTGAATTTTGCAAGCGGACCCGTTACCGTGGTTCCCAAAACGCTGATCATGGTCAAGGTCTCTCTAGGGCAAACAAGAAGGATACCAGTCAGACCAGTCTGTGCTTAACGGGAAACAAAATAGATGTTGCTACCTCATTAGCATATTCCAGAAAAGTTGCCGCTAACAAAAATGCTAAAAAACTTCATAGAAAAGAGAATCAATAGGAGACAGAGGGAGATATATCCATAATTTTTATGAACTTCGCAGTCAAAAGTGCATTGATCCGCAAAATGAAAAAAATTACACTGGGTTTTTGCTTTAGGAACTGGAATGCGGATTGTAAGTCCAAAGACATAAATCGGGCTCGTCTGGGATTTGTTGAACCTGGGAACTAACGCAATAAAAATAGATCAATGGAAATCATTGAAAATGATTTTTAACCAATGGGAATAGATCCATGCAAATTTAAAGTTGACCTCAAGGAATCAGTGCAGTCAACGATCTGATCCTATCGTATGATTCTGGTGAGAATAAAACCGAATTTAGAGCGTAATCTATTTTAAAACGGGAATATGTCGCTACCACGCGAGAATAATGTGGTACCAACTAGATGTGTACCACTACCTACTGGTTTAATGAACCTGATCAAGAACTACTTGAGCTTGGTTTGAACAAAGTAGAAATGTGCCAGCTTAAGCCAGTAACAGGTCACGTAATTTAGAGCAATGAGCTATCCTGTCTGGTAAACTTCTGAATCTATGTAATGCAGCCGTCAATTCTCCGGGTCAATGGGCTTGTAAAGGGACTTAACCTGCAAAACCTCTCACAGTTTACAAGAGAATCATATCTAGATCAACTAGCATCACTATCCTTTATAAGAAAATTAGAGGTTTAATCAAGGAATTCATGCGGAATTGGTACAAAAGGTAGAAGACGAGCCTTCGAGACTTTAGAGATCTAACACCTATGCTAGTGAAACACGTGAGCAGCCTTGTAGAATCAGACGGTTTAAATCAATGAAATTACGTTGAAATGATAAAAACAAAATTAAGGTTAGGCTCGTCCAAAATTTGAACTCAGGACTTCTTGCCCTCAAAGCGAGGATCATACCGCTCGTCCAACGAGATGTATATGCTTTACATAGAAGGAACAGTTTGTTCAAGCTTGAAATTACGCTCGGTGAAAACAAAAGAAATTTGTGATATCTACCCGGGACCTATCAAGACCAAATTGAGAATCATACCCCTAGACCAACGAGCCGTGTGTTTACGCCCTATAATCAGTTCATGGTTCAAGATTGAACTTACGCTGAAAAGATGAAAAGTAACAGAAGCATAGGCTTGCCAAGGATTTGAATTCGTGGCTTCTCGCACCCAAAGAATCATACCTCTTGACCAACGAGCCGTGTGTTTTACGTCGAAGAATCAGTTGGCTCAAGCTTGAAATTACGCTCAAATGGTGAAAAATTACAGAACCATAGCTTGTCAAGGATTTAAACCAGGAACTTTTCGAAACCAAAGCGGGAATCATACCTCTAGACCAACGAGCCTCGTAATTCGGGCATCGGTGTTGACAAAAGCCATCAACACCGATGATACTGTGGTTCAATTAGTTTAAAAAACGAGAAACGGGGCTCGTCCGGGATTTGAACCCGGGACCTCTCGCACCCAAAGCGAGAATCATACCCCTAGACCAACGAGCCACGTGATTCTTACAGAATCAATATTATTATAACTCACTCGCTTAAAACTCAACTCGCTTTCTCTAAACAACTCTTCTAGAATAATGTACGCCATCTACAATTGAACCCGAGACCTTTTTCTTCGTAACCAGTATTGTGACTCGTTCCGTACAGCCTTAAAAATGATATACAGTAGGCGCCGCTTATAAGGATCACGTTTGTCCAGCCAATTTTGATTCTTATAACCGAAAATTCGTATAACCGAAAATCGGAAATATGTGTATATATGTGGCAAATCTTTTAAATTTAACTTGTCGTAAGCTTCAATAAGCCGCAACTTCTCTTTTACATTTAAATCAACTCTTTTCGTGTTCATCTCCATTTTTATGTAACCACGCGTCCAAAACACAACTAACACTGCGCCTCTGAAGCCTAGTCCTACGCTTATAGGTAGGGTTCTCAGCACGATATCCCTTCTAATTTACCCAGCCACTTAAAGGAACTGGTAATTTAATTGAATAACCTGCTCATTTAATTGACTGGGGAGTTTAGAAGGGATTTCCCCCTAAGCGTAAGGCTGGAAATGACAGGATTAGTCCAAACGACGTAAAACCAATGTCATTGGTCAATATGCAAAGTCCCTGTAGCTTTGACTACTGTAGTTTCATTACTGTAAATGCGAAGATTATTTTGAAATTGATTCTTATATCCGAAAACGTGATTCTTATAACCGATGAAAATACTATTTTATCATTTTGAATCGGTTCTGTAACATTTGATTCTTATAAGTGGCTGATTCTTATAACCAGTGATCCTTATAAGCGGCGCCTACTGTAATACAATACAACCCAGAGAATTATTACAATTCTTTCATAAAGTCAAATTGTTTTATTTTCTCTTTGCAAGGAACAAAAGCCCTTTTCGCACAGTCTAAAATTTGGTACTGGGTTTCCAAAACACTTAAGAAATACTTATTCTAACGTTTAAAATTTAAACACCATTTATCGATACCTGAAAAAGATATTAAAGTGTAAATAAAAATTGGGCTCGTCCGGGATTTGAACCCGGGACCTCTCGCACCCTAAGCGAGAATCATACCCCTAGACCAACGAGCCGATGGTTTAAGTGATCCACTTTCGAATTTTGAAGAAGTTTCGACCTTGTAAGTTCCAAAGCTTGTTTTCTCACCAGCCAACAAAGAATGGAAGATAATGCAATGCGTGTTGACATTCCTAGCAGAAAACGGCTGGATAAATAAGATCAACAAAGTACAACAAAGAGCAAACCGACAACATTTTCTCAAAAAATGTCCCTGGTTTAGGGTTGGTAAGGGGGAGTAAATGAGTCTGTGAATAATTAGATCAGGACAGGGTATAGGGAAACGCCAACTTAAGTGATACACGAAAAAACAAAAGTTTCCTTCGGGAACGTTTAAATGAAGTGCCATTAAGGAAAGGCGATATAATTGCCACCTAGCGGTAATTCACAACAATAAGTTATTCGTAAGCTTGTTTCCTCCAGATAGTTCATTTACCTGACACCAAGAACACTGCAAAATATCCTGAAATTCTCAACACGTTCTCCAGTTTCGGAACTCTGAGATAAAAATGACACTTATGTGTATTATTGTTGCAAAACGTTCTCCGGAAAACGAATGACAAACAGGTGTCACTCGAGTTAAAAGTTGGTAGTTGGATTGGAAATGCATTAGGTTAGGTTAGGTTAGCTTAGGTCATTTGGTTAGGTTAGGTTAGGTTAGTGTTCCGGATCACTCCGGAAGGGACAAACATATAGTTGCTTGAATTTAATCTCTGACCCGTGATTCAGTTAAACTTATTATTTGACTGAACGACCTACCCTTTGTTTATGACAGGCCATCGCTTGACCGTCGAACTGGTATACCTAGGTAGGAGCGGCTGCTGACCGTTCCCATGGAGGCTGGAATCAGAGGCCCAGCGATGATCTATTATGTCGTAAAACTGGGACGAAAATTGATTCTTTCGACTGACAGTTAGGCAAGGGGTACCTTTTGTATGGAACCCCTTGAGAAGATTTGTTGCATGAAAAACCTAACTGCAAACACGTGTGTGAAAGGCATGTTTCGCACGGAACTAACAGACAAAGACTCGTGACTATTTAACCGACTGTCTGTTTCTGATTCTGGTCGTTGCCTTCCGACTCTAACACTGACCACACGTTAGATGACGGAGCGACCAAATCTTCGTCTTCTTCTCAGCGTTTACCCTTTAGTTTAAAGTAATTGTTCAGTGATTTGTTTTATGCCGATTAAAATAGAAAAAGTTTAATTCCCACGAAAACCCGACTCTGAATCCTTAGTGTTACGTGTGAGAAACGTCGTTCGAGCCGTGACAGTTAGCTTAGGTTATTAAGTTAGGTTAGCTTAGGTTAGGTTATAGGTTAGCTTAGGTTAGGTTAGATTAACGGTGAGGTTAGGTTAGGTTAACGATTCTCATCAATTTTCGTTGATGAGAATCGTTAAAACTTGCGCTTTCTTTCACTCCACTAGCTGAAAGAAGAAAAATTCATTGTTGGACAGGGACACACTAGTGTCAGTTTTTACTTCGGGATGCATTACATACGTGTGTAACTAAATCCGGAGAACGTGTTGGAAATTCTTCCACTCTCTACTTCATGCGTCAATACATAACAACTTATAGCTTATAACGTCAGCTAATATCCCATGTCGTGAATAAATGTTCGTGATCGCTTCTAGGCTTGGACGTCGTATCTTTCACATATGTTCCATTCATTCTAAAGAAACAGAGATGGTACTGCCCACGCTGTCTACCCCGGAAAATCCGGAAATCCCGGAAAATCCAAACACGGACGTCATGCATTTTAGTATAGTTCCGCGAAGATGGTCTCAGTCCAGTGACTGACTAACCTGCGGCAGGAAATCCTAATGTATGTCGTCACCCCTAGGTTCTTTTTCTTCCCGTATCGAAGTGTATGAAACATAATCCTCTAGTCACAAAACTTCAAACTGGCCTTCATGTCGATTAATATCATTTTGACCTTTTTGGTGCGGCTTCTCTTTAACTGATTAGCTTATCTTGGAAACGTTACAAGACTGTAATTGAAAGCTAATGAGCATACCTCGCTGATCATTTGTGTCATCATATAACAAAATCTTCTTCACCGCAAGTGTATAGCGACCTTGGTTTCAAAAAGTAGCTTTGTTTTCAAGGGTATTGCAGGATAATTTTTTCTTGAAATTCCTTTAGTCAAGCAGGGGAGTAAAAACAATGGATTATTTCCCCCCGCGTGGACTTTCGGAATTTTTCTATAAAACCTGGCAGAGCGTGCAAAATTTACGAGTTTCCATAACTATGACTTTCCGCATACAAGAGCTTTGAGACCCATAACGTGCCCATAACCTCCAGAAAAAAAGGGAAATTTCTGACCTCGAACTTGAAGAGTCTCGGTTTTGGGACAAATGTCTGAGATGTCTGTGACCCCTGCACTTAACTTTTCAAGGCGAAAGTCCCAGGGATTTCATGGGTTCTTTTCCTGGCGGTCCACTGCTCTTTTTGGCAGGTCTTCAGCCCCCGCCTCAGCAATTCAGCCCGTCGACTTCCCCCTCCTAGTTCTGTGAACATACCTTTGGGCCAGATGAACTAAGAGACTCTGGCTGAAGATGAGTCGTCCTTCTTCTTGTAACACTTGAAATGCCCGGCTTTGGGGAACTAACCGCACCACAAAAAAAGTGAAGAAGAGACCTTGAAAAACTGCTCAGGTAAGGAAGGTATACACAACCATTGGCAATAAAGCCATGGACATTCTTATTATCCGGTTCCGGGGCCTTCTACCTTACCAACGGCAACAGCATAGATAAATACACACATAAGATAACCATCCACCTGAAAAAGAATTAGGGGAAAAGGGAAGCCAAAAAGAAAACGAAAGTAAAAAGTCATTGTACCACAAGCATTTAAATCCAGATGGAATTTATTGTTAACTGCGAAATCGTCTTTTGATATTTTTCGTTCACTACAATGCTAATAATGAAACAATAACATTATATTGTAACTATTTATATTACCGTATTGTTGTTGTGTTGTTTTTACATGGTATAATAGATGATACAGTCCTTGCTGGTTGCATTGTATTACGTATTATTGTATTACAATTACAATAATATTGTCGTACTGTTATTGCAGTATTATATATTGTGGAATCATAAATAAAAAAGGGTGGTATACTTAGAATTTATGATTAGTCCAAGTTGAAGAACCTAAACTCTCCTTATACATTACACAGAAATTACGAAATACCCCAGAAAACTTAACGAAGGGAATTAGCTTAAACCGCGCGTTTGGCATACTATTGTTCCAGACAACCCTTAAAAAGGGAGAGTTTATTTGACCCACCTACACGACAAGCGACTTAAAAAAAAGATAAAAGTAAAATCCCCAAACACGACTTCGACTATGAAAGATGGAATTTCATCGTAGAATAACATAAAACACCCACCATCCTTTCCTACTTTGAATTTTTTATGGTTTATACCGAGTGAACTTGAAGATTTGGAAGAACATCTTAAGTCACTTGGCAGGGATAATAGTTTTTAAGAAAAAGCAATACTTGTGCTTGACTTTCGGGCTGTTGAAAGACGTAAACTTGCCACGCTTCTTAGCTTTGGTAGTTTTACTTTTTTTTCTGCCCACCTCCCATCACTTATAAGCCCAAGGTATACACGAATCTTCTCAAGCTTATCTTCCCTCCCTCGTCTGGTAGTTTTATTCTCGCAAGAATATATCCCTCCCCCCTCCCCCCTCTCCCCCCTTTAAACCAACCAACTTTACCACCCGACTCCTCCGGAAAACTGCGTTTCGTTGCTGCATGGGCTCTTCTTCGGACTATTTAGCGAGGATGTCCAAGGACGATTCAGCCACAATTTTCGGTGCAACGTTTACAGGTGGACAGGATACCGTCACGGAAACATCAACTGGTGAAGTGCCCCTCCGCCAGCCAGTCATCGCTCGTGCTCGTACTTAAAGATTACCCACTCTAATCCAGTTCCATTTTACTTAACGCAAGTCAACTACCCAAATTCAACCCATATACCCTCTTGGAATCGGTTCATAGGTAAATCAATAATAACCACAGTAAACACTCTCACTAAATTTTTGCTTTAAATTATCTTGGCAACCCATAAAAAATCCGTTAAGAATACCTGCCGGTGTGTCTTGAAAGTGCAAGTTAGGATTCAGAGAAAGGAAACAAACAATATAATTTCCTTTTCATTTGTAAGTTAAATGTTGGTTACAAGTACTTTTTGAAACCGCGATCTTTTAGATGTGTGCGATCTTTTACAGTGAACTTGACCTTAAGAGGAAAGGTCACACGGTCAACGGCTCCATATATGGAAGACCTACAGCTTTTTTAATGTCCGGTCATATACACTTTTTAAACTTAACGGGATATTTGTATGCAAATGAGCTGACCATTACAGTTAAGCCGGTTTTTTCCTTCGATCGGGTTTTAGGTTGCTCTGCCTTTCGTTCGCTAAGGTTTCCCAACAGGGGGTCCTTTAAACGTTTTTCCTTTGGGGGATTGTTTTCCCCCAAATCATATCACAACAATAGTTTTTATGCCCCATTTTTTGTAACGCTTTCGTTTTAGGAGTCATTCAACTTGGGGCAATGATACCCACTGAAAAACGGAACGTGATCGGGAAGATAACATGGGCCATCCTCATTATAACCGCTTGCGTCATTAAGGCTCAAACCGAAAGTGAAATTGACGTCACAACAGGTATGAACTTGGCCTATGAAAAACCTCGTACACTTCTAACTTTTTTTTACGATGATAGAACTATATCAAAACGATAAAAGTAGACTCACTGGGCTGAATTGGGAGGATGAATCAACCACTTGGGCGGGGTTGGAAGGAATCGCTCCAACACATCGAGACATTGTCCTAGATTCAGTTTCTTATCTTGAGCATACTGGATTGTCCGAAATTGAAGTCACGACGATCGCTAGTCTAGAGGAACGACAAGCGATTCTTACCACAGAAGCGGACGAGGCAGTAGAAATCAGTCAAACAACGAATGTTGCCTATAAAGAGCATGTTCAGGATTCTGAGACGACAGAAGTAAGCGAGTCAGACCTGCAAAGTCGACAAGAAACCAGTGCAACTCCTGAGGCAGAGACGATCAAGTCATCCGATTCCGAGCTTGATGGCAGGCAAGAATCGATTTCCCACATTGAAGTGAAGTCATCAGGTACTGAATCAACTGAATCAGAGCTTGGCATCAAGCAAGAGTCAAGCACGATCGTTGAACCGGACTTGGATTCCAGACAAGATTCCACAACGATATCGACGATTGTAGACAATGACGTGCACCTAGATTCGCGAGAAGAATCAACATCGCCTAACAAAGAATCCGAACCTGAGTCTGTAACTCTAGTCCTAGTCGAGCGAAAACTCAACAAATCCGAAGTCGAATATCATGCGGAATCAACGACCGTAGTCGACTTAGCAAATCTAGATTACTCGGATGATTTTTCTACGGCAATATTACCCACTGAGAGGCTAGAAATTTTGATTGAAAACGCTCCTATTACCGAGTCTAATTTAGAATCACGAAACGAAAACCCTAGGACCGAATCCGACCCAGAGTCTCTTGAAAACAGCCCAACAACAGAATCCCTTCCTAGATCCACGGAAGAAGATTTAACAACCGAATCTGATCCCGAACTGCTCCAACATGGTCCAAAAAACAGTTTCGACCCAGAATCGCTCCAAAGAGACGCATCAGCAGAACCAGAATCCGTTGAACTGGACGAGTCAGAAGAACTCAAGCCCAAATCACACAAAAGCTCTTCCGAGTCCGATTCGAACTCACTTAATAAAAGCTCTTCTGAATCCAGTTCAGAATCAAAAGAAGAAGAACTAGAAATCAAACCCGAGCTCAATTCGATCGAGAAAGAACAAACGACCGAGCCTGACATACAAAATCAAGAAGAAGCCGAAATCACAACGATAGTCCCAGTTGAACAAAACGCTGAACTTCTCAGCGCACCCGTGACTATTTTACCAGACTTGGGCTCCCGTGATGGCGAACAAGAAGAAGAAACAGAAGTCACAAATAGTACTGAAAAGCTTGAACTTAGGTTGAAAGACGCTGGCGATGACAATGGCATCGAATCCACGACAATCATCACGAGCCCAGCAGCAGACTATCGAGTTGGGGTTCATCAACCTAGTCAAGCAGAAGAAGAAGAAGCGCATTCCACGACTGAAAAAGAATCGACGACCATTACTCCTGCAGGCGAAAGCGAAGGTGAGGAGGAGATCCAAGAACGCAACTTAGGGAAAATTCCTGATGATGAACTCACCGATGAACCTAAAAAAACTTTCAACAACTATCGCGTCTATCGCGTCACCCTACCAACAGAAGATTCGACGCAAAGGATCCTACAGCTAGAAGACTATCCTGGTGTCGAGTTTTTGGCCGATCCAAAACTGCTTTTGCGGCCCCGAGGCATTTTCGTCACTTCAGCGACAGACATCTTGGTATCTCCCGAATCTATCAACGACGTAGAACAGTTCTTCGATGACGAAAACTTGCCTTACGTCATTCACGTCGCGAATCTCCAAGTAATGCTTTTTAACTTTAATTCCTCATTCAGAATTACCCAAGCTCCTATTTTTGCATCTGAAAATACTCAAAAGCACTATATTCTAAAACTTACGTGAACTATGTTTACACTATTATTTAGGATGAAATCGATAACGAGAACCCGCCCTTTGATGCTGAAATAACTTTACGCGAAAACCATCAACTGACATGGGACCATTACCATAAATCAGAAGGTTTTTTGAATCATAATTATCTCAATTCGTGACACGGGCCTTGACTAACGCCTTTTTCTCTAACTTTCTTAGATATTTACAGTTACTTGAACTATTTAGTTCGCGAATACCCAGAAGATTGCAGTTTGATCGAGATTGGGAGGAGTAACGAAGGCAAGCCATTGCAAGTTCTCAAAGTCTCACGTCGCAATGACGCATTGCCCAATCGCAAGGCAATTTTCTTGGACGCGGGTAAGATAAGCATCACTCACAAGCAAAGGGCTGCTTGCTAATGTTTTTCTGGGAACGAATGATTTCATTCCGAACAGGTATTCATGCTCGGGAATGGATTGCTCCAGCTACACTGACATTCATCGTTCACGAACTAGTGGAAAACCCGGCCAATGACTGTCTGAAGGAAAAATTTGTATGGTATTTTTTGCCCTTGGTCAACCCTGACGGATACGATTACAGTCACACTAAGAATCGCATGTGGAGGAAGAACCGATCTCCCATAAATGCCTCGGCTCGTACGTTGTCGCTCATTGACGACGGCCTCGGTGTCGATCCATTCGCTGAAAACGAAAATGACCTCGACTCTTCCCCCGTTGTTGGCAACTCGTTACCCTTACATTCAGCAATTCCAACTAGTCGACAAGCTGAATGTATCGGCACCGACCTGAACCGCAATTGGCGCTTTCACTGGCGAAAAGGTGGAAGTTCCAAGAACCCTTGTTCTGATAGCTTTGCTGGCTCTGGCTCCTTCTCCGAACCTGAGACTCAAGCCATGGCCAAATTTATCGTGGAACACACCGGCGACATTATCTTGTACTCCAGTTTACATGCATACTCGCAGATGTGGCTCTTGCCATGGGGGTACACAGAGGAGCGTCCTGACGATTATGCAGAGCTCTTCTCATTAGCGAAAATCGGAGTACGTGCATTGGAAGCTGCCCACAATACTTCGTATTTAATAGGCACCATTCCTGATCTCCTATTCAAAGCTTCAGGTACAGGAAAACAGCAACAAATAAATAAAATAAATCGCAATTACTGTAATTTAGAAGTAACGGAAAAAAAGAGCTGGATACTAATGCACGGTTATTCTTATAGGAAATTCTCAAGATTGGGCAAAAGGCATGGCAGGTATCAAGTACTCGTATACGATAGAACTTCGCGATGCCGGTAAACATGGCTTTACATTACCTGCCGATAAAATTAAGCTGAGTGGTGAAGAAACTTGGGCCGCCTTCAAAGCAGTAGCTCAAGAGTTAGCCCGAAGAACATATCCTGGTTTCTGGGGTCGATTAGTCTGTTAATTTTAAGTATGGGAGAAAGCATTTGAAATACTTGTCATTTACACTAAAACGCGAAAAGGAAAAAAAAGATGCAAAAACCACATTTTTAAGTAAAAAAATGTTTTGTTGCTCATCGGCCATTCCATTGGGGGTTTCGGGTATCGCTTTTTTATCTTAGAAAAGATCTCTTGGCTCTGGTGTGAGGGTCTACATGATTAAATAAGTTAAAAAGTAAAAAAAAATATTACACCCAACAGTGCTAAAGGGATGTTAGGGAAAACGGGAAACGCAACTAAGATGGGGAAGGTTGATAAGCAATAACGTGAGTGTACTTTACTCATGTTTTCGGATTTATTATGGGGACCAATATGACGCTCACACGAATCCAATACAACGACTTGTTTACAAATTCAGCCCTTTTTGTTTTCCAGAATTCAATGTAGATCGTGTTGTGTGTTAAGTATTACTAACTAGGGTGGGGACTTGGTACCTGCGCACTACATTCAGCGTGACTTTCAAGAATGAAAAAAGTCTGACTTCGACAGATTCCTTCCAGTGACCAAAGTAAATCTGCAGCATAAGATGCGCCATACAAACTATAACTTCAACTTGTGTTTAACTTTAACTGTAACTTTAACTGTAACCGAAACTTGTGTTTAACTGTAAACAATGAATGATAACTTAAGCAACGGAAATTAGCATAATTACGAAAACATGCCCACTTAAGATTCAAATGTCTTTTTAACCGCATTAAAAATTTGCATAAACGACTTTTTCTCGCGAGAAAGACAAGGTGCGGGGAATTCTCAGAGACGGAAGAAATGGTTTTCCTCTTAAAACTGTTTTAGAACCCGTAACTCCCCCCGCTCTAACCAAACCTCAAAGAGTTCTAATGGTATTGTGAATAAGTCATTGCCAAGTTAAAACAGCTTAAAATTCGGGACAAGTACGAGCACATTGCGATTCTCGTCAAGATCAACACATCTTGGATTATAAAAACTTTACTATCCTAAGCGGCACTCCTTCCAGCTTCGGATCAGTCGTGTCTACATTTTCCTTCTTTCAGTCATATACCAGACAAGAAGTTCTCGTCAATTTTGTCAACTGATCCGTATCCACTTTAGAACGTTTTTTGAAACACAAATTTTGAAATGTACAATTTCGTGAAGCCTAGCGTAAGTACTGTACTTTGCACCACAATTTTGGCGACGCATATTCTACAAATCGTTTTCTCAACCAAAACCTGGTGAACCCTCTAGACAAAAAAAGCAAGACTAACAAACTAGACTATGTACTTTACATGTTAAACTATGCACTGTACCGCTCTTATATTCTTAATGCAAGGTGCTGTCTTTAGACAAATCCAAGTGATAGTTTACAAAACGTGCGACGCCATCAAGGTCGAACGCAAGTCTGTAAAATCTCCGACGTCAGACGAATTAATTCTTCCTATGTGAGGTATCTACCATGCACTATTATCCAATGCCACACAATACCGGTCTGCCGTGGATTCCAAAGAGCCACCAATTTCCAGGTATTGCTTGTTCAAATCCGAACATTCACTTAAGTTTGGTTGCGAGGTTTCTTAACAGTTTTAAGGCTGTACGCCTGCCCCTGTCACTGACCAGTCGCGAAATTCGGCCGATAAAGTCCATTAAGCGTCGTTTAGAGGCCATGCGTAACCTCTTGACGGCTGCAAGATCATTTAAATCGAACTGATCACATTGATCACTATCGGCTTCGATTTCACGCACAATCAACGCACAGCATCAATCAACGTTTTGGATTGGAACTGTAGCCGTTACGAAGACTTAACGAAGATAAGGAAATAACAAATGGGAAACGACGAGCGAGACAAGTTCCCTTGTCGACGCATAATGTCACCGCTACAACGAAGTTGTAGTGATAGGAAGACGAATAAGCTATGTAGTCCGATTAAAACGGAAATACGATTAAATTGTAATCGCAGACATAAAAAATGACATTACAAGTTCCTCATACTACAAGTTACAATATCTTATCTCGAAACCAACTAATTCTCTTTCTTGAAAACCAACGTTGAGCCCCTGCCCAACGTCGGGTCAACGTATTTCCAAGAAACTCGCCGAACAGATCCGTGATAAATATAATATTAAATATTATGGCAGAAGGAGAGTTCCGGGCGATTAGTTCAGTCAACCTTTCTTACGTTGCCAAGGTGAATGTCTCCAAGGGATTGGCAAATTCCTCCAAACTGAAAGGGCTGGATTGATGTAAATAAGAGTGACATGCTTGGTGAACAGTTAAGGCTCTCCCCGACAGACGTTTTTTACCTTACGTTTTTTTTCCTTGCGTTTTTCTCATTCTGAAATCCGCAGTTTCCTTCCCTGCGGGTATTGAAAAACGGAAAACGTACAAAAAAAAGGTCTGTTGGGAAGAGCCTTTAGTTAGTGGTCGTGATGAGAAAATAGAAGTTTTAAAAGGCTATCCTATGACACTATGCAATATGCGACACATAATAAAATTTAATTTTTCTGTTCCATGTTCCTGTTATGTGCGCGTTTGTACGAACACATTTTTTGGTTACTACGATGTACGCGAGTTCAGTTTTCGGTTTTAGTTTACCATTTCTTCCCCCCTTTTTGGAAAGGTTTAGAAATTGTCAGGCAGTCAGAAAGTTGGGTAGTTTTTGCAGTATGGCAGTGAGAGTTGAACAGTCAAGAAGGTAGTAGTCGCCAGTAACGGAGAGTGCGAGTTAAGACAGAAAAGTCAGCGGGTCTAATTAGTAGTGTTTACAGTGGGCAGAGAGAGTCGTGTAGAAATATTACGATAAGTCTTCCTCATTTTACAATACATTAAAATTTACAATTTTACCAACCTACTCTTAGGACTGAGAAAGTTGATCCAAAACTTTGACATCGGATGATTTTTATCTTACTGTGAAACCTATTATATGCTGTGGTGGTGGGCATCGACAGTTGGGGCATCGGTTGGGGCTCCATGAACTGCGGCGTCTATACCGGAGTTGACAGCCTTAGAGTTTGGATAGATAAGAATCGAAATGGCTAAACGACCTACTAGGAACTACCTGGCCAAACCGCTAAACAAATCGTCAACCTGTTCTACTACACAACATGGACCTTATCAGTGTAATTTCGGCAGAACCAAGTAAAGTGTCCGACGTCGCGCAATATTTCTTCTTACGCAGCATGAAGTCTGTCATCTGTTATTTGTATAAATAGGACGCTGAACGCGAATTGTCTCATCTGTTTTTATCAATGTATAATTGAGGTTGCTTTGCTTTACAGCCACAAAAGGGAAAACAATAAAGGAATTGGATTGTTTCAATCTTTGTTCGCAATTGCAAGTCTAAAAATCTCCATTTTCAAACGTTTATTATTTCTAAACTTTCGAGATTCCCTAGTCAAGCTTACCGAAGAAAAATGTGAAAAACTTGAAATCTGAAAAAAACCCACTGCATATGCGTTCTGACAGATAGGAAATATTACAGGAGATAAAGGTTCCTAACGCGGCAGATTTCCTGGATCAGAAACTTCACGATAGCCTGGTTAGAGTAGGTTCTCGAATATCATTGTTGGCGTATAAGTGGCTTCATTTTTTTCGAGACGATCGTCACAAATGACTCTCCGAATATCTCGAGACATTTTCTGTTACCAGGTTGGACAGCCCAAGTTCGGGGCTGGCTGGGGAAAACAGTTGGATAGAGGAGACTCGGGTCAATTGTAACATTTCGCGCTTGTTTACTTTTCACATTTTTCACGAACTTAACTGTAGAACTGTAGAAACTCCCTGAACGTAGAATCAATAGATGCAGGCGTATCTATGCTCTCTATTAAGCCACTGTATGCTCCATAAAAACGTAAAATAAGATCAAAGTAGCCTTCAAACCAGGAGGTCCTCTTTTGTTACAATCGTATAACCCCTTGAGACAATTGTAACAACATGTTTAACGTTGTGCGTTTTCCCATAATAAACTTTGCCGATCAAATTTTTAATGATACACCTAATAGATTGTAATGAAAATGTAGCGGTGAGCTAAAAATATTTTTGTAAAATTTTTGGATAACTGTAGTTAACGTAACAGCGAAAAAAGTACCACCCGTTTTTGTTAAAAAAGGTAGCGAAACCATATTTTGTTGAATATCTCGATTAATTCTCACTCGTTTCACATGTAACTTTTTTTAGTGCTGCCTAGTGGTATGTGGCATGGCCTTGATTTTTTACAGCCTTTATAAAGCGTTGGTTAGAGAGTTATGATTTTTGTTACTTTCGTGTCGCGTTACAATTGACCCTACCCTCCTCTATCACTAATGTTTTTTAATTTAAAAAAGACTATATTTTCGTTGTGCGAATGTACTGTAGCTTACTATACTGTAAAAAAAACGAATATAGGGAAACCACAGTGCAATAGATGCAATAAATCATTTTGAACCGGTTTGTCTAAAACCAAACCGAAACTTACAGAAAGAGGAATTTGTTTTTACCCTGAGCTGGAGGACAGAGAAAATACTCATACAGAAATACATTAGGATTATACTTTTCTTAGTTTCGGTTCTGTTTTAGAGAGGAGCAGATTCAAAATGAGCAATCTTTAGTTGTCTATTAATCTTTAATTAATCCCACGGGTATGGATTGGACCATTGTGGTTTCCCTATATTCTTTTTTTTTGGACAGTATACTACTACAACAAAGAAATTTTGCGAACTTGTCTAACATCGACTAGCGGTTATCGAGGATGGCGACCGAATGTTCGGTTAGAGAGGTTAGAGAGTCTTTTACCAAATTCGCCCCAAGCGGCAAGAATGGGCGGAAATCCACCATTTTACGTACGTTTTCTACAAGGCGCTTAAAATAAGCAAACCAAAACAACAACAGACAAGTGGCAAGAAATTTTGCTACTTAAACTAAACAAATTCTTCCGAATCTTATAAGAAAACACGATGTAATAGACAATGACCGGCTCTTGTCTGCTGTTGTTGTTTTGGTTTGTTTACTTTACGCACCTTGTAGAGAACTACGTAAAATGGTGGATTTCGCCCATTCTTGCCGCTAGTGGGTCTTTACGAAATTCGCCCCTAGCGGATTCGCCCCCTAACCAGACGAGAAAATTTCAGTGTTGTCCAATAATGAGTGTTCCCGTTGCGGGTTATGAGGGCTTAAATTTATACATAACGAATATCCTTTTCCGTATCTTGTACGGAGCACAGGTCATTGTGCGACCAAGTCAGACCTGTTGAAAAGGCTAATCTAACGGTCAGAGTAGGATTCCATGTGATAAATTACTAAGCTGAATTTTTCATTTTTTGCTCGGTCTGAAACCTTCTGAAAACCCTTTTTCAACATTCATTGTAAACGTCTCGCGGACTCTTACCTTGAATATGGGCCTGGGAACTCTCCTGTAGTTTAACCGGTCTTTTGCTATCCAAGAACGCATATTACGCCTGCCAAAAAACCGTAGTGGCTACGGTTAATCTAATAAAAAACTAGGAAACGACGAAAGAAAAAAACGAATAACTAAAAAGAACGTCAAAGTTGACAAGCTTGAAATAATATAGAAATTATGTGGAATTCAAGCAACTGTCAGATCTAAAATCTCCTACGAAATATGCTGTCTCCTTCATATCAAAACTAACTCAGATCGGAGAACATAATTAGATATTACCGCAGCAGTCGCACATAATGTTATGCGTACCATTAACAAAAATACTGGTCTTACAGACAATCTTTGTAATTATTCCGCGTCTTATAAACACAATTAAATACTGACACCGTCTCGTTTTCTTGGGTTGAAACGGGTGTGTCATATTCATCAGCCCTAAAAAATCGGTTATCTCATTTGACTACCGTCTTCAAACAGTCTTTTCCCGTATTTCCACCAGAAAATTACAAAACATAGATATCCGAACAGCCTAATATTCCTGCGCAACAACATCTTTATTGGGACAAGGAAAAACCCGGCATTTAAGATTCTACCTCTTTTCTTGTAAAGGAAAAAAAGAAAAAGGGCTAATTAGCCCTACAAATCTATATTTGTTCTGAAAATAGCTCAAACGAGCTTTTTGAATGGCAAAAAAAGCTCGGCAAATGACCGCTTCTATTAGTCGGGCTGGAAGGTTGCTTCGAATAATCATTTGCTTAGTTCCACATCAAAACATTCGAACAACTATTTTTTACGTAACCATACCGTTACCTTGACCATATTCAGCCATGAGTCCTTTAAAAAGAAGCGACAATACGTTGATCGAAACAGTAAAAGGGGCGGGGCAGATATTTAGCTGGACACACTTAACGTTGAACAAGCCACTGTTCTCATTCTACGCAATCGCAATCCAGATCGATTTTTCCCTTTGTTGTGTTTTGTAGATAATTACACTATTGCGAATTTAGAATGCAGGACCAGAAAGGGTATGCAATGTCATGTTTTCAATGGGATACGACGAGGACCCTATTAAGATGGGCATCCTTGATAACACATTACGTGCCCAGTTTACTCATCAGAAGCGAGTCTTGTTTCGTTTGCGGCTTTATTAGTTTATGCAAACACATAACACCGAGTCGAATCTTAACATATTTTCCTGATCACGAATGAAAGGAGTAGCCCTTTGTTTTTCTTGCTTAGAGTCTCTGCCGTAATCACAGAATGAGAGATTCTAGCGGCTCGGCCTATTTCTTTTTCCGGCCAAGCTAAAAATGCTAATTGTTTTCCTGGTTATTCATATTTGATGGCCCAAATAGCTCTTTTTCAGAACCCCGTTGGTAATTACTCTCTTAACAAGAATCTAACAGATGCACCACCTCAGGAAGATGCATCTATGTTATTCGTTCAATCGTTGCGACAATCAAATGCTAAACATGCTAACACAAAAAGTAACGTCTGGTAAACCCCCGCTTATGACAGCGGAAACAGGTTTTCTTCCACCCAAAACTGGATTAGCTGCCGAAGTATTGCCCAGCTATTGCTGTTAGCTCGTAGGTTCCTTTCCAGCAGCCCTGTTGCACCATATGATGTAGACGAAACATTCTAGTTCAAAAAACAAGACCACAAAATTAAAATTAAAAATTCAGGAAAACCCCAAAACCCATCCTTGCTCGGGCCCTTAGCATCATGGGCACGTAAACAAAGCTCATTCTTTGCCTCACGTTCCCGTGTTGATTTATACCACCTTTCCCTTCGTCAGAAATTCTTCATCGGTATGTCAGCAACGGAAAGAGGAAACAAAAGAGCCTCCTAAAGGGAAAAACTGCATCATACTTTCGAAACACCCGTTGCATAAGCCTTTGTTTCTCTAATCAAGTCGCGAGTATAGGCTTTCCGGAGACCAACCGAAAAGAAGAGATCTGGTGAAGCTGATCTTCCACTTCGGCAAGCGACGGTACCCAACTTACGATCCTAGCGCCACCGCTTACATGAAAACTTGTTAAAATGCTGATGCCAAAGCAGTGGTAGCTTCAAATCCACCTGGGGATTCTCCCAAGTTCAAGGTGTGCGGTAGTAACAACTAAATTAATTCAAGACGCATATTACGACTCTGGACTTGATTAACTCGGACCTTCTTCCTTCCTTCTTAGCTTGACTGGACTTAACCGAAAATTTTTTAACAGTGATTTTCTTTTTTACCTCTTCCATTTTTATCCAACTGACTCCAAGGACAAAATACACAGGACAAAGATTTACTCAGTGTTTTGGTGCTACGATTGCAAAATGTGTTCTTAGCAGAGAGAAAAAAGTCTGGGAGTTTAATTTATCTTGATTTGTTTAGTAGCGTTGGTGGGGTGTGCCAAACCAAACAGAACTCGGCGAACCGAATCCCGGAATCCGTTTTGGCAACACTTATTTTTTACTTCCTCGAACTGCGAAAAGAAAACGGCGATCATGAGGTGCACCGGACTAGTCTTTTTGCTACTAGGTATTCTCTTTAGTCGAACCCATGGCTTAGTTTACGAAACGTCTGATGCCATCATTGTCGAAGGTAAGAAAAAATAATATAAAGAAGTTGCTCTGTTTTTCTGCCCATCAAGATTGTTCGCATGCTTTAAGCTACAGGTTTCCTTGGATACCCAGCCTCAACACAATTTTTCGATGTATGATCCCGTTATTGGACGCCAGATCCGATTCTGGCAACACTCCATTTTATCCTCGTCCTGATACTTATTAAAATCTCCCGACCAATTTTTGTTGACACGGTCAGGTCATTGCACTTTCGAGATGAAAAAACTCGTTAGGCTAGTTCTACCCAATCTCGATGCCCCAACACTAAAAAAAAATGTCTCGTCCGCTCGTCGAGATCTAGGAGAACTCGAGTTCAAGTTCAAGGGGTAATTTCCAAACTAATAGCTTTATAATACCGCTCGGAACGGTCAAGTACGAACTCTTGAAGCGTTTTTTTAGCATCTATTCTGCATTTATTCTAAGCTCTGGGGAAGATTAGAAGATTTATTTCAATAGCCCCTTAAGAAATTGCTGAAGAAATTTGAATCTCGACGCAAAACGAATCTGAAAAAAGTTAAATAGCGGTGAAGGTGAATGTACTTGCCCAGTCGGTTAGATTCTGTTTATCGTTCATTAACAACCTTCATGGACTTTTTCTTGTGAATCTACCAAAACCCTAAAAGTTCAGCTCGAGTGAGCCCAATCGCACGCGGCAACGCGCTTTCGCATATAATTACACGGGCTTTTCTTATGATTGAGGGCCCTAGACCTAAGGGAACAGTCTTTCTAAACTTGGCATTATCGTCTGCCCTTCGGTATCAGGACAACGACGGTGTGGTCTTAAAAAGTCGTAATGGTCAGCGACTGCTGGTGAAGTTCTCGTCGATCTGGCCTTGGACTGCGTTCTTGAACTTGAACTTGCCACTGCCATGCTGGGGACTTTCAAAAACTGGCTCTTGTTTTGTTTCTTTTTTTGCTTTGAAAGCTAATACGCCTTTTTACTTGACCACATGGCCCAAAATGAGCTACTCGCCGCTTTTTTCCTTTTTCTAAACTCCAAAAATCACCTTCAATTTCGAGCTTAAAACAGCGATAAATCCTTACAGCATATAAAGTAACTTTTTCAAGCTCATTTAAATGAAACAAAACTGTCCCATAGCGTTATGGCAGTAAAACCACACCCAAGGTTGAAGGCGTGATGGTGTGGTTTCCCTTGACGAGAGGTTCCCAAAACGGCTTCCCCTTGTACTCAAGATCATGCATAGGTTAGATCCTGCAGATTGATCAAAGTTTATGCGGATCTTGCCCTGATCTCTTAAGGAAATATCGCGGGGTTTAAGTCGTTTTAATGCAACGTGTTCGACAAGGCGTTGGTGCTTAAGCGTTGTCGAAGCTCGTGCTCGTTCATACGAGAAACTGCATTTCCCAACCCCGCAACTCAATTCAAGGCCATGGTCAAGGCTGTCAGGTTCTTATTCGTATTCCGCGAATGGCATGTTCAGTTCCACCTCTGCACATAGAAGAGCCAAAAACACCTTCAGTTACCATAATTCAAAAATTTTAATAGCCAATCTCCTTATTTCTACACATTCCACTTTAAGTTTAACCAGCATAACCTGTCCACCTCCTCGCTCTACTAATTTTAGAAACTTGGTATACCAACATGAGATCTTTGAATTATGGCCATCCGGAGTTGAAATGATGCTAACCAAACAAGAAAATATTGATGCTTTTTAGCTTTGCCCCAGAGACAGGGTGGGGCCATGCAGGTTGCAAGCTGTTCCTATTGTTGGCCTATTCTAGATGACCATGAAGAGATTATGCTATTGTCTCGATCTGTGCAAAAAAAAATGCCATTCCTTACAAGACTAACAACAAATAGATTCTTGTTACTCTTCATATACCAATGCTTAAAATACAATGTATTTTTTTTTAACAGCTGATGACTTGACCAAGTCTTCCACAGCCTCAGAAGTGAGGCGGGGTCGCCAATTTTTACCGTTTTCGTCCTTCAACTCCCCGGCATCGAAACCGCAGTGGGACGCGTACATCGTCGATGCCCAACAGCGGGATCCAGTACCAGAGGAGGAAACCAACTCCCAAGCTTGCTCGACCAAAACTATTCGTAATGGACGGTGTGTGTCATATAGGACATGCTACCCTCATTTCCGTGTCCCTAACTTGGAGAACTTGGAAGGCTGGGCTTTGGGAGCCAAGGGTTCTTGCAATTACATCCAAAATGACGGGCGACAGGTAAAAAACAAATAAGAAAAAGAAAAGCAACATTTTTCATATCATATTAACTCTTCACGTCATGCCCTCACGCCTGCAGACGACCTCAAATAGCATATACAATTGTAAAAAGAAGAAAAACCAGACTTTTTCCAGATTAAGGCACCAGATCAGCCTTTTTAAGGTAACAACGCCTCTGAGGTCGTCTCGTTGCTGTATCAACGCTCGTAACAATGGATATCTATGGCCAGAGTAATAATAGTCGTCAAGGTTACATCTTCGACGAGTCGATCTAGTCACACAGCGGGGATCTCGTCCGCTCTTAGAGCTTCGTAGGTCGTTGCCCCCACGATTTCAGTATTAACGACTTTTTTCCCCTGTCTTTGGACATTTGGATACCGATATATCATATAAGCCCCCTTTTTTAAAGCGTACGAAGAGAGAGAGAGAGAGAGAGAGAGAGAGAGACCTCGTTCACTCAGATTGCATGACCAAGACGTTGGGCAATGTTATTTCAAGTACTTAAGTCTTGGATTCCAGTTTCACATGCCGAACTTTCACATGCCGCTAATTCCTTGATTCTAAGCTATTCTGATATATTGCTATAGATACATTATTTATTTTAAAGATATACGGAATATGCTGCCCCTCCAATGAGACGAGTCCTACAAAGAATAACCCCTTCATGAACCTATTCCAGCAACAGCAAGGAATGTTTTCTTTCCAAGGTGGGAATCCCTTCTTCAACTTCCAGCAGCCCCAAGAGCAGCCCCAACAGTATCCATTCATGGGTGGAAACCCCTTTTTAAACTTCCAGCAACCCCAGCTGCAACAACAACAACTGCAGCAATCCCAGCAGCAACAATTTCCACCACTGGGTTTTTACCCAGGATTCTATCCTGGATTCTTTCCCTTTCCTATGTACCCTGGCTTTCCTAACCAACCAGGATGGCCTGGTGCGCAACAACCTCAAAAACCTGAAGCGCAGCAGCCTGGCGTAGCAGCTCTTCCACCTCCCACGACAACGACGACAACAACGACAACAACGACAACAACGACCCCAGCTCCAGAAGTACAAGCCACGACAGCTCCTACGGTCTCCAGTGGGGTCACGACATCCAGTACTGAAGCCAGTACCACGACTACCACTACGAAAAGCCCACCAGTAGCTGTAAGTGGTGAGGGTATCAATCCTCCCGGCTGTGGAATGGCTCCGACCGCAGACCGTATTGTTGGAGGCGTGGAGGCTAAACCTGGCGAGTTTCCTTGGATCGTAAGTGTTTTCTCAGCAAAAATCCATCTTTCAAATCCTAACTTTTCTTATAATGACAGGCAGCTTTGCTCAATGGGGGTCGTCAATTCTGTGGAGGTTCTTTGATCGACTCAACGCACGTTTTAACTGCCGCCCATTGTATCGCCCAGTAAGATCGCGCATCCACAAAATGGTTAAACGAAGTCTTTACTAAAAGTTTTTGAACCTTGCACTTTTAGTATGTCTTCCTGGGACGTGGCCCGTTTGCAAGTACGTTTGAACGAGTTTAACATCAAGAAGGACGATGGCAATGAGATCGTTAAACGCGTTCGTCGCGTAACTCGCCACAAGGGTTTCGACGCCAAAACTCTGGTAATACAGTTGTTTCCTTTCTTGAAGCAGCACTGTTTTGAGTGGTTTCTTGCAACTTAAATCACACTGTCTTGCCTTATATAGTACAACGATATCGCCATCCTGACCTTGGACTCGCCCGTTAACTCGGTCGCTACCCGCGCAGTTTGTTTGCCGTCTGGAAACGCCGATTATGCTGGCCAAGAAGCTATCGTAGCCGGATGGGGCAGTTTGCGCGAAAGTAAGAAAAGTGTATAGCCCCATGTGACATAAAACCTTTCAAAATCCGGAAGTTTATAATCAGGAGTACTAAACGAGACTGTCGAATTCGTAGGTGGCCCTCAACCTGAAACCTTGCAAAAAGTGGATGTCACCATCAAAACCAACGACGACTGCAAACGCAATTACGGAAACGATGCACCTGGAGGTATCATCGACACTTTCTTATGCGCCGCCAAGCCCGACAAGGATTCCTGCAGTGTAAGCCCTGAATCTACTCCACCATTAATGCTAGTTTCCTTAAAATTATATTATCATTTTTTATTTTTTGCTTATAACCGTCTGATTGAAGCTGAAGAGTTGATTTAATCGATTTAATTACTTCCAAATGCCCATTCAGGGAGACAGTGGCGGTCCTTTAACTGTCGGGGGCTGCCAAGTGGGCATCGTCAGTTGGGGCATCAGTTGTGCTACCAAATACTACGGCGTCTATACCCGAGTCACCAGCTTTAAAGATTGGATTGAACGCAATCGAGCTGCCAACTAAACTTTATCCATTCCTATCCTGTCCTCAACCCTCGTAAGCAAGAAAAAACGAAAGAAAAAGGCGAAGAAGAAAAATATCGCTTAAAAATATCATTCAAAAACCCTTATTTATCCCTCATCCACGTATGTGTGAGATCCTTGTTTTCCTATAAACTCGCGTAGAGACTCACACATGGACCTTATCTGCGTAATAATAGACAAAGCTAAAATATGTCTTTTGTTGTAGTCTCCTACCCCGTCAGCCTTTCCTTCCCTTCCAAACCCCTTAAAAAATAGTCGAGGCATTGTATAAAGCACAAACCACTTGCAGTACTATCCGCACTTAAAACATAAGCCAAAAACCCAAGATAAAAGAAACAGCGCATGAACGGCCTAAACACGAGTGACCAACCTATCGGCCAATTCCTGTACTAATAACTTTGCTCCTCCCACCCAGTTGTTGATGCCCAACTGGGGTCTCTTTGTTTGCTCGAAATAATCTTAGATTAACCTCACTCATCACTGGCATTAAAAAAATAACCATGCACTGTCCTAAAGACGGATCTCGGCTGAACTAACTTTGTGTCGTTTTGTCTCCGTTTTTTATTGCTTTTGGTAGGGCGACAGCGGCGGTCCATTGCACATCAGCCCAAACGGCCTCTCTAGCAGTGGTCCGTATATTCAAGCGGGTGTTGTTAGCTGGGGCATCGGTTGTGGGCAAAGTCCTTATCCAGGCGTCTACACGCGTGTCACCAGTTTCATCAATTGGATCCAAGCTAACCTGAATTAATTCCAACATTTCCCCTGACTCTCCTTTAAAAAAACAAGCAAAAAAATTTCCTAAAACTTCTCCTCAACATAATAAAGAATGATTCTTTTAAAAAAATCTTTGGGTTGAAGGCAGGTTCTCTTTAGAAAAAAAATATTCGTTATAGTTGGGTGTTTTTTTACTGTTATAGCTCAACTGTTATCGTTCAACTTCGTGTTACCCGGTTAGTAGTCTTAGTTTGTGTTCTATTGTGACAACGGACCATTTTTGTGGGGGTTTTGTTGACGTTTTCTTAATTCTCTCCACTTTTACAACTATCTTACTCAAGTTTCCTCCCGATTCTATGCAATTTTGTAAGGCATCCAAATTCCCGGTGAAAGGAAAAAAAGACAATCTTAAAAACTATCCCTGGTAATGGTTGAAGAGTGTTGAAGACGGTGTTTCGTTTCTGTTGTTTTTACTGTAATTATCTCGATTTTTTCATTATTTATTTTCGTGATTTTCTCATTACGTTAAACAACAATATGGTTAGTTTATTATTGAGGTGATGTGTGTTCAAATGACGAATACAGCAAGTTTTCTCAAGCAAAACGGCCAAAAAATTGAACGAATATTAAAAACTTTCACGGGCTTTCATTTCACTTTTTGTAAGCTCTTTTCACACCATGTGTTCCAAGACATAAAAGAAAGAAGATTTCCATACGTGTTTTCAGTGGCGGTAGTTCACTTTCAAAACTTTTCTACAGATGAAGCCATCCTTCAAATTCTAACACCTCATCACCCATTTTTCCTCAAAACGCGGAGAACTGTTTATCACCGTCGTCATCCACAGTAAAGGGAAATCTGCCAAATTTGTCAGTCCTGTCTTCTCTTGTTGCCTTAAGTCATTTGTTAGTCTTAATTCGCGGAACATTTTAAGCAGAATCTCTTTAACCCCAAAAGTGTGAGCCGAAAGCCTCGTGCCTAAACATGCTACACACTGACCCACATCGAGGACCCAGCTCTTCCTCTTATATTTAACTAAAAAAAAGAAGACAATACTTGACTATCAAGCATTATTGTCGGGTCTTTTAGAGAGAAGTCCGAAAGTAGATGGAATTTTACCTTCTGACAAGTCACGGTCATGCTTTAAAGCTTCCACGGCTGCTCTCCAATTGTCCCTTGAAAAATAATACGGACCTAATTATATAATATGGATTTTTTTTTTGCTCTTCACCAAAGTGTCTGTTGCTTTTCTCTACCAAATGGAAGCTTCACACCCTGGAGGGAACAACGTGAGAAAGCGGACAAATCCGCGCAATTCCGGCAACATATGGTCCTTGTGGTCATGAAAAGCATAAAGTCTCAAGACTACATCAGCTCTGCTTCCAAATGACCATACACACTCCACTTGTGCATAACTCTTAACCTGGATCCCAAGAGTATTTCACAATGTGCTCGCCAGTGTCAACAAAGTAAACCTTCCACTAACATTCATAGTTTCCAAGTGCTTCAGAAACGTCCTAGAAGCTTACCTTATAGAACTATGGTATTTTTCTAACGTGAGTTTCTAGAGTTACTAGTTTCACTTCCAAGTGCTACTAAATCCGTGCGAAACAAATTCCGAAAATTCTCCTAGCTTTCTCTAAACACATTCATAATTTCGCCATTGCGAGTGATTCAATACTCCTTGTTGGGAGTAGAATAATCAAAGTTAGTAGGCATATGGTTTTCTTTTAGCAACGTGCTAGGCATACTTGGCCTGATTCTTTAATCCCCGTAGCCAGCTGCTCAAAACCCAAAAGTTCCCTCCAAAACACTTGGCTGGAATATGGGATCCGACACATCCACGCGTTACGGTAAATTTCGCTCCATATTTCCTTCCGAAATTCTATTCTAGGCCAAACCAAATGTATGCGTTAGCTCTAGTTAACCCTCTTCTGTTCTTTTCAGTTGATGCTTAATAAGCTTATCAGAATCTAGTGAATTGACTTTTAAGAATTGTTAGATTTCTTAAAATATTTTTTTCTTATGTTGGCTTAATCCGCATATAGGCTTTCGCCTATTGCGGCTTTTAAAAGAACAGAGAAGAACTTTCGCAAAAAGGATTTATATCAGAATCCATTTCAAAATTTAGGAGAATTTTGTAAATTTACAGAAAAGACAACAATATTTCCCTAGATTTGCAAGTATACGTTCCAAGCATTTGCAAAGGTTATCCTCTAAATTTAAGAAAACTTTCCGATAAAATTGCAAATATGTTTCCCTTGTAAAAGTATAAGAATTTTTACAAGCATGTATAAGTCATTTAAGAAGTAAAATTTTTAAGTTTTTTAGTTAAATTTCGCAAAAATTTAAAATATAATTACAATAGAATATCTTAGTTGCATAAGAATGTACCTAGATACAATTTAACAGACCAGTTTATTCACACTTTTAATTACTTTTTTCATATATAGGACTCGTATTCCTAAGCTATTTCTTCCTCATCGCATGCACGTGGTCCGCGTCAACAACATTAACATCGAGGGATAACGATCCTATCCTATCCATCAACGAACTGTTCCGCTTCGATGAGGACCTCAATATAAGCGCCGCAAGCAGCAAGACCACAGCTGTCATAATCCCCGCTTCATCATCTCCCAAGACTTCATCTCAGAGCAAGGGGAGCAAAGCATCCTCCAGCATAGGCAATCAAGCTAACAACGCCCGGGGCTCATCTGACGGTTCCCAAGCAGGACGTCCCGTTAAGTACGTCAAAATCAGCGTCCGACCGCCTGTTAGACCTGAAACAGGTGCACAGATCCTTGAACCAATAGTTTCCAATGCGCCGCAAGAAGACAAACGTCCTCCCCCTACCACAAAACCCCAATCTCAACGCGACCCTTCTCCCCATAAGAGAAAGCCTGTCGGAGGAGAAAGCGCTGCCGACAAGATAAGTACTCCTGACCGAGATGACGAGATTCACGTCCCTTCGATAATGGAATTTCCTTCTGAGCCCCTTATCGTGACTCCCAAACCCAAACCTTTCAGAAGTTGGACAACAACACCCTCATCTTTTCGCCCATCGACACCTGCTAATCATCCCAAAGCTGGCTCAGCTGGGGGCAGTGATTCTCCAATTAGGCCAACAGTCCGTTCTCGCGTTACTTTGAGACCTGCCATCCCAACAATAAGTAGAACGCGCAATTATAACCTACATCGGTCAACAACGACTCCATTTCCTCAAGGCGAGCGGGAAAAGCATTCTCGATTTCAAGATCCGCCTGTTGTCTCAGCAAATAGAAAAGATAGTAAAGCATTCCAACAATTACAACCCATATTCAAGCCCATGTTGCAAGCATTTGATCCCACTTTGAGTCCACCTGCACCTTCTCCCAGTCCAGATCAAACTGAACACAACAAACCAGCTAAAAACCAAATGTTGATTTCTCAGCTAAGCAACAATCCCATTGAAGAAGACCAGCCAATTGAAAGTTTGGAAGAAATAAAGCAAAACAGGCCACCGTACGATTCATCTGAGATGGTGTTAAAACACCAAGTTGAGACGGTTCTTTCAGTACGACAAAAAAGTCCAGACAGTATAACTGATATTCTTGAACAAATGGAGCGGCGTGAAAAAGAGAAAGAATCCCAACATCCGTCCGCTGGAATCTCTGATTTGAAAGAGCAACATGAGGAGAAAGAAGGTGACAGGGAGTTCACAAGACCACGCCCCTCAGCTAATACAAGGCCTAGGACACGCCCTGATACCAAGATTGAAGCCTTGAGCCCCCGAATCAAGAATCAACCAAGAACCCAAGAGGATATAATATTCGATTTGAAGGATCGTAGCTCGGTTCGCCCCCCAAAAAGTCACGAGGCTCAGCATCCTGGTTCAGATCCTGTTTTTCGACCCAGACCTTCCGTGCGTGAGCCAGTAGTTGATGATGAAGATCGACTATTGATTCGTCAAAGAGATCGCGATCCCCAATCAAATCACAATAACGACAACAAAAATTCTCGTCTAATTCCCAATTTTCAAACGGTACCTCCCATAGGAGACGGTCTGGATAATTTTGACGCTGGATTTGCCTTTCGGAATTCTCCAACTCGAGTTCACCCCGAACCAACTTACGACGATCGATCCTTACAACAACCCGCATTAAGTTCGAGACCGACGAATGCCACTAACAGCGGATCTTTCCCGAATCAGCGACCAAATTACGATTTTCCTCGCAAAGACGAACCACGGACTAGACCGCCGACTTCTTCACCGGACGACTTGAAGGAGGACCTACACGTGGAAGTCCCTCTTCATATGCTCAAAGAACTGCTGATGAACGCCAAACGAAACATCACGAAAGTTGCCATTCATAGCGATTACGATCCTGAGCCTAAAATCATCCGTGCCCCAGTTTTAAGCCCGGAAGTAGCTGCTCGTCCATCTCGCCCTCTCCTGGACGAAAACGAATTTGCTCAGCATAACAGATATAACGTTAACCATCACGAACTAATTGCAAGCGCGTTAGACAAGTCCCGTGATAAAGAAAGGACAAGAGAACCTATTTACCGTACAGTAGATTCCACAACTCCATTGCCATTAATTACCAGTACTTTCCAAGAGCCAATACGCATTTTTAATCCAGTAACGAACAAACCCTTGTTCCCTGACCATCCCGACGCTATGGTACTGCCCCCCCCAAAAGAATTCCTCGATCGCTACCAGTCAAATCGGGACCCGCCATCAACCACGCCTCTTTATGAAGACGAAGAGGAAATAGTGCGATTTCCTCAACGAGGAAAACTTCCTGCTCGAATTACTTCCATAGAGGACATAGCTGAAGAGCCGGAAGACTATTTTGGTACTTCCGACGAGGAAGATTTCGCACGCGTAACTCTCCCGCCTTCAAATTACGGCAAAAAGATCCAAGACTTACCACAATCTACCAAAAATCGTCAAGAAAAGGTGCCCAGATTACCTTTAAGAGAGGATAGAGAAAGAGAAAGGCACTCATATACCGAAAGACCTGTTAAACTTCAAGAAAACCAGCGTCATCGTGAGCAACACCTCCAATCGGTGCGCTTTGATGAAAATAACCAACCAACTTACCCCAGAATCATCGTAACGCCTACAATTCCTAGACCCAACGAGGATTTCATCGTGGCGTCAACACCCCTTCCCCTGAGTCGACCCATTGCAACGCCTTTCCCGAACAACGAACCGAAAGATCATCGAGAGTCACATTTTCCGAGAAATGAACCGAAAGATCATCACGAATCCGTCCACGAACATCGTAGACCGTTCCTATCTTCAGAAGAGAATCACAGAGATCCTAACATGGACGAAATTCGAACCCGGTACCAAGAAGCCGAAAGAGTCCATCGAATCACACCTGAGCCGCCATCTAGAATCTACCGACCTCCCCATAAGGAATTTGAACGGTCTTGGTTAACTCCTACCACCCGTTCACCCTCGCCACCTGTAAGTTTCTCTTCACACGAAGAACGAATCCGGCTCGCGGTTGCTGTGACCGTCAGGCCGCATAACTTCGTCTACGAGAACGACTTTAGGCCCGTGGCTCCCAACCCTTTACACATACATGAGACAAACGATTCTACGCGTGAGATTCGACCTCCTCACCGCCAGCCAGAAGCTCAGGAACCGACCCGCAGTTCACCACGACTCCCCAGCTACAGAGAATCTCCTATTCGATCTCTATTCAGACCCTCTGAGCAGGAAGAAGAGCGTGAAGGTAGGGATCGTTTACGGGTACCAGAATCGCAGGATTATAGAACATATAACTCAAGTCATTACCCAAATAGACGACCTAACGAAGATGTGACACAACGTCCTGAATCTATCCACGAGCTGAGGCGCGGTAACTTCCATGAAGGGCTTCGTGAGTCAGAACGACCACATGGAATTCGCGAGCCAGAATCGGGGCGATCGCATCCTTCACACGAAAGCATTCAAATTCATGATCTCAGGCGAGGTAATATCCAAGAAGAACGGCGAAGACCAGCCGAACTTGATCCTCCAGTTCCGATTTACCGCCTACAGACCAATGATCGTGATCGCATTCCATCTCTTAGGGAATCACTGTCAAATCGGGAGCCAAGTCATTCCAACCGACCCAAACATGGTCAGTCAGTCGAGCAACAAGTTGCCCGTCCCCCAAACCGTCCTGATTTCGAACTCGAGTTGCCAAGACCTCAATCACAAACCAATGAAGAAGTACGTCGTCGGCCCGCATTTAATGTCCGGGATTCTGAAGATTTGGAATACAGGACACACACGGCCAAAGATCACCGGAAGCATAACCGTGACCCCGAGGCCGAGCACGAAACGGAAAACCCGGCCGAAGACAACAGCTACAAACCGCCCTACGTGCCATTAAACGTAACGCGTTTACAATCATTCACGTACTCAGACGAAGACTCGAAACCCAAATATGATCCTGATCGACATAGACACGACAAGTCGTTCCCACTTTTGGCCCCTCCCCCTCCGGTAACTCTAGTGCCCGAGAAGCCAGTATTTGCGTCCGAGGACAAGAATGAGGTTGTCAATATCCCCGTCAACAAAGATTACGCCGAGCATCAGACCAATTTACGTCAGCAACTCCAGAATGCTGCTAGGACAGCGCCGAAAAGTAGTTTCCGATGCGAGAAAATGCTAAACCCCGGCTATTACGCCGATGTAGATGCCAAATGCCAGGTATTACTTAACATAAACCTTGAAAAAAAAGTTACTAAAACATTTATTTAAAAATTAAATATAGGTATTCCATTTCTGTCAAGCTGACAATATACGTAGCACGTTTGTATGCCCGCCTGGCACCCTTTTCAATCAAAGGTATTAAGATCGAATAATTTCTCGGAGATAAAAGAAATTAAACAATTAATGTAACATTAAAGGTCTTTAATGTCTGATATGGATTTAGATACCGAGTCTGCGACTGGTGGTACAACGTTGACTGTGAAAACTCCCCGGATTTTTATTTTCTGAATGAGTTTTACGGCTCAGATTCCAAAGGCCGTTGAGTTAATAAGTTTCATATTAAGACATGTAATCATAAAAGGGAAAAAAGTCCCTGCAAGCTAAAGTGACTCTTGTTAACTACCTGTTCATTATGTTTGTGTTCCAGTGAGCCCTAAGGTTCATAAGGAAATGCCGTAGCTTTGATCTTTTTAGTATAGTTTGTTAATTATGAGTCCCAAGCTGGACTTGGCTCTCTGTTCATGTATGTGATGAGAATAGAGTTGTAGCGACACGATTTTATAGCATTTTACGACGACATGAACTTCAAGTCACTTAAATTTGGTAAGTGGGAGTAGTAAAAATTGTACGAGTCCTTTTGGTAAAAAATTTCTGAGAATAATTGATTTATCAATTAAGTGAAATGCGGCTAACTTTACTTTTATGTCTACTTTTCTATGCAAATCTTAATTACAAATTTTTAATTTAATAAAATGCTGACTAACGTTTCCATACAGTAAACAAGCAATACGGTTGTAATACGGTAAACAAGCTACCTTGAAAAGAAACGTCTATCTTAACAACCTATCGGAACTAAGTAATTATCACAATATCACAAAGTGACATACGGGTTTATTCAAAAAGGCATAATTTTCTCGGAGAGTAAGTTTCACTGGAATAATTTGAAATAAGTGGAAGAATTAATAAATTTGTGTTAAACTATTGGTTAAAGATGTATGCGCTGTCATATTTCACACATAAGTCATTCCGAAAGTGATCGATAGAGCGCTCATATAAATGTCTTTTCGAATGTGGCCAATGTTCGTAATGATGACGGAAAAAGATGAAGGAGATACAACAAGATAAATGAGATTTAAAAAACGCTGCATATGAAAACTCAAGCACAAAAAATAGGCTTTGACAATAAATCAATTATTCCTTCGATATGCGCAGCTTAATTTATTGAATCTTACTACTTTTGGTTGAACTGTTGGAGATTCCTTGCGCTCTCCTTACTTCCTTTGTTCGCTTGAGTAGTCAAAATGTTCCTAAAGTAGATTTTTTGTTATGACTACCAAACCACTGATTTTTTCTTTATTCTTGCCGCTCAAGGAACTCCACCTTGGCCTGTAATTTGGCGGGGTATTTTAGCCGAAAAAAGAAGTAGCACCCAAAAGTCACTAGTAGTGATTCCGTATGAGATTACTGAACTACTGCAAAACGACTTTCTCAAGACGCCAGCAAAGGTGAAAGGTTTCCTGTTTTCTAATGTTTCTACGAAGTTAACATTCCGAAAACTACTTAAAAATTAAAATGCTACCTGAAAGATGTACCAACGTTTGTCTGATTAATTGGTTAGTAAAAATAATTACGTAAGAGGTTTCTGATGGCTTATTGGTTTAGGCTTTGTGAAAAATTATTAATTCCAACGTAGGCCACAAAAAACTGCACCAAACATAATTGCAAACTAGATACATCAATTAACAATAATTTGTTCACAGAATCGTTGCTTCTTTACGAAAAATTCAAGTCTACTAAAAATAATTTGGGAGTCAACATAGGCTAGTACTAAATGTACACGTTTTCCGTAGGTTTGTATGAAATTCCAAGTAGCAATTGCATGTAACTTGCGACTAAAAAATTCTACAATCAAAGTGTGCTGCGGGAAATAATAAAAGAACGTGGGAGTATATTTGCTTATCCTTAGTGTATACACACAGTGTGTATACACTAAGGATAAGCAAATATACGTGTGTAACACACTCATCGTTAATCTACGTTAATTTACATAAAATATCAAGTAGATTTTCTACATAACTTGCCACTAAATTTGCTAGTAATTGTGGCTTGGATTAAATAGCTTTATATGTGAAAGTTAATCTTACAGTTAAAGGTCACACATTTCTGAGCAAAGAAAAAAGTCTAAATTTTATATTTTCAAACAAATATTAATGTAAATTAACCTAAGCTTTTTAAGTAAATTAATATTACTCTGATTTTTTAAAATTAAAGTTACATATTATTACAAGGTAAACTTTGAGTATTTTTACCCACTTTTTTTAGTGTTAGTCTTTAGTATATCGCAAACTGTAGCTAATGTGCAGATAAGTCGCCTATTCATAAGAACAAAACCGAATAAGACATATGTTATATTTACAGCCTTTGTGGGTCTGACTGCTTTTGCTTTCGTTTGCCGACTTGCATAATTTCCCGTATACTTACGCTATAATTAGTTTTAATGAAGCTAAGATGCTGGGACTGTTCCGTAAGCACTGCTACCATATGATCCGCATAGGTTTCGTAGATAATGAACATATCTTTTTAACAAAAGTACACGGTTTATTCCTTAATTGATCATTTCACTTCATTAATTCCACAAGAAGAAAAAAGTCAAGTTGGGCATTCCTAAATGCGGAGTATGCATATGACGTTTCGTATTCCATTAGAAGTACTCGGAAACCTTATAGGCTAAGGAGAATGCAAAATGCTTCTAAGCTAGATAAAAGATAACTATAAGGTCTCTTATAATGGTTCGTACCTATTGACACGCACTAACATTCACTGACGTAGAATGAACAGACATTGTTCCCAAAGATGCATGTTTTTTTGTTGTTGTTTTTCTGTTATAAAATGTCGCGCTTCTTCGTCGTTCACACACAAGCGTTTGCTTCGAGCAACGGGAATACCTGCCTCATATTACATAGTTTGATTTAATCTAACGATCTTGGGACACCCAAAAGTGAAAGCGAAAATGCATCCAACACCTCTTTCTTACCGTTTTTCTCCTTCACGGCTAGCTTATTAGCATTCTAGTCTAGTCGTTAAATATCCTCCTGTAATACTTCTTTTGGTCGCAAAATCAGGAAACCTTCGATCGAGTGTCAAATGGATGTCTCTAACTAATCTTGCTAAGCAATCACGCCATCTTCGCTGCTCGTTTTCGTCTCATTAGCATTTCACACCCATCAATTGTTCGGTTTACGCAAAAAAAAAACGCTTGGGTACCCCATAATGCATGCTTATACGTAGCGGTAAGAAGCCCCCATATTGGAAACGCTCATCTTCTTTCTCAAACTCGTCGAACGACATTGTTCATACCAACGTGATCCTCGCCAGCGATTTCACCCTAAAGTTCGTGCGTGAGAAAGAAAGTTCACCCAGTGGTAACTTTTTTTTTAAGGAACCAAGGTCTTGCCGAGTGACTTACTGTTTCACCGTGGAAGACCAGTGTCCATTGCTCGAGTATAAATAGGCCCTTTGCTCACTTGATTCGTCACAGAGCAGCTTCTCCAGTTCCTCCAAGAACACCTTAAGTATAGTTCTACTCAACTTACAGCTTAAGAAGTATTCCGAAGAGGATAACTACCATGAAGTTCCTGGCTTATTTCACCGTTATGGTCGCAGCAGCCTTAGCTGGACAGGTAAAATCCAATTAAGGAAATTTAACATAAAAGTATTCTAAAATATTTTACATTTGCAGTTCCGAGAGGTGAGAGTAAACCCAGCATTAAAATTCCTAAGGATCGACTCGTCTGCCAATTCCCGTTCTTCCAACGACTACAATACTGGTCCCGCCTTCCGCTCTGCTAGTACTAGTAACTACGTCAATCCTGGTGTGGTAGCCATCCGTACAGCTTCGTCAGCCGATCCCGTAGTCTACCGCGCTGGCTCCGCCTCCTCATTTTCTGACTCACCTGCTAGCTTCCTAGCTCTGCGCTCCAATACCGCAGCCCAAGGGACCAATACGCCCGCCCTGAGTACCAGCAACAACAGCAACAATGACTTCATAACCGTTAACGTTGTTTCCAACGGCCCTGCCGAAGGCACCGCAGTCTCCTCGTCTTCCATATCCTTAATTCCCGTTTCATCTACTTCGTCCATTTCTGGCAACAGCCGTACTGTCAATGCTGGAACCACAGGTACGGCGGGCAATACTCGTACTACCGCCTATGGCTCAACGAACTCTAATCCTTTTCCCTCGGCGTCTCCTCCTTCAAACTCCAACTCGTACTTCTCCCAGTCTTCTTTCGTTACGATTCCTCAATCTACTGTTTCTGCTGTCGTAGCCGATCTTCCTCTACCTCCTCTCATCCCTGTCGAAACATCTGCTCCTGCTTACGGATACGGACCCATTCCAGAAGCGAACGTTGCCGCAGCTGATTTCCCAGTAAAGACAGAATGGTCTTAGTTTTTTTTTTTTTTTTTCTAATATGCGGTAATAACAGTCATGTATTCTTTCTTGCAGTTTCCTGCCCAGCCAAGTGATGACACCTTCACTCAAATCCAACCCTCTGGTCAAATCAATGGTATTGTAGGTATTGCCATTACAGACTATCCCGTGTTTGCCACCATTCCTGCCACTTCTTTCAGCTGCGCTGATCAACGTGATACTTATGGCTACTACGCTGATAGAGAGGCTTCTTGCCAAGTAAGGATACACATACACATATCAGGGTTGCCAACTCGTACACTGAAATAACCTGGTTTCTACCTTGTAGGTTTTCCATATTTGCCAAGACAATGGATTCGGACGAAAAGTCCAGCAATCCTTTTTGTGTCCCAATGGAACCATCTTCGACCAGCGCACTATGGTCTGCAACTGGTGGTACAACGTCAACTGTGAAGATTCGGCCACCTTCTATTCCAACAACGCCAACTTCGGAGTCATCCCTGCTGCTCGTACTGCTCCTGCTGTCCGAACCGTGCCTGTATCAGTAACTCCAGCAGTCCGCAACACAATCCAAACCCAGACTGTTACGTCATACACCCTACGCTCTACCCCTGAACTTCTGGAATTGTTGCAACGTTCTGGTGGTAGCATTTACGACAGCCAAAGCTTGCAGTAACGTAATGCCAATAACGCAGCTTACCAGACTACTCAACGACTGAACTTTGAAAGTTTCCTGAGATGTCTATTTTTCATCTCTACTGGGTTCATGGGAAATTTTAATATATTTTGTGGCAAATAGGGCAGAGGAAATTATATGGATTAATACACGAATAGCATCTAAAATGATTACGACTTCTGACATTGTTTTTCGTGAAAGCGGCCTGCAATTATTAGCTGCAAAATAGTTTAAAAAGACACTAATTAATAAACGCATAAGAAACTTGCCAGCTCAGGCAGTAAAGATTATAAAATTTGCATTTTTTATGCTGGCCAACTTGCGAGGATGGACATACATGCGGAGTCTGTAAACGCAAAAACCAGTATTATTTAATGAGTTGGGACTTTTTATTAATAAAGGTATCAATTAAAAAAGGCTATGTGTTCACACGACGTTTGAGTTATAAAGGCTGAGACACTGTAAACCAAATATATTAAAAAGCTATGGATTCCATAAAAAATGTGCTATCTTAATGCCAAAAAAAAATATAATCCACTCAAAATGTTGGCCTATAAATACTTAATTAAAACTTTAAATGATAACTCTTCGTGAATTATTTGTTGAAACCTTACGTTTAGAAAATTTTAAGTTAAGTATATAAACGGTGTAAAATTAGGAGATGGCGAAAAAAGTCAATGGCGCTAAACCATTAACTTTTTTCAATCACGTTTCATTGTATATGTATAAGTTAAAGCGGACTTGTGGATTTGCTTAGACTAAGCAAAGTCAAGCTCAACATATTATATTATTATATGTCAACATATAAGAATTGACACAGAGGTTTATATTTGGACGTTCCAGATTCTTCATCATAAATTCATAAATCTTAAACTTAAGAAAATTGTCAATTTTAAACACATCAATCTCAAACTCATCAATCAATTGCTCAATTTACGCAAAATCAAAAGAAAAAAAACCGCTTGTGTACCCCATAATGCATAAGCCTAGACTAAGCAGTAAGACGTCCATATTGGAAACGCTCATTTTCCTTCTCAAACTCGTTGAATGACATTGTACATACCAACGTGATCCTCGCCAGCGATTTCACACTAAAATTCGTGCGTGAGAAAGAAAGTTCACCCAGTGGTAACTTTTTTTTTAGGAACCAAGGTCTTGCCGAGTGACTTAATGTTTCACCGTGGAAGACCAGTGTCCATTACTCGAGTATAAATAGGCCCTATGCTCACTTGATTCGTCACAGAGCAGCTTCTCCAGTTCCTCCAAGAACACCTCAAGTCAAGTACTACTAAACTTACAGCTTACGAAGTATTCCGAAAAGGATAACTACCATGAAGTTCCTGGCTTATTTCACCGTTATGGTCGCAGTAGCCTTAGCTGGACAGGTAAAATCCAATTAAGGAAATTTAACTAAAAAATAATCTAAAATATTTTACATTTGCAGTTCCGAGAGGTGAAAGTAAACCCAGCATTAAAATTCCTAAGGATCGACTCGTCTGCCAATTCCCGTTCTTCCATCGACTACAATACTGGTCCCGCCTTCCGCTCTGCTAGTACTAGTAACTACGTCAATCCTGGTGTGGTAGCCATCCGTACAGCTTCGTTAGCCGATCCCGTAGTCTACCGTGCTGGCTCCGCCTCCTCATTTTCTGACTCACCTGCTAGCTTCCTAGCTCTACGCTCCAATACCGCAGCCCAAGGGACCAATACGCCCGCCCTGAGTACCAGCAACAACAGCAACAATGACTTCATAACCGTTAACGTTGTTTCCAATGGCCCTGCCGAAGGCACCGCAGTCTCCTCGTCTTCCATATCTCTAATTCCCGTTTCCTCTACTTCGTCTATTTCTGGCAACAGCCGTACTGTCAATGCTGGAATCACAGATACGGTGGCCAATACTCGCAATACTGGCTATAGCTCTGCGAACTCTGATGCCTTTACCTCGGCGTCTCCTCCTTCAAACTCCATCTCGTACGGGTCCACGTCCTCTTTCTTCCCGATTCCTCAACCTATTATTTCTGATTCCATCGCAGATCTTCCTTTACCTCCTCCCATCCCTGTACAAACATTTGCTCCTTCTTACGGCTACGGACCCATTCCAGAAACGAGCATTGCTGCTGCTGATTTCCCAGTAAGGATATAATGGTCTTAGGTTTTTTTTTGTTTTGTTTTTTAACATGCGGTAATAACAGTCATGCATTATTTCTTGCAGTTTCCTGCCCAGCCAAGTGATGACACCTTCACTCAAATCCAACCCTCCGGCCAAATCAATGGTATTGTAGGTATTGCCAATACAGACTATCCCGTGTTTGCCACCATTCCTGCCACTTCTTTCAGCTGCGCTGATCAACGTGATACTTATGGCTACTACGCTGATAGAGAGGCTTCTTGCCAAGTAAGGATACACATACACATATCAGGGTTGCCAACTCGTACACTGAAATAACCTGGTTTCTACCTTGTAGGTTTTCCATATTTGCCAAGACAATGGATTCGGACGAAAAGTCCAGCAATCCTTTTTGTGTCCCAATGGAACCATCTTCGACCAGCGCACTATGGTCTGCAACTGGTGGTACAACGTCAACTGTGAAGATTCGGACACCTTCTATTCCAACAATGCCAACTTCGGAGTCATCCCTGCTGTTCGTACTGCCCCTGCTGTTCGAACCGTGCCATTATTAGCAACTCCAGCAGTCCGCAACACAGTTCAAACCCAGACTGTTACGTCATACACCCTTCGCGCTACCCCTGAACTTCTGGAAATGTTGCAACGTTCTGGTGGTAACATTTATGCCAGCGACAGCTTGCTGTAAGGGAATGTAAATAATGCAGCTTACGAGACAACTCAATGACTGAACTTCACATATTTCCTGAGATGTCTATTTTTTATCTCTACTGGGTTTATGGGAAACTTTAATATATTTTGTGGTAAATATAAGGAAGAGGAAATTATACGGATTAATACACGAGTAGCATCTAAAATGATGACTTTCGAAATTGTTTTTTTGTGATTACGTACCAATAAAAAAACACATTAATTAATAATCGCTTAAGATAATGAACGCCAGCTCGGACAGTAAAGGTTATAAATTTGCGTTTTGTATGCTGGCCAACTTACAAGGATGACGGACATACATGCGGAGGCTGTAAATGAAAAAAACCTGTATTGTTTAATGTGTTACTTGGGAATTTTTATTGATAAATGAGTCCATTAAAAAGGCTAATAAGTGTTCATGTACCTTCTGGGTTATAAAAGCTGAAAGGTGCTTACAATGAGAACATAATATCCAAAAACTATGGATTCCATAACATACGTACTATCTTTAATGCCACAAAATTTGTAATCCATTCAAAATATTAGTTCATAAATGCATAAACTAAACTTTGAAATTATAACTTGAAGTAAGCACTTTTAAACCTTACATTTAGAAACTTTTAAGTTAAATATTGTAAAGGGCTTTAAAATTAGGAAATTGCGAAAAAGAAGTCAATAGTTAAACTATGAACTTCTTTAAGCACGTTTCAGTGTATATATAGGTTAAAGCAGACTTGCGGATTTGCTACGCCTATAAGCAAGTTAAACTCAACAATATATTGTTATAAATCAACATATAAGGATTGACAAAGAGGGTTATTACTTGGACGTTACCGAGCAATGAAAAGGCTGAACACCGAGTCCGTTTTTAAGAAGTCAGCATGGACTAATACGCGGTAAGATAAAATATCTTCTCGAAACGAACAACAGAAAACGGTTGGGATCTTGGAACCTATAAACATATTTTATACCGGGCAGTAATTAGTTCCAGCTAATGCGCCAGCTTCCCGAATCATGTCATACCGCACCCCAAAGATTTTTTTTATTTCGTAAGAACCCATAAAACGAAATTAACTTTCTCTCGGGCGAAAGAAGGGCTGCTTGAATGTTCTGCGAGTACTTCGAGGCAAGCGTATGATGTGCAAGGCCAGTCAAAATGGGATAACATAAAGTCAAGACCCATATAAAAAAAGTCATGGCCCATATAAATGCCCCGAAATGTGATACTATAATCTATAAAGTAAGGTGAATGCAATTAAAATCAACCCACGGGTGACGCAAGCCTGCATATAAAACCGAGACTCTTGTGCCATACACCACTTTACAACGGAAATCGCTTTCTTATTTTAAGGGGTGTATTTTGAATATTATTTTTTTTTTACATATGTGAACTAGAAAAAGATGACTACAGAAAGTCGCGCCATGAGTTTCCAATAACGTGGACGCTCCAGGTGCCCCATAAATCTGCATGCATCTTAAGCGCAACTTCGCAAATTCATAAAGATTGCACTCTTCTTGCACGTTCGGAAACACAAGAGCCTTACTCTGATCCCGAATCGGCTCATAAATCCATAATTTAATTACAGAAACGTCGCTGTTACTCGGGAGCTTCTTCCCGAGGATCGTTTCGACTCCCGGTGAGGTTTCTCCACAGGAGTCCACATGCTCAATGCTGTGATCTTCTAAAGGATGCAACCTAAGGATGCAACTAACATAGTTAAGCGGGCTCATTTCATTCACTCACACGAGGCAAAACATAAGCTCAGGCTGTGGGCAAGGCATACCCGAAAGAAAAGCGAAAGTCGGCGAAGTGAAGAGGGGAACGATGATCAAGATGCGCAAATAACATAAGCTTGTGCTTTGTCAAGGAAGATCAACGACTGATTAGACATTTCTTAGGTTTCTCAAACGGACTGAAACCTTATAAAAATTCTACTATTCCGCATTACTGACTTTCCTGAAAACCGAAAAGCTCGGCCACATTTCTCTTCCAAGCCCGGTTCTGGTCTCCCTTAATTAGCATTGGTCAAGCTCAGCGATCTCCATCTGTGTCTTGTCTCCTCTCTAGCCCCAAGGTTACACAGGAATAATAAAAAAAAAGAGTGTAACTCTCCCTCTGCATATTCCAAGAGCTGATTATATGATAATGATTTCGTGACCAACAGCAACACGTATGGTTGCTTCTTCTAAACCAGTCAGGAGCTTCGGCTGACCTGCTTCATCCGGTATAAATACCAGGGTCCATTTTCAGTAACAGTATCAGTTCTTCGACTCATCTTCTGCTTCCACTTCCAAAAGTCAGAAAACGTTCGGATCCTGCCAGAATAAACTGTACCAGTAAACTACCCAACATTCAAGCAACCTCATCATGTTCCGAGTCCTCTTCGCAGCCTTTTTCATCGCCCAGGTAGGTTTTAACGTACCTAAACTTGTATTCCGAAAATTAACGCTTACCTAAGCTTATTTTAAGTCGAAACATTTAATTTTGCTAAGAAGTAGTCTTTTACCACGTATTTGCATTGCAGGCGACTTGCTATAGCGTAGACTTGAGCCGTAGTGCGGACTCGGCTTATGCAGCCTCAGTGGTGAATTCCCGTACCAACAATGGTTATGCTGCAAACGCCAACGCAGACTCCGTCATTACCCAGGTAAGGAAATTAAAAGTGCGTAATCAAGTATCTTGTTAAAAGTGAATTTATTTTCTTTACCACCAGACTCGGAATGCTGCTCCGAAATATGCTTTTACTGAAACACGCAGCAAGGTTAATGTAAGTTAGCAACGGCAATTCCGAAATCCGTTTTGCCATCCTCCCCACACTTTTACCTGATTTCTCTTTGGTGATTTTAGACTCGCAATGACGATGGTGATGATAACGGCTACGTTGATGAGATTCCCGGTGTAGCTGGTGTTGACTACTCCACCTATACCCAAGACAATTTGCCCAAAACTTCTTTCCGTTGCGAAAACCAGCAATTCAATTACGGTTACTACGCTGATGTGGAAGTTGGATGTCAGGTACAAGAATTAAACAACCATGGAATAAAAATGATGTAGGTAGACTTTCTTTCTCTAATCTTTGAATCTTTCTATACAGCTCTTCCACGTCTGTGAGACCAACGTCAAGTACTCGTTTTTGTGCCCCAACGGAACCATTTTCTCGCAACAAAACTTGGTCTGCGATTGGTGGTTCAACGTCAACTGCAACGATTCCCCTTCTTCTTTCGGCGTGAATGCCAATTTCGGCATCATTCCTTCCACCACCGAAGTACCATCTGTGGGTGCCGCGGCAGCCAAGAACGCTAATGTTTACGATGCCGTAGCTGCTCCGGCTGTTCGCAGCAGCAACAACTATGCTCAACCCGCCCCAGTTGTTCGCAGCAACAATGGCTATGCTGAGCCTGCCCCTGTTATTCGTAGCAACAACGGGTACGCTTTCCCTGCAGCCTCCGCCGATATAGTCGTGGAAGCTGCCCGAGCCGCTCCTTCTCCATCTTACAACAACGCCGTCCCCGTTCTCCGTAACCAGAGGCCTTCTTATTAAAGACATCCCGATTGAATACTTACTTATGCCAAACTTAGAATGTAGAGAAAATTGCTTAAAATACAAATATACGAATTGCAGCGTAAAGTCATGATTTTGTTCTTTTCTATCAAAGCACCTTTTAAAAAACAATTGACAAGCATAAACAATTTGTTTTATAACCAAAGTTAGACACTCCCAATTTCCCTACAATTAGTAAATCTGAGCTTAAACTCAACGACCATTTCTAGGTTCACCTTAGGTTATGTTTTTCCTTCTCATTACAATCAATACAAAATCAACAGCGGAAAAGTAACGCTCCATAGAAGAATGTCGAATGCTTTGAACTTCGGAAATGGTGCAATTCCGCTGTTAGAAAGGGAGAAATCCATTAAAAATCACGGGATAAGGCAACCAATAGCATTCTCCAGCCAGTGTTGTCTGAAACTTTTTGCGATTACTATATTTGCTTGCAGTGCTTGGTTACTGTGCTTGGTTACTTGATTGTGAGTTACAGGTTACTTGATTGTGATTATAGTATTATGGGACAGATACAGCTCATATTGCTTAAATACTACCAAACAAAATTATACCAGATCTTGAAATAAAAGCTCGGTGAAAGCAAAAAAGGATTTAAAGAATGAAATAAACCAGTATACCGGAGTGTCAAAGATTTGCGTATTAGTTTAGCAAGACCACACAGATCCGAAGTGTGTTTGTACGCTTCAAATTGACTGATGAGGACTATTCGAAATTCTTACTGTGTACTCAGCGCTTTGCTAATAAATTTTCTTGTCCTTTGATAATGAACAAAACAACAAGCATCTTGTGTGAATTACGATCCTTCAACGTCATTACCTACAATGAAGCTACATCAGAGTACCCTCTGAAAGGAACAGCGCGCGATTACCATATTCAATGGCTCCATTCGCACTTTCGACACGAGATATTCTGTTGCTTTGTTCCTTCCCTTCATGTCAATTAAAATAGAATGGTATGTGTTTACATATTAGCTCTGCTTATAAGCCGAGGTAGTGACTAAACTTTTCCTCTGCTAAATGGCGAGCTTTAGGAGAAAAAATACCCCCCCACACACACCAAAAAAACACACACAAAAAACGGATTTCTCTGGTAAACAACCTTGCTTCAACTCACATTTCACCTACAGGTGAACACGTGTACACATGGAACCAAAGCCAAGGCATTGTTCAACACCAACTCCCACCTGATAAAGCTGTCCAATAACGGAAAACTTGAACTAATTCATAGGGGTCGCATGACATCTAGCATTAAGTCGGAATCACTGCATTAAGTAGTAGGAATCATTACATTAAGCAGCATCCACTTAAAAGTACATAACTTTGGGTCACTCGTTTAGGCATATAACATCACCTGAGCCGTAATTAAAAGGTCGACTTAGACCGAATTTAAACGCACTGAGATGATTTCAATTTGAATATGAAAACCAACTGCTTTCCGAGGCCAAAAAAACAACAACGAAACACTGAGCAATATTTGCTCTACAAGTGAAAGTTTACCATTTGTGTTGGTACAACCATGTCGACCTTTGCTTAACGAAACAAATAAAAAATAATAAAAATCTGATACCCAGAAGGTGAAGAAAGACTCATAAATAAGCTCTTTTGCTTGTCAATCACCGTAGTCTTACCAAGTTTTTCATCGTGGATTCTTCCACAAAATTTGTTCTTTTGCTCACATTCGTCTTGGCGGTTTATGTCTGCAGCGGTTCAATTCCAGAACGTCGAATATTATAACCTTAGGATCAACATTACGATGAGGAACACGAAATTTGATTTATACCAAGAGTTCCCGAAACCCTACGAGAAAGTTCGTCGTTGATCCAAGTGATTCCCCAAGACCTTGTTTACATAAATCGCCCAAGCTTCTCGGGTGTTGTCAAAACAATAAGTGACGAAGATACGTTTCCCTTCTATGCAGAGTCGTCTGATTTTCTTCACATTGTTAACGAACCCTTCAATATAGAAAACAGAGAAGATCAACAAACTGCAACGCCTTACCCAACTTTCGCTAGCGTGCCTCAAACTAGTTTCGCGTGTCCGCCGCAATACGGTTATATACGCTGACGAAGAAGCTACCTGTCAGGTTAATGAGTTTCACAGAAAAAAAGACCTTCCAGACCTTAAATTTTGCTTTTTTTTCTCAGTTTTCCCTATTTGCCATGGCAGCCCCAAATTTTCATAGTGTCTAATGAGACCATCTTCCACCAAACATATTTCGTTTATGATCACTGAGCCAACGGTGGACTGCAGCATTAGCAAAAATTTTTACTCTGTAAACTCATAGATCGGTCTAGTAACCGAATAGTTGCCATTCTTTAACGACGAAAAGTTCCACCCAGATCCAGTAGTCCAGGAACTACAGACGATTCGCTTGGACGGCAAACCAAACCAACAGTATCTTCCGGCAATATTTAGCCCAGTCCTGTGGGTTCTAACAGCATGACCTTTGCCGAAGTGGCTAAGGAAGGCTAAAAAAGTGATAGTTCCACGATTATACCAGGTCTTACCGACGAAACCGAGGCCAAAGGGCCAGTTATTCTCAAAACTAAAGCCTGCTGCCTGGGTTTATTCAGCTAAACCAGTCGGTTTTATATAATTAAGAAACGAATACTGCAGTAGAACATGAAAGCAAGTAAGCCACAGGAAACAAACTCCAACTCATTGAATTCTCGAGTGTCCGTAAACGAATACAAGCGTGGGTTATACTCGCAAAGTCTAGTTGTTGAGCAAGATGGTGGAGAGCCAGACCTCGGAGCCTATACTCCTACCCTTACTGAAATAATAGACATTTCCCAGCTTACTTACTAATAATTAATAAATATTATCAAACTGCCACACTGACACTACCTACGCTAATAATAAGTTAAATTTGTATATGTACTCAAAATTTCAATGATTCGCAAGCTATATACATTTGTTTAAAAAAAGTATTGTAACAATTAAAACCAGTCTGCTTGAGGTAAACGGTACGTTCCGTTCGTAACTGTAGCTTTTTCGAGCCTGGGACCAAAATAGCTTATTATATAATTTGAGCCGTCGGCAGGTAGAACGACTTGTGTCGCAATAAGAATTATGTCTAGCAACTGGCCCAAGAACATAAACCCGCACGTACACAGCTTAAATAAACCTGCGGCTGGGTAGCCCAGATAAAACCTGTCTACCCCAAATGCTCCCAAAAATATCGACAGCAAGAGTGTCGTCTCGAATGAATACCCATTTCTGTTGTATCATAAGAACAAAAAACTTTTTGTTAGAAAATTATAAGAATGATTTGCAAACAGTTGGACTTACGTGTACTGGCAAGGAACTGTCATCGTAAAAGAGTTATTCCCGGATTCCAAACAAGTTATTTCGTCTCCAGCTATGCAGGTAACTTGGAAAGAAAATACAGAAAAGTACGATATGAGGAACTGCGTTATTTTATTCGACTTCTGGGTTTACTATAATTATACTTTCAGCTTGATTCTTGGGATCACATCCTGCAATTTGCTGTGTGGCAGGATCAATGTCCAGGGGTAAACAGAGATATTGTCCAAGTCTTAACGTACTACAATTCACTTCCACTGCTTCCGAAGAAAGCAGAAAGAGAAAATTTATAAAAATTATGGGAAAAAATATAGATGTTCTCCACTCTTCGCACATTTTGTCGGCTAAACCGAACAACATTCAAGAAAGACCTCTCGATCCATCCAACACATCAAGGCTTGGCCTAAACGTACCCTATTCAATGTGGGCGGGACAAAACTTTAAACATGCCCATAACGGCATTTGCTCTTGCACTATTCTAAAGTTATTTAATTTAACTTGTCTAATTCTAAGAATAATTAACAAATAACTACATCATCATTTTGTATTTTCATTTTAATTCAAAGATAATGAGATTAGAATAAGACTTCCAATTAATTATTGGATTCATTTTGTAATGTCACAAACTACTTTTCTTTAAAGCGGGTTTAAACTCTTCCATTCCCTTTCGTGTCCAAACCAAACCGAAATTCTAAAACACGTGCAGACTAAGTCAAAATAGTTCTTCGCTTTACAGTGAAATGCTTGAAAGTATAGAAAATGTTGGCTTAATCTGAACATGATTTAGGAGTTCGGTTCTGTTTGGACACGAAAGAAGGGATTGAAAGAGAAGTTTGCACCCGCTGGCCAGTAAAATCCAAGAAAAAATAATTGAATCTAGTGGGTAGTTTTTTTTTGGACATTAGAAAAATCTTTTTTGGCTTAGAAAAACATTTAACAGATATCACTTCCAATCTTTGTGTATGTTCTTTGCGTAAATCGGAATGCACATAAATTGCTGTTTTTTAAAAGTCGAATATTACATATTCGATTTGAGGGAGTATATGATTTGCTATTACAATTATTTATTATTATTGTAATTCTCTTGATTATTTTACATATTGCTATAATATGTTGCATTATCTTAATTCATAGGGCTATAAATAATTAAATTATGTGGAATTTGTTTAATGTACGGAATTACTTTTCAGCATGTCGCATGTGACTGACGCCGTGTCCTTAATATTCTAGTAATTAGGTCACATGTGATTGTTATCAACGTATCTGTCTTCAAATGGAATGTCACTTATTGGATTAATGAGTTATGAATAAGTATTCATAGTTTCAAGCTTTGGACGCACCCCAGCGTGAGAATTTGGAACTTTGGATTTGGCCGTCGTGCTTATGACCAGCTTTTCTCGAACAACAAAGCCCTTCTATGAATCAGGCCTCATTCCGAGCCGCCATAAGTATTAGCGAAAGTGAAGGCGTTGTTTGTTTTTTTCATTTGTTGCTTTGTTTTTCTTCTACATTAGTAAGTATCTGGGCATTTCCACTGCAAAAATAAAATCGTTAGACAGTCTGTTATGAATTGTGTATGAAAGCGCGTAGTTCCTATAGATTTGAAGCTAAGAAATGTTGGGTTCAATTGAGTTTGCTGCTTAGGAATGTCTTTGTTATCCTTTGCCTGTCCGGTGAAATGGTAATTCTGTACCTGCGCCATGCTTTCATTTCATTAAGACTGTGCTTGTTGTTATTCCTAGATTTTTTTGGCTTTTTTACAATACTAATGACTTATTTTTTTAAATATTTTTTTTGCTTCTACCTGAACTCCAACGGAGCAGTTTGGCCACTTAGCCTTTTTCTTCTGCCTTAGCGATGCCAGTCAGTTCAGGTAAGTTGCATACGCTTAGTCTAAATGAGTTATGGAGGGTAATAAGAAAAATCGATTTATTGATTGGCTGATTATTTCTTCCTTTTCAGATGCGCAACATGCCCTGAGCTTATTGGAAAGTGTTCAGAAGAAAGTACGCAGTAGCGAGGGTCATGAAGGCTCCAGCAATAAGGCGCTGGCCGACTTGGAATTTCTGATCGCCGTCCTCAAAAACCCTATGCTAAAAAAATGCTTGCAGCTCCAAGATAGCATATCAGAACTACGAAGCCATGTAAATCATCACCCCTCAATCCTTCCGTCAGACTTCGATATCACACCTGACGCTGCTGGTCTTTTGATCAATCAAGCCAGTCCCCCTCCCAATTATGATAGCTTGGATAAAGAAAAACAGTTTGCATCCCTCAACACGAGTCCGTCGTCTTTAAAAAAAGCGACTGACTATCCAACTTTACCCGTAAGTTCGCCATGATGAAAGGAAGCCTTTTCTTTTTCCTGCTTTCCAGCACATTTTTCCAGTCCTGTTTAATGTTTAAATCTCGTTCTGGTTTGCAGGTTTCTCACGTAAAAGGAGCTCAGGCATCAAGTTTCCAAAAGGTTATACAACAAGCTGCCTTGGGAAGAGATACTTGCAACATCGAAGTAAACAAACACTTTTGCCACCTTTAACTAATAATTCCTTATTGTTTTCCGTAAAACGTTTTTTTTTCATTTTAGTTAACCAAACCAGATGGCCAAAGCTTGGGTTTCAGTGTCGTGGGCCTCAAATCCGAGCAACGAGGAGAGCTGGGTATTTTTATTCAGGAAATCCAGCCTAATGGCATCGCCGCACGGTAAGTCTCTCTCTCCTCTCTCTCTTTTCCATCTTAACTCAATTTTCTTTACCTGTCGAGAAAACGTTTTCTCCCCTCGCCCTCACATACACTCGTTTTTGAGTCTAACATCCTTATGTCACTCCCGCCCAATTGATTTTAAGTTGCGGTTGTCAACTTTCGGTATCGTGAACTTTTCAATTCCCAGAACGCTGCATTTGCCCTCCTAAGACCCACTTTTGGGGGATTCGATCGTTGCATTTTGGCTCGTTTCCTTATCTTACATCTCTCGTCTCACTACTTTGAACTCACTTCCCTCACCATAATCTTATAAACTGTATATGTGTCTCCTTTTTGCGAAAAAACGACTGCTCTTTAAAATTCCCTTGAAAAGGGCCCCTTAACTTCCCGTACCATGCGTCTCGTCAAGAAACTGATGAATCTCTGAAAAAAAAGGCTCAATAACTTTTCTTTTAAGCTATTCTGATCAAAACTCCTAAAGGTATATCATAGCTTATTTATGCAAAACCCTTGGCTCAAATCAAGGCTCTTTATGTCCTCTGAGTATGCCAACCACATTTGGATCTTTTATATTTGGCTCTTCCAAGGCGGGTTTTGGGGTCAGTGAGTCGGCGCAGTAAAGGTGAGCTCCCCATAAGTTGGCGCAGGACTTTTTAGCATCAGTTTTCGACGTCGTAGGGTGGCAAGACCCCAAATGGGAGGTGTCGGGAAGTGTTTCAGGGGTTTGTGGGGGTTCTTCCCGCCTTACATCCCTGCAAGAAAATAGTTGCTAGTCGCGTGAGATGTGCAGTGACTGGCACAGGTCCGTATAACTTTGCCTGTCTTGCTCTCGGTGGTTAAAGCCTGCCCCCCATCCACTGTGAAAGAATCTTGTCATTCGTTTATCCCCTCAAATAAAAAAAAACTCCCATTCCGTAGTTCCATTGCCAGGATTGTGACATTCGTTTACCTTAGTGTTGGCATGGAAAACTTGTAGGTAATGCGGCTTACACCTATTTACTCTCCGCAACCAAGAGGAAAAGGCATTTTCCTAAAGTAAACGCGTACTGTGTGCCAATTCTATTGATCGCAGCGCATCTAACCAGAGCTGCTCGGACTAAAAACTTGGTTTTTGGAGTGGCAAAAGGGCCAAAACCTTCCCTTCGTTCCCCCAAGACTGTGCCAAAATGGCTACGCAAAACCTATAATGTCAATTGATTGGTTGTTTTGATCAATTGTCAAGCAGAATTTGGGTTGGGGAGATTTGACTTGCAAGATGCTTGTTGGCCAAACATAGATTTTTTAAAAAAGGAAAGAAAAGGGGGAGACAAAAGAGGAAAATTGTGTTCTTTGGAGCATTAGTAGTAAGAGTGTGCCATTTCTTGAGCAAGTTTGTGTTGAGGTGGTGCCAAAAGCTATTTAGTCCCTCTTCGAGTGTGTGTGTAGCAGCCATTTTGAGCAGAATTGTTCTCTTCGCATCACCCGCCAAAACCATTGCAGTTTTATACGAGTTTGGATCAAATCCATTTCCACCCAATGGTGTTTAGATCAAGTTTTCTTTTGTGCAAAGTTTCCTAAGCTCAACGATTGTGTCTGTGAATTGAACAGATTCAGCAAAGCCTGAAAAAAATTACACTAAAAAAAGAATTTAGAGAATTGAAAGGAATTTTCGCTTCACTACCGACAAACAGGGAGTAGCTGAAATCGGTAGTAATCGTAACGCGTCATGGGACAACCATCATGATGGACTCGAGTTACGTTGTAAGTTATTCTAGTATTGATTTACTTTATTTATTTACTATTTGGTTTCCGAAGAGAGAGAGAGGGGAGGAAGAAAGTTTTTGATTGATGGAACACTCACAAGATTTCGGGAAAGCTTTGTGAATGGCGGCTGATTTGCTTACATGGCCCCCGTCCTTTTCCTAACCAATGCAATTACAGAAATACTCCTGATTCTACAAATTCAATTATGGAAATACTCTCAAGAGATGCGGGAAAAGGTATTCCTTTCGGTGTGAAGAGTTCAGATTTTCCCCCGAAAAGCATGGAAAATTGTCATAAATTGTTGTTGATCCCCCAAAAAGAATCTCTTCAGTAAGTTGCAAAAGTTGTGTCTTCGCTTATGAATCTGCCTCGAGCTAAGCTGTGAGTCGTTCCCCTTTAAAAAAATAGTTGTAAAAGTTTTGGGAAAGGACACTTATGTTGCAGTGTTTAGCATTCCAAAAGGTAGGCTACTATACTTGCTTTTCTGTAGCACTTCATACCAATTCCCGAGAGCTGCCAACGCAAGTTCTTCGCTAAGGAATTCCGTCAATATTTGTAGTAAAGTCCTCAGGAGAAATAGCACAGTCTAGAAGAGCAAGAACACGGTATACGACATGGGCGGGTATTTGTACGAGAGCCTGAACGCTCCTTTGATTATTTCTCTGCGGGCTGTGTGTGTTGAAGTTGCAACTCTAAAGATAGAGATGGAAGGCTAATAGGCAAGAGGGTTGTGAGGATTATTTTATAGACCGGTTTTATTCAGTCTTCACAATTGGAAGATCTTCAGACTGAAAGATCTTAATGTACTGAAAAGAAACGAATTAAAGCGGTTTTTCGGTTTCTGAAACTTTCTCCAAAAGTTTCACCTATGGGAAAACTTAGGATTTTTGTAGTCTTCCTTAAATCATGCACAAACTCGCAAATGGATGCTTCTGTAGGAATCGAACGTTTTGAAACTTTGTTAAATTTCTTGAAAAAAGAATCGAGTTCTTGTTTCATTAAGTTCTTGCAAAAAGCATTCTTTAGTAAATTTCGTATTCGACTCCTGTGGTTGTTCGTTGATTTTACATTTTATTCCACACATTTTTTGGAATTCAAAAGTAAAAAAAAGCGCAAAAAACTGTAGATTTTCTCAGTGTCGATTCAGGCTCTTGAATAAGAGACGAGAAATATGACTGGATTATGCCAGAATTGTATAGGAAAGAGAACTTGGAAACTTCTTTGAAATGTGTTCAGTCATGTAAACATAGCACGATGTGAGATCAATATTGCTGCGACAGTTTCCCCCCAAAAGGCTCTTGGCGTCTGATAGTAAGTTGTAGCGAAAAGCGCAACAGCACTGTAGTTCAAATCCATTGCGAAAATGAATTAATTAAAAGGCGAGGGTCACAGTATCGCGACGGTTGTCGTTCCTGCCAGCTGACGTACGTATTAATTTAAATCTCGGCCCGAAAAAGCGTAGTTAACCACGCCCCTTTTCTACCGCGTGACTTGTTCACACGCCAATCAAGCTTTGACTCAATTCCGTGGTGGGCAACGTTGAGTCACGGTCGTATATTTGTAATCTCATTTACTCCTTAATTAATTATGTGGAGTGTTTCAGCACCACATCCCTAGAACGTTTTGCGGGTTGAACAGCGTTTTAGGGGGGTAGACGGGGGTGTAAAGTAAACCTGTTAAAATAACAGGTCTAGTAAAGGGGTTAACTTTAACCGCGTACCAGCCCGGGACACTTTAAGGACATAACGTTCTGCTGAGTTATTACGACCAGCTTCGTGTGTACCAGGATCAATTATATGTGCATTAATGAATGCTGCAGGGGAGGGGGGCCGAAAGACAGTAAGGGGAAGAAAATATCTCCGTATAAATAGAGAAAGACGGGGGGAAATACGCGTTTCTTCTAAGTTGGATCAATGACTTGTCTGTGTCGCTCTTTGCATCGTTCGGAGGAAAAAGGAGGTATATAGTGTAGCAGCAGGCGAATTTATTGAAGATCGATGAGGCGAAGCGAAACGAGGAAATGCGAGAAACTCATAACGCGTTCGCGATGAAAAGGATGACAGCAACGTTTGACTTGTGTACTTGTCTTTAACTACAGCTTATCCTGCCTTTAGAACAGCTTTCATTTCCCGGGTTTGTGCAAAAGGCCGCCAAAGACGAGGGAAAGAGAGGGGTTTATGAGAAAGTTTTTCCGTGGCTCGAAAATTGAGGTCTCGTAAATAGACTATTTCTTACTGCAAGGACAGCTGTTTGCCTAGCTTCATTTTGATTATGTCTTTAGTATATGCAGTTGGTTAGCAATGAAAGGGAGGCGTGGAACTTTGAAGGTAAATTTCCAGGAATTTTTGCTGTGAAATCACACTTTTTTAAGAAATTTCCGAGGAATGTCAAGTAAATATGGAAGGTGCCGCTTACTGTCATCACTGGTTATTAGAATCAGACTTTTTATGGAATCAAATTTTAAAGGACTGATTCAAAACGATACAATTCATAGCATTTTAGTCGGTTATTAGAATCACACTTTCGGATATTAGAATCAATTTCAAAAGAATCTTCACATGTACAGTAACGAAACTACAGTAGTAATTGCTACATGGACTTTGTCTTTTGACCAACGACATTGTTTTTACTCCGTTTTGACCAATTCTGTCATTTCCAGCCTACTACTACGCTTAGAGTGAAATCCCTTCTAAACTCCCAGTCAATTTAAATGAGCAGGTTATTCAATTGAATGACCAGTTCCTTTAATTGACTGGGTAAATTAGGAGGGTGATCGTGTTGAGAACCGTACCTAAGCGTAGGAGTAGGCTTCAAAGGCGCAGTGTTAGTTGTGTTTTAGACGTGTGGTTATATAAAAATGGCGACGAACAAAAAAAGAGTTGGTATAAATTGAACCTTATTACAAGTTAAATTTAAAAGATTTGCCACGAAGGGAAGCGGCCGTTTAATTAGGAATTCCTCGATCATCTCTATCAAAATTGTTGAAAAATCGTTACGAAATAAACAATAGTGGGTGTAGTGAATCTAGGAAAAGGAAACGCGTGGTAAAGTATCAGAAAGTAGACGGGGCTTTGTTTTTTAGTTTCTTTGGTATATATTTCCGATTTTCGTTTATTAGAATCTCCACTCAATATAATCGATATTCACTTGACAAACTTTATCACAATAAGTGGCATCTACGTACGTAAATCGTAGAAAAACAACGGAACTTATCTCATCCAAGAGGTTTGGTTCTATTGTATAATAGAGGTATAATTTTTACCATAGTATTTTTTTTTAATAATTGGACTTTAGAGTTTATAGGTGTTTGGTGTATGTTTTCTGCACTCGATAGTGTCATTTAGCGTTAGTTTGTTTCGTATGGTAATTTGTTGCATTTTCTAAGGATTGCTTTACGAAACACCCTTCTGCGGAGTTCATTTTACGCGTCCATTGTTGGGATTTTCATGATTTTTTTCACTGTAGAGGAAAATAGCGTAAGGTTGTTACTCTGTATAGCTTGATTAAGTTGGCGTGTGTTTCTTCACTGAAAGCTTCAATTTTGGCAATTGCATATTGCAAGTTTGACCGTACTGGGCAAAGGCGGGGGTGTCAAAGACGCACATGTTCTGTGCTAAGGAAGGTGAATGAATGGCCACCTATTTCACGCTAAAACTGGCAAGCGAGAGCCATAAACTCACTAGCTATATAATATTTGCAGCCTTTTTATGTGTATTTCCTTGGAAGGGAACGTGGAAAAACATACTTGCTCTTCATCCTTGTTCTTAAAAAAGAACACGAAACTGCAAAAAACAAGTGGAGGGGAAAATGAAACTCGGAACTTTTGGGGGTCACTTTCACACAGGGAACATGAGAGTTTTTGCAACCTAGCAAAATTGCAGAAAAGTGCAACTTCTCTTCATTTTTTTGTGCGTTCTACCTTTCTAGGAAGCATTCCTTTCATGTCCAATTGGCGCATATTATGCAACGTGAGCCCACCATTGGGGAATTTATGTGAAATTTTGAGCAACGGAACGGTAAAAGTGCTATTGAACACTAGGATTTATTGCTAACGGAGCACTATTATTGCTAATTTGTTTGAATTAGTTTGAAACTGTCGCAATATTTTGGCATGGGAATAAAGTGTCAAGTATGTAACTTTTGCCATACAAGGCGAAAAAGGCTTTAAGAGAGGGATAAGTAATTCTCGCTATTGAGCGTGGAAATCTCTAAGGTTGCACGCCCAAGTCCTCGTGGGCAGAATTTGTAACTCGAAATGACGACGCTTTCGTGTTCGCAAAAACGGTGACTAGTTTCTGGCTGCCGGTTAATGTGCATGGGTTTGGCGCTTGTCAAACGAGTATATTTTATAGCTCTGGACAGGCATAAAAAAAGCAGGAATTTTTTATGCTTGCTTGTAAGTTTCGAGTTTCCTACTGCAGATTTTTCTTTATTTTATTTTTCAACATATGGGAAGGGAAAAACGACTTATTAACCTCGCATGGTTGGCAGTACCAGGTTGTTAGCGACTCTTCTGTGTATGTGACCAAGTGACAGACCGCGTGACCGTCATCATTTGCACGAGCCGTCGACTCGTTGAGCTCCGTCGACAGGTACAGAATAAAGGTTTCCATGGCGACTGCCGGTAGCAAAGTCTCCAAGACATGGCAGGTGCGACCCAGTCAGTAGAACCAACGTCGAAAAAAGGGAGAAAAATAGAAAGATTGACTCACGAAGAATAGCCATTGTCTGGCGTGTTGGAGCGAGAAAAGTTGGGAAAATATTGGCGCTCGAATGCTTCGTTTTGATTCATGCGAGGCTAGGCTTTTCTATCTCGTTAGTAAACGTTTCTCTTGTCAGATGTCGAACTGTAAGTCTTGTCTGGGCGCTGGGTGTTCCTGCCCCTGTATGTGTGGGGGCATAGGATTATTGAGAATCTTATAGGCGTGTCACTGGATCGATTGTCGGGAGCAAAAGCACAAACTTCTGGTCTTTACATGGGAAACATTGTCACGAAAATGGAACCCCATATCTTGCGTTGGGAAACTGCTAACTGCAGAGCCCAGAAGGATTTCTCCCTATTCCGAAGTGAAAACTTCGTATTCAGTATAAAACGACCATGGATGGAGAAAGGAAGTCGTTGTTTCCAAAAGAGGAACCGAGTGTTACAAATGACGCAGGTTTGTTAGTTCAAGGAGAGGCCTGGCCGCTAAAGCAAGACTTCTAACAAATGAACCTAGATTCCTGTATAAATGCCAGTGGAGAAAAAGAACAGAACTAAAATCATGGGAAAGCGCATGATACTTTGGCCTCTCATTGATAAGATTCTGAAGATCAAGACCATATTGGCTGCATTTTATTATCATTATTATTACTTTTTACGATTGTTTTATTTATTATTATTATTTAAGATCTCATCTTCGCAGCATGCTTTTACGACTTCACTGAGTCCTTATTGCACTTTTCTGGCTCGTTTCATTTTCTTTTGATATTCATTTACTAGCCTGACAGCTAGCTTCCTTTGTATTAATTAAGCCGTGGGAATTTTTGTTTCCTGTCTTTTTTTCATTACCGCGTTGCCAACCCAAATTGTTGCTGCTGGAGCAGCTCATCCGCGTCTTGATGGTTCCTTTGGGGAAACACTGACTACTGCAAAGCTGCTAAATTTTATGTACAACTACAATACTATACGTTTCTGTCTTGATTACCTTAACTCTTTATCCTACACAAAAAACTTACGAAAAATAACTCCTCCCAGGAAAGAGAAAAAAGAGTATTGTTTTAACGAATTGTGTGCATGTCTGTTCCTGTTTGTGAATTCCATGATTGCTAGGATTTACCAAAGCAAAGTGAATAACTTTTGAATCTTTTTTAAATAAGTATTGGCGTAATTTTGACAACAGTCGTGGCTCCTGGAGCAAAAAGTGACGTGTTCTGCCAATTACCGAATTGTTTGAATTGATTATATATGGTTTTACTATCATCGCTAACCTTCCACGCTTTTTGGTTGCTCCTCTTGGAACTCGCTGTTAGTTGATGACAGTGTGTAGTGTATAAGAGCAAGGGGAAAGTCTGACAGATCGATACAGCTTGTTTAAGCAGACAGCATCGCCGCCGAAGCGAAAGCAAACTAACGTTGTTGGCAAGAAAAAAAGGGCAAAATGAGCTTGAAATTAGACATTTTTCCCACCCTGGAGCAAAAATGACTAAATTGTTGATCCATTTTTCGGGGTTGAGTACCTTTGGGCAAGCCTTTGGGTGGGAAGAGATGTTAGTTAATCTTATTTACCCGGGGTGTAAGCTTCGAAAGTAATATCTGAGCACCAAAAACGGGGCTCGCGGAGCTATAACGATAATTGCATTAGGAATGAGTAAGGGAAAACGTTCATTAGACATTATAGAGCTAACTGTTTTAGGATTTACGTTGCGATTTTGGTACTGCTCTTTGTCGAGTAAGCTCTACGTGAGTGCGAGTCCTCTATTGCCCGTAAATTAACCTTGGAAATGGGTGTCGACAGCATTGGTTAGGCACTCGCATAAGGGCTTGTTTTCGTCCAAAGAAGAAAATCAGCGGAAAATGTGAAGTGGGACAAGCCCTTTTCCTTAGTTTCAATGAGCTGAGGGTTTTTCGTTAATATAAAGTCAAATTTGGGATATTTTGGACGTTTTTTGCTGTTAGTTTCGAGTCTTAGGATCAATCTAAAGCGCTCTGATCTTAATTTTGGACAGCTCGAATGGCCCTTCTGTTTTCGAACGTGATAAACGATTGGATTCATCGGGAAGGTTTCAGGGCTGCCATCCAAGAAACCTGCAAAAAATAAGTGAAGAAATGAAATCCGTGTTCCGTCTGGCTTGGCATGGCAATAAAAATACTGACAGCACAATGAAAAGGGAAGCCCAAAAATTGTGCAAAAGGAAGACCCTTATCCCAATGGTTTCGTGATTGAATCCGTTTTTCTTGTTGTACGCTAAGAAATGAGTCTTTTTCGTTGTCTTGATTTTTTTTATTGACGCACGCTAAACTGCGTGCGGAATTATTTGTCAGTTTTACTTTAGGATTTATCGTTACGTAAAGAGTGTTTTTTTGTATCACAAAACGGACATAAAACGTTCAACGACGCCTTTTAGCTTTCTAAGCTGCACAGATGCTCTCAAATTCCTTGGAGGGAAGAAGCCAAAGATCGTTAGATGAAGTCATTATGGCGATGGAAGCACAATACACGCTCTCGGGTTGTAGACAATTTCGTTCCTTGGGAAATTTGCTCAAGGGATGCCATGCGTTATTGAAATGGAGTGAATTCCTGTTCTGCCGGTCGCGTTTAAAGGATCTTTGCTCCTTGAGGAGGACTAACTGGCTTAGGACTGAGTTAAGAAGGGGTGGAAGGATGAATTGTAGAAATTCAGTGCACTTGAATCGTGCCCGAAGTTCGTTGGTTTAGAGTATTAGCCGGAAGGAAAATATGCATTGTTGAAGGAGAACAAAAAGATTGAAAAGATTAGCTTAAGGATGGTAATCTCTGAAGGGTCCGTCGATCCCTTATATTATCCATATTATATTATATTTCCCATTTAGGGAAACTATCAATATCAACAACAACTAAAAAGTGAATTTATGATAGTGAATTGTAAAAGATGTATAAGCAGGGAAGTAAATTCTATATTATTTGGATAAATTAGAGTCATAGTTGTAGGAAGTTTGGATAGGGAGCGCTGCTAATTAGAATGTGTGACTTTAAAGCATTAAAAATTGAGTGCCTTGTGAAATCTCCTGAATGGATTCCAGTGGGTGATTTGGTGAAGTTAATTCTGTATTAATTGGATAAATTGTATTCATAGTTGTAGGAAGTTTTGATAGGGAGTTTCACTAATTACAATGTGTGACTTTAGCCGCTCAGATAAGATTTGTCGAGGTAGGGAAGATGCGCGGAATGCATTGTTCGTTACGCCTAGTGAGGCGTTAGAACGTATGTGGTTGGGGAAAGCATTGTTGTCTTGGCCTTTTGCTTGTAATGGGATCTGTTATTGTGGTTGGTGGGCGTATCATAGCGCGGAGGTGACAATGTGTTTACGAAATACTTCCCACTGAGCTCCGAAATAAGCTTCCGTTCCAGCATCCTCCCCTGAAACCCACTGGCAAGTCTTGCCGTACCACATACAACACCACATGGGACAAACATGAAAAGAGAAGACAAGATTTAACTCAATCTTGAGCCCCACGGAATGGATGAGCTGGCGGTCGTACAAAATTTTTCATCTTTTTTTTTACGCTAATGGATTTTTGCTTTTTCTCCTTCCCTTTCTGCTCCGTTTCCGGACAATTTTCCACCCAAAATAACCCTTAAACGCTCTAAAAAGGTAAAATGAAAAAACTAGCATACCTAGGTAGGAGTACCTTTGTCGAGATATGCACTCTCTCTTTTCTGTTGGGCAGTGAGGTCGGACGGGTCAATAAAGTGTTTAAAAAAAAAGAGATACAAAAAAAGGAGAAATTCTTGCTCGCAACCATTCGAAAGCATGGATCGATGGACTGGACCACTCTGTGCGTCGTTGTTGCTCAGGAAAAACGGATCCTGACGGTATCGATCCATGGTGTGCTTGTATTCTACCCCTTGAAGAGAATTCTTGCCCTCGAAAAATTATGGCGGGCAAAATTTATGACTCTAGAGACACCCCCGAAAAAACAAGAACTGAAAAGCAGCCTCGCTAATGAGCGAAATGACGGCCACACAATCGCACGTGTTTCGCCCCAACTTTGGCGTTCTTTTAAACGTTAGGCAGGCTAAGGCTTTCGGCTTTTTATTCTTACGTAACAAGGTAGGATTTCAGTTAGAAGTAAGAGATTGTTACCCGGGGATTTTCCTTGTAATCCACTTTTTATCTTCATTTTTGTGTGTTTGGTAGCGCTCATTATACTTTTAGTTTCAGCGGAGTATGTGCGTTTGTGTCTAGACTCGGCCTTATTTAAGATGCACCCAAGAGGTACAATAATTGTAGACTTGTATCGGTTAAAGTAGGGGTTTCATAAAGGAGGTTGGGCGGTACATGTATGAAATTATTGGGTTTTTCTATCCTTAAGTCAATAGGCTCCTCATTATAATGCTCGTTATGTGGGATTTTGGTCACGAGCCAACGGTCGTACATTTCTGGGTACTAGGCATTATTGATTTAGTAAGCTATATGGAATGGTAGCAATTGCCCATCCGAAATCTGGTTGCTCACCTCTGAAATGACTTTTGTCTCTTTTCGATGATGCCACGAAATTTCTATGGGATTTCTGCGTGCGGACTTATCGTTAGGCAAAGTACCAGGAATGAGGTTCAAAGGCGGCCTCCCCCCCCAAAAAAAAATAAAAATAAATAACGGAACTAAATGAGACTTTTTGGATGCAGATCCTTAAGAAACATAGGAACCGTAAGATAAAATAGCCCTTGAGTTATTATAATCAGAACTATTTCTTAATCTGAGTGGATCCATAACGAGGGGCTTTAAATTACTTTGACTGCAATGTAGGGGGTGAAGGAGTTCCAAGTACTCGAGATTACAGCAAGAGAAACCATCGGGGTAATCAGAGCATTGATTAACTAATTAACTTAACCAACGGACTCCCTTTGATGGGACTTCTTTTAGGGATTCGTGGTTACTTCCAGCAGTCAGTAGAGCAAAGCTTGAGATTCAGTCTAAGAAGCATCTACAGTGTCTAATTAGTTAAGAAAGGCTCGAATGTCTTAAATCGTGTATTACAAACATTGTTAGGGTAAACCTGATTTTGCTGAATATGCTTTACAATCTGATGTTATAGTAGAGTTCAATAGTAGTATTTACCAGATGGTGAAGTTAAACAGACGATTTTCTCTCACAACTAAATTGCTAAGCCGCTGGCTGCAATTGCAGAAAAGAAGAAAAAAAGATTAATGATGTTTTGGAAGGTACATTCCCTTTTATTATTATTATTATTATTATTTATTGCAACAATTTAGGCACAAGGCATCTAAAGAGGCCTTTATTGCTTTACTTTTGGGAGATAGTGCTGCTCTAGAGTCGGATCAGGTAGCTGCGTGAAGGAAGTAAACTGAAAGATACGAGTGGCAGGTTTTTGAAGATCGTAGTAGTACGGTGGAAGTTAGGAACGATGAGAGCCGGGCGAACTTTCATAGGCTTTCCTTTTCGTTTTTTCCGGACGTTCTTATTTGCTCTCTTTTTAATTTTTTATTTAATTTTTGTAGTGATGGGCGTCTTCGTGAAGGCGACCAGATCCTGGCCATCGATGGTACGGCGTTGGATGCTGGCATATCCCATCAAGAAGCCATCGGATTACTGCAAAAGGCACGGGGTCGACTGGAGTTGGTCGTAGCCCGTGGCTTAGAAGACGTCGTAACGTCAGCGGCGCAGCCAGAGCCTGTCAGTCCGGCCAGAAGTTTCAACTTACCAGCTGAGGATTTTCCCCAAGCTGCATCCCTGGTCCCACAAAGCATCGAACTCCAGGAGTTTTCTGTCAGGCGCGATTCGGGTGAGATTTCCAAGCCTCTAGCCAAATGATTCTTGCAAAACTTTTTTCCATTAAATTGAATTTCTTGGGGTTTTATTTTATTTGGTACATTTTATTTGTGTATTTATTGTCTCTTTTTTTGCATAGGTTCCGTAACCTTAGCGGAAACTGAGAATCCTGCTCAGTCGTTCTTACTAAAACGATCAGTGAGTCCCAGTTCCATCTCCCAATCCTCCACGGACAAATACAAACCTGCAGCCAAGACCCGTACATTAACCGCTCCATCTTCCCGTGCCGCGTCGCCGGATCCTGGTCTTTTCTTGGCCAAAGAAGTCACATCTATACCTGCTGTAAGGGCGGAACCCATCGGCGCTGTTAGTAGTGCCAGAGAAGATTCGATAAGCGAAGGGGCGGGGTCTGTGGATGCCCCCAATTGGGTAGACCGATCTCCCTCGGCCGTAAGTGACGGATCGAAAGCTGGATCCGATATGGTGGTACGTATCCGCTTAAAGTTGCATTTCTTTTCAAATTTTGCCTTTCTGTAATGTTAGTGTAAAGCCCCGAGACGGCTTTAGTTATACTAATTTTTTTTAAAAGGATAAAGGGAGCCCTATTTGCATGCATAACAAGGCGTAAAACGGGGAAGCAAGGGGAAAAAGACATGTGCGGTGATCAATAAGTAATGAGCTTTTTTTTTTTTTTTTAAGTTGAACACGGAGTGGGCACAAGTAGAAGTCATCGACTTGATAAATGATGGCTCCGGCTTGGGATTTGGAATCATTGGAGGGCGGAGTTCCGGCGTCGTGGTCAAGACTATACTACCGTCAGGCGTGGCAGACAGGGTAAGTGTTTTGTTGTATGGAATGCTTGAGAAGCCCGGAGAAATTCCCACGGAGATTATATCCATGCCCATTAATTACCACGTGCGTTGTTAGGATGGCCGGTTGCAAAGTGGAGACCATATCTTGCAGATCGGCGAAGTCAACTTGCGAGGCATGGGATCCGAACAGGTAGCAGCGGTATTGCGGCAATCCGGTAGCCATGTGAGGCTCATAGTAGCGCGTCCGGTTGAACCCTCTTCACCTAGCTATAACGTAAGTGTGATAACATTTAGCTTTTTACCTCCTGCGTTTGGCTCAAAACGGTTTTTAAAAGAAAAGCTTCCTTTTCTTGGGGGAGGGGTCATAGAAAGTCAATTAAGGAATGTAGTACATCGAGAAATAAGAAGTACGGTTGAGACCAAAAAAGCTGCCGACATAACTCTGTGTCGACATAAATCTAATCATTTTAAGCCATGTCACATAAATCCCCAACTTGTATTTCCCATTAAACGTCTGTAAGAGGGAAGGTTGCAAGGTACACTAACATAAATGACATAAGTTTCCTGTCAACTGTGTTGTATGGTTTTGAAGATATAATAGCGTGCGGAAAAGGACAAGGACAAATTGTTTCTCATGCTAAAAGAAGGGATATTGCTGTCACGCACATCTTGTGCAGTATGATTGCTTTTTTCACAGGAACAATCACCTGACTGTGATGAAAAGAATGAAAAATGCATAACCATATGAGCTTACTCCTTTTTTTTCTAGTTATAACTATTTATTTTAAAAAGAAAAGAAAAAGGGAGTTGAATTTAATAACTGTTTAATTTTAAAAGAAAAGAAAAAGGGAGTTGAATTTGTATAGATCTGCAATGGTGTCTCTCACTTTACTAAATGTTTCTTTAAAACGGTGGAATTTTGGCGTGAGTTTTTTTTTTTTTTTTTTTTTTGGTTTTGCTGTTTCTGGTTATTAATGGTGTTTATTCATGCTTTCATTTTTGTACAGAATATGAGCAGTCAGGCACCTATTGTACCCACAAAGGTGCTGGGCGATCCTGAAGAGTTGGAGCGTCATTTGCAAATGCTACAAAATGGTTATACGGAGGAAGCCGACGAGAGCGAAGCTACCATTGATGCCTTACAAACCGACCGATTCATCTTTACAGAGCAGAGTACCTTAGAATTGCAAGGCACCGACATCCAGTTCCATGTACGTTGTTGCATTTTTTGCGTCGTTGTTGTTTTTGTTTTTTGGAGGATTGGTAAAAAAGAAGGACTCTTGTGTTGAGTGAACCTAACAAGCCAGTTTTTGTCTGCTTGTTTCGCATGATAGAGTCAAGCGGATGGTCCTTTGATGGATGATTATGGCCTCCGACCAACTGTGCCAGTAGTCCAGTTAACAGGAACGCATTTGACAGTCTCGGTTACGGATGAGATTCAAGCCATTTATCCCATCCAGCTGGAAACGGACCTGCCTGAGATGCAGACCTTCAATGTGGACCTGAAGAAGGATAGTCAAGGTTTGGGGATCACCATTGCAGGTTACGTCTGTGAGAAAGGTAACGAACATGCTCCTAATAGTTAGCAAATGCTTTTTAATAATCACGTTTGGTGTTAAATTCTTTGATCTTGTAGAGGAGCTGTCGGGCATCTTTGTGAAGAGCATCAATCCTGGGAGCGCGGCTGATTTGAGCGGGAAAATTCAAATCAACGACCAGATCGTAGAAGTAGACGGTCGTTCCTTACAAGGCTACACTAATCATCAAGCAGTGGAAGTGTTGCGTTCGACCGGACAAACCGTGTACCTTAAACTCGCGCGATACTTACGGGGTCCCAAGTACGAGCAACTCCAGCAAGCTATCGCTGACAGTTACGTGACGACAACTTCACCCAGTTTGGTTAAAACCTTGCCCTCCTCATCGGTGGAGCCCGGTAGCCCCCTTGCTGCTCCCCCCTCTCCTCCTCCCGCTTTGCCTCAATCCCCTCCCCCTTTATCTCCACCTGCCTTTGCCCCACCACAAGTGCCTGTAAGTATATAGGAGTTTCCTAAAAGCGTTGCAATTTGTTTTAATTTGGGCGTTTTTATGTTGTTGTTTTTTGCCTATTTTCAGGCTACTATTGACCAGATTGATTTGGATCGTGAAGATCCAGAAGGTGAACGTACGGAAACGGTGCAACCCACCTCTCTTTTGGCAGCGAGCTTTCCAGAGCTGGAAGCGTTAATCGACCAAGCGTATAGCGGCCCACTTAAACCCATCGTGGAAGCTGCGTTGGTAGCGAAATGGTCCAAGATTTTGGGCCCAGAATACGAAGTTGTGGTAAGTTTGAATTTGGACTTCTCATGTCAGAATTTCAAACTTGAAATATCGAGCGTTTCATAACGATGAAGGCGAAAGAAATTGTGAAGTGTTTTCATCGATATTTCTTGTTGAAACTTAAAGCTTTCTTTCTTTCTTGGTTGGCAGTAACGGGTTATTCTAATAGGTTTGTTGTTTGTTGTTTATAGGTCGCACAGTTGTCCAAGTTTCAGCCCAACGGTGGGTTAGGAATTAGCTTGGAAGGTACCGTGGATGTTGAAGAAGGAAGAGAAGTTCGACCCCATCATTACATTCGCTCCATTTTGCCTGATGGTCCAGTAGGCGCTAACGGCAAACTTCATAGCGGTGACGAGTTACTTGAGGTAGCTTTTTCTTATATTTTCATTTCATTTGGGTCTACTTTTTTTCTGCTTAAGAACAAATTTCAGAACTTGTTGCTCCAAAATCTTAAGATTTGTAGCCTTTCTCGCCGTTATTGCCGAAATGCATTTCTAAGATAATTGATTTGATTTAAATTAGCTGCGACATATAGCATCAGAAGCTTCAGTTAGATGATTGCGCTTATGGCTTAGCGTGAAAAGGGCCAGGTGGCGTTCTCAGCTAGCCAGGAAATAACTTTTATGAAAACAACTTTATAGAAATTCGGAAGTGGTTCCACGCAAACAAAGGAAAGTAGATATAGCTCCAGCTCTAATCAGAACGAGACGTAGTCAGCTAAAAGACTTCAATTTAACTTCCCAAATCTTATTGGGATAGGACATTTCTGGAGAAGAAGACTCAATTTAGCATACAAAAAGCTTTAACGAAATACCTAAAGGACGGAAATATTGTTGATCAATTAGAGAAGAAATAGGGAAAATTATAGTGGAATCTCGCCCGTTATGCAGTTGAGACGAAGCGTGCTTCGTTTCCAAATCTAGGAACACCGTATTACTTGGCAATATCAGTGTCAATCAAGTATATGTATGTATAATCTAGAAAGAGATGAAGATAATCTTGTACCCTCGCGGCAATAAGCACAAATTACTAGACAAGACGAGTGACGCTTTTATGAACATAAGCCAGAGCTTTTAAAACTGTAATAGGTATGCAGTAGTATTCTATTGGGAAAATCTTAATCTGCGTTTTAGTTGTTTTAGTTTGTGCTGTTTGTGTGGAAGAATGTTGTTCGATTGACATTTACGTTAATAATTTTTATGGTTTTGTGCTCCAGGTGAATGGAAAGCAATTACTTGGATTAAATCATGTGGAAGTAGTGGGTATTTTGAAAGAACTGCCCCAAAATGTACGCATGGTATGTGCCCGAAGACCAGGCGAGTTTTCCATTCCTATGCGACCCATTGACCCAGCCCAAGACCGAGCTGCGTTTCAGCAAAGAGTAAGCTGTATTCTAATAAAGTTGATTGAAACTAATTTAATTATTGTGATGAATAGAATATCTTGGGAGGAAGCTTGCAAAGCCTTATTCAAACGCCTGACCGGTTAGTGAAAGCCAAATCAGACGGATCCCTCGCGTCTTCCTCCACGGCGAATCCAGAGACTTGTTTCAATAAAGGTCGATCGCGAAGTCTGGAACCTTTGACGGGCCTTGCCACGTGGAGTTCAGAACCACAAGTCATTGAATTGGTCAAAGGAGATCGTGGTCTGGGATTCTCCATACTAGACTATCAAGTAAGTCTGGGTTTTCTTTCTTTTCACACGATTTTTGTCTAGATTTCTTGTTTATCCCCTTCTTGAACTCGTATTCCTGAAAAGCTACGGGTTTTAAAATCTTGACTGTCTTTTTTCTTATCTTTCCAATTCCTCGTTTTTGTCCCAAGAGGGAATGGAATATTAAGCTGTTTTTCTTTGGTGGCTTCCAGCTTGTGGCCTGCTTAGCATAGAAATCGGCGCTAAACTCAGCTTAGTACAAGGCAGCAGTTCTGAAAACGTGCTTTTTAACCCAATTTATTGCCAACAGAGAGTTTAGGTAAATGAAAACGGGCTGGCGTATGGGCTGTTCTCCGCAACGCCGGCTTTAGCAACCGCCTCTTTTTTTCCTTTCTTTCATGACAAGAAGACAGGCGAAATATCGGAAATTAGTTTTTCTTATTTCTGCGTACGGAATTGAAAAGACGAGCGTTTTCATTTGGATGAAGCCGGAGGGAATTCCAAGATTGTAATGAACGATTAATTGGTCGTTATTTAGTGCAAATGCTAAAGCAATGGTTTTAACCAGAACCTCTATTTTGTTTGTTTTTATGTCTATTTATTAATAGGATCCCATGAACCCCAACGAGACCATCATAGTGATTCGTAGTCTCGTGCCAGGGGGCGTGGCGCAGCAGGATGGGCGTCTCATTCCGGGCGACCGACTCATGTTCGTGAACGATATCATCTTGGAAAACGCCTCTTTGGATGCAGCCGTGCAAGCGCTGAAAGGAGCGCCCAAAGGTGTGGTGCGCATTGGGGTGGCAAAACCGCATCCCATGTCCACGGACGCTCAGGTGAGTGGCAACAACAGTGCGGGGTCGCTCATGATGGAAAGTGGAGGGTTGCGCAAATGTTCGGTTCTTACAGAGCGCCTCCCCCGTATCGAGGAAGAAACTCGAGCTGCGGCGCTACTTTTAGGCGCTCACAATGGCTGCTCCTGCCACGTCGATTACCGACAAGGCCGTGGCCCATCGCTTTGTAGCCATTGCAGCGGTTCCGAAACAGAAAAACCTGGTGTCCTAAGTGAGCACCAGCCATTTGTCTCTTCTTATGCCATTTCTCTCGAAAAGAATGACCGGGGGAAGAAGGACTTGGCATCTGTTGTTTCTCCTCGTAAGGCGACCGTAGTGCCACTCGAGGCCTTTACCCGTCAAAATTCCCAAGAGTTCCGCTTTTTTGTCAGTCAAACTCTATTTGGGGCATTGGAGGAAAACGTCACCCAAGAACCGAGTCTAAGCAGCGGCATTCGGGACGAAGAGCCGGCTTGGAATCCGAATTGGGAGCCGTGGGGTTATAGTCATGGCGGGTTAGGACTCCATCACGAACCCAGTTTACCAGAGCGTCCCATAAGACAGCTCACGAATCCAACTTCTTCTGCTGCGGCTGCTTTTACTCCGTGGGTTCACGTAGCAGACGTAGGGATTAAAGAGCTTTCCAGGGAAGTAATGGAAGAAGTAGCAACAGCAGGTTTCGCAATTCCTCCCCGGGGAAATCTCGCAGGCGCCGTCGACACCGAGCGCTCATCTTCTGATGACAAAGATGTCTCGTGCAGTCGAGATGTTCACGGAGATAGGCCTTATCAAAATGCAAATGTAAATAGTACCAGCCGCAGCCAACGACAGTCGTATCAAGAGGTAGAAGGGAGTCGCAAGTGCGCGGCTGTGGAAGTGAAAGCTCCTCCCAATCCGACTACCAATTATGCTTTATACACGGCCAGGCCTTACTTTTCCTCTTCGGCAGCTGTAGCTCGCAAAGTTACGGCTCCAACTCCCGTAACCGCAGCAGTTTCCAGGGATTATGGCTCCTGAAAAGTTTTTCGTCCCATTTTTCTTACGTTTGTCAAAAGTTATTCCTGTGATCCCTCGACTATCATTACTTTTCCCCTTCTTTCCACCTCGTTTGTCAGACATTTTTGATTTGACATCTTCTGACGTTTGGTTTGTTAGCTTTCAGTTTTGCTCTATTTCCTTATAAAAAAATACTCAATTAACAGCCAGTTTGGGTCACTTCGTTTTCCACGCCAGTAGTTCTTTAGTAGTTACTCAACTTTCGTATATCTTAGCTCGGTATATGCGGTTAGCATGGGGAATTTGGGAACAACTTTTTGAGAAAACCAGTACATTCCATGAAAAAACTCGACAGTAGTTTCGAGCTTACTAACAGGTAGTGCACAACCCATGCAGATAATTTCAAATGAGTAGTAAATTAGCAATATGCATATGAATTTTGCAACAATGAGAAATACGTTGCCTAAAAATCTGTCCTTTGATTGTGCATTAGCTGTTAACAAAAGAAAATGTTTGTTTTGGATTGCTTTCAAATCTGACAAGCCGTTTTCGAGAAATCTTGCTCCGAAAGTTCGTCGACTTGTTTTGGCTTAGTGTGCTGCTACAGCAAGTTGTGGTGACAAGTTGTACTTTTCAGAATCAAAAGTATCCAGAAACTTCGCCTGCAATTAGCTTTTTTTACTTCCTTACGCAAGGCTTCAGCAAAACAAGAACAAACATCAGTGCCGTCTGTGAATGTTTCGCATCAATAAGCTAAGGTATACGCGAGCCTTAAAGCAAGAAAGTAATGCATTCAATTTTAGGTTGTGTAGATGAAGGTTCGCTTCGAGTTTTTTACATTATCAGTTTGAAAGATTTCTCGAGTTGTAAGGTTGTTTGGCCGGGAAATGAGTTCCAAGTAGAATATTCCGTTGGCGTCCTTTATTTAGTTGAGCGTTAAGGCAGAATTATTAAATTCTACAATTTTCTTTACATTTGGGGGGGATGGGGTCTTAAGTTGGCTTGCTTTGAATTTTATGCGTCAAGTTTCTATTTTTGATTTGGTTTATCCCGTTTGCATAGGATGAGTTTGGCCTCGTGTTTCGTTAAGTTTTTAGTGACTTTCTGTTGCCTCTACCCGGATAAGATCCACTGCACCTGCTGACGGACTTTTAGAACCTTCCAGCCTGCATCCGTTTTTCCATTTAGTTTATTTTATTACCGTATATTGACTTTCATGCGTCCCCTTACTCGCTATCTCCCTGGCAGTGCAGACTTATTTTTATTATTTTTTAGATATCTCTTTCCAAGTTACCACAGGGATCAGTCTTGTCGTAAAAAAAAGAAGATACGGGGACGTTTCTTGCTCTGGCCATCCAGTTGTAATTTCATTTCACGCAGTTCACGCGTTCTTTTCCTATAAAGCCTAGTGTTACAGAAGTGAGGAAAGAATCTTGGGCTTGGCGAGAAGTTCAGCTTCACAATTACGCGGTTAGAAGCGAGCTTTTATATCTGTCTACGTTCTTTCTAGAAAGACTTTATTCAAGCATATCTTATAACAAGACACATCCAAGTAATTTAACAGTTTAAAACTCGTCGAAGAGAAAGGATTTTTCAATCAGTTCTCATTCCGTGCCTTTCTTTTGTATTATTTTCGTAAGAAATCCTCCTTTTTTTGCATTAGAGAACCAAAAAAAAAACATTATATTTATGCCCAGCCGTGAGGATTTTATGATTATTCACGTTGGCAGATTATATTCTATAATTCAGTGTGTATATGCGGTGTGGGGTGATGGGTCTATAGTTTCCTTGAGCTGTGTTGCGTGGAAATTGTGAACATGGTTTTAGTCACGTTCAATCTTTGGAATTGTAGTAGTTCGTTCGCTTGGAGGCAGGACAAAAAAAAAAATTCCTGCCTGTTTTTCCCCCTTTTCATTTTTATTTGGATCCATAGAACAAGAATAACAAGTCGGATTTATGCGATGATAAGATTTGTCATGGGAAGTTTGGGGTGGGAGTACTTTTCCATGTGTTTATTAGCTTGGGCTACCCTTCAGTAACAATAAATGGAACATTATAGAGCATGTGCGCATGTTTGAGAAAGACCAGTGAAATAAGTTGGAATTTATGTAATAGTCGGGGGAAATCCAGGGAAAAGCAAAGGATAATCACTCACATCATTCCTAAGCGTACACATGCAAGTTTTTAGGGTTCCGCTATGCACACAAATGAAGTATATAACTGCAGACCTGCTGGGTAAAATTAGTCCAGCGATGCACTAAGCAAACTTAATAGGGTTCACCGCTATTTTTCCTTTTCCTTTGTTTTACGTTTGCTTTTCCCTATTATCAAGTACATCGTTCTGTGCCGACAAAAGATAGATGTATGTATATAAATAACGTCAGGTTGTGGGAACGTGCCAAATGAATAAAAGCTGGGGAAACCGGGGCAACTGAGAAGGGTTTTAGAATGATGTAATTAAGTTGGGTTTATTCTTTCACGTACGAACCTGGGAAATTTTTTTAACATTTATTTTTTTCTGTACGTCAGCTATATCTCTTGTATAGTCCGGTTAATACGTTTGCTTGGACGTAGGCGTGGGTTTGAGTTTGGGGTCACAGAAGATTCTTAGCAAAAATAATGAGGGATAGGAATAGCTTACGTGGAAATATTTGAGTTTGAGAAGAAGTTCGTTTATCGTTGCTGGGTTAGAGGTAACAGGTCTAGGGAAGTTTTCAAAGCAGATGACTGCGGAGGATTTCATTCATGTTTATATATTGGGTTAGAGGTTTGAACGTGGACAAGGCAGCTGAAGACAACAAACTCTTGAAACAAAGTTAAAGCACGCAAACTAATCTGTTTCGGGTGCTGGTCACGATTCGACAGGGGTTTCTTGTGGTTCTTTTGGAGTAGGGAATTAAAACGTCTCCCCGTAACGTCTGTACATTTTATTAGATCAAGGATATCTCAGGAGCTGTGAGAGGCATCTTGATTAAAACATTGAAGGATTGGTCTCAGGAGGTTAAACTAAATGGCGACAAACCCACCCGAAATGCGTTTATTTTTCCCATCGGGATTTTTTAGGCTGGTATTTTCCAAACGTGAGTTGTGGCTCTGTTGCATCTCCAACGTCTTGCGGTATCCGCTTAACAACCTCTTGCTGCTTCAAGACTAGGGAACCTGCTAAAAAAATTACTTTTAATTGATCTAAACTTCTTACCCTTAAACTTATTTCTTAACACGTGTGATTAGGCATCTAACCCTAATCTCTCGCTTGTTTACTCTCGAACTTTCATCCTAAACTGTCTCGCTTCTCATCTTGATGCAAGTCAATATTCTGCAGTTATACATGACGTGATTCAGCATCTCTTTTCTTATTCATTTCGACGTTCTCAGGATACTATTTTCACATTGAGATTTTCCTTTGCACAAAAACGTTTTTTCTTACAAGTTTCTTCTGCCCCTCGTGAGCTAGTTCTCTTAAAGTTATTTTGAATCAGCGAGAGAGATGGAAAAAGACACAAAGAGAGAAAGTCTTTGGAAATTTTAAGAGGTTCCTACTTTTTTTACGTCTTTTCATCGCTTCTCGTTTCTATTTTGGGGGGGAAATTGGCCCCTTGAATAGTCGTCTTGTGTCAGCTTGGAAGGCCTATTGAAATTTCGTAGGAGAGCAAAGATGGAGCAATTTTCGTACCTAAATTGGACGCTGCTTGCAAACGTTGGCTGAGTGTGCATGTACTTTCTCCTGTCGGAAAATATGTTTTATCTTGGGCTCGTCGCATTACTGCCTCCTTTTCCCTTCAGATCTGTGCATAAGGCCCTACCAGTCGGGGCTTTGATGAGCAGTCCAGGGTTCGTGTTCTTTCAACCCTTTTGTGATGCTGTTGTGCATCCTATTATGCTCAGACAAGTCCCGCTCTTAACATGACTTTCTCGTCTGGGCTTGTTCGCTAAAGGTTGTCAGAAACATGCTACTGCTCCTGTTATTATCGAAATATTCATAAAGCCATGTTTCTTTCGGGATGCAGGGCTCGATGTGGATGCCAAAGAGTACATATACGTGCTTTCAAGTCTAGTGTGTTACTTTCCCATTTCCCAAGACCCCTTACCACCCGGCCCAACTGCCCGGATTTTTTCTAAATTTTTAATATTTTTTTCTCCTCCCTCCGTTTGTTGATTATGGAGGAGGACAAAAAGCAAATGCGAGGAAAGTCTTTTTTGGCGTTACAAAGTTTGGTTGGTTGTGTTGACTTACGGCAGCAAAGACATTTGTGTCCCTGGGATGCAGATGCTGGTGCCTCTTGACGCTTTACCACTTGAAGCTCATTACTTATGCACATGTCGAATGAATCCGCTTAGTATAGTAAGACTAAGACGTTACAACGGTTGAAAAACTTTCGGCAACCTCTATTTCTCTTAGGCTTCCACATAAACTTCCAAGGCTTAGTTATTCCATTTAGTGCCCTGTTTGCTCCAATTGTGCGACGGTTTCGGGTTGTAGGTTCTTGTTCACGCACTGCCGTCTTCTAACCTTATGTCTGTATGCTAAATCAAGCAGTCCCTAAAGAATTTATTAGAGTTTAGCAGAGAGATAAAAGAAACGCGTTGTTTCTATGCCACTTACTCTTAAAGCTCCAAAGTTGTAGACTTTTTTTTTTTGGAGTTCCCGGAATGGATTTTCTTGCCCCGCACGGAAAACGGAACATTTTGCGGTGAAAACGGCCGTCGCTTTGACCTAATTGCGTTTCATGGTCCTACATCTTTTGGGGTTTTTCCTTCTCCGAAAGGTGATAGTTTCGCAAGGAACCGTGTGTGGACTCACTTTTGGCTGCAAGTACCGATTGAATTGAGCAAGGGGGGAAATGTGAAGGAGTACTTGGCGTTACTTGATAGTAGACTTAAATCATCTACCTTCCCAAGACAGCTCTGGTGACTGCAAATCCGTTATTTTGGTTTTATTTCTTTCTATAAAGGGATGATTATTTTTGTGTAAACTCGTTTATACGTTTTTTACTAACCATGTTGGTTATCCTTGGTTTCCCTTCTGTTGACAGATCAAGCTGGGGATGGAACGCGATGACAGCGACGTTGACGAGTTCCATTCGGATTCCGACGACTCTGCCGATGACAGCGTACCTATACCGGAAGGACGGGTAAAGTCAATGAACTGTCCTTAGTTTCTAGCTTTGTTGCTCTTATTGTAGTCATGTTCTGTTCTATGGTATGGTACATGCATTTGAGCCAGACCTCCAGCTCATGTTAGAATGTGTATTAACACCTCGCAGACGCAATAACCGGACTCGGGATTGCTTGGTTAACACTCCATTTGGTGCTTTGCGGGGGGTGGGGTTTAGGATGAAGGAAGCATAATTAATAGCTCTTCTCGTGCTGAGTAAAACGGATGAAGGTCTTGTTCCGTCGTGTACTACCCATATTTCCGCTCGTACTGTATACCATAACTAAAAAGGGTTGCGTTATCTCTTCATTACACAATGAAGACCTCTGGGCCTTAAGTTTACGAGAAAACCAGAAGAGACTACCATGTTGTGTCAGGAGGCAAGGAAAACTTACAGATCTAATCCGAGACGCAGCGCAAATGCTCGTCTGTGCCTTTTATCACATATATAACTTCATTAAGATGCCCGGGATAACTGTTTTTTTTTCACTCTGACATGGGAAAGGAAAGGAAAAGTAATGGTATTTTCTTTTGTTTTGCAACTGGCCTTTTAATTTATTAATGAAAATTATGCATGGCGGTAGATACCGTAAAGCGTGCTGAGAAGGTCCCCCGGGTGTGGGAGTAACGGCGATAAATAGCGCAAACGGCGTAATAAGCTTAGGAGTTTGACAAAATTAGTAGATTGGGAAACTGAGAGAGAGATCGTTTTATCACATGGTAAAGTCATTAGTGAGGCCTTTTTGGAGACAAACTTCCCACTTGGAAGCAAGCTGCAAAGCAGCTTAAACAAATAGGGGTTCATGTAAACTCTACGCCCAACTTTAGCACAAAGCTTTCGTGTCATGTTCAGTAAATCTAGCAAAAGTTCGTCTATTGGCCTAGATACGATGTGGACACTGGAAAGACGGGAAATTGCATTCCAAGTTACATTCAAAGGCGCCCTAGTATCGTCAGAGAAATTTTCGGACTTGGAAGTTTAAACTTATCTGATAAGCTTTATTGGAAATTCCTCTGGGAAATGCGTAGAAATACTTTCTTACCGACACGGAATTTGGAGGAGCAGAGGTTCAAACTGAAGAGGAAGATCGCACATATGCGTCTCATTAAACTGACGGACATGTGCGGTACACGGACGCTGACGGTATTTCCGGCTTCCGCTCTGCTGCGGATGGGAAGTTTTGAGCCAAAAACAGAACTTGATGGGCGCTCCGGACTCCGCTGTTGTACCTTTAAACTCATCCTTTCGAATTGTAGTAAAAAGTTTAGCTCCCGCTCGAGATTCTACAGAACTTTCTTTTTATGGATGGCGCTTTTAAACACTAGGCCCCCAAACAATAGAAACCCAGCCTGAACCCGACTGTTGCTCCAAGCTCTCGTGGCTATTTCTTTATTTTTTCTAATTTTTTTAGAGCATGCAAATCTATTATGCTGAGTGAAAAGGCGCCCGCCTTAGGCAGCTTCACTTTCCAATATAGACCGTATAAAACGCGGAGGTTGACACTTGCAAAGCTTCTCGGCGTCACGACCAGCGAAAGCTGATCCATTCCTGTTTTCCGTGTGCGGATCGCAGAGAAAGAAGTGCAACTCTGCTGGTGTTATGTCCAAAGAGGGAGCCAAACTGGATTAAGAAACCTTTAGCGTGCCAGTAATCTTCCAAATTGAACTTCTCCCTTGCCATGTATATGGGCATGGCCCGAATCGAGTTGCGAGTTCCCGAATCGATGTTCGTCTCCAATAACGACTTTGCAATTTCCGCTTAACTTGCCGTTTTAAACTTGGATTTATGTCAAAGGAGACTTTTCTCGTTTAACTTCAAATTTGCTTGCCTCAAACCCTTTTTTTTCTCTTTTTAAAAAATAGTGCGTATTTAAAATCTTTCTGACGATAATGAAAAGACGTAATGGAATCCTACGTCAGTTTGAATCAACAGAAGATCGAATGAGCGGATGTAATTAACGGATCGAGGACATTGTTCTAACGGATAATGGATGTTAAGTCAGCAAAAACTAACGGCACCGGATGATCAGAACCGAGTCACTTGTCTCTGGGCCAGAACTGATAGGTTTTCGTACGCACCTGTGATAACGAGTTTGTCAAGCAATTCACACCCGCGTCTGCCAGTATGAGTCACATTCGCTTTTCTGTGTGGATAAGTCCAGCACATCACACATGACCCATACGTTGTGTCAGTTTCACTCAATTCCGTCAACAGACATAAAAACTTGGTACCTTATTAGACCCTTTGCGTCCAAAACGAACACATCTTCTGTCGTACACATTAACTGCGCGCATTGACCTAGTTTAATTGAAAGTCGAGGGAAAAATTACCTGTATTACGGCCATTGCGCGGCAAAAAAAGCTTACAGTGAGGCGGTCCGTGGGTAAATTCTTCTGTGGTAACGTATCCACCGCTCAGGTCTGGGTCTGCTTTTCGACTGAACCAGCGTCGTGGGCGTCGCCGCCTCAATATGTAATCTTTCCGTTGATGCCGCACGGGGACCATGCAGGAGCAACCTGTACTTGTCCCGGGTAACCCGATGGCGAATGTGCCTGCCCTTTCTCCCGACAGAAATTGAACTGAGAAAGGTAGAGTGGGCATGGCTTGTCGGAGTTTAGGGGAAGGGGCAGGACTGTCGAAAAAGGGGAGTTAGTAGAGACCACTTTTACTTTGGGTCTGCGAAGTATTTTGGGCGTATTTTACATGTGGTCGTATCTCTTTCTTGAGTCCAGCGAAGGCAGTGTTTCATTGACCCACTTTTATAAGATGAGTGAGAGTGCGGGATTGTGCTTACGCGGGGAGCATTGTTTGCCCCAGAATGCGTCATGAAAAGCTCTCACTTCTTACTTAAGCTGCTGCAAACCCGTTACGAAGTTCTGAAACAGTTTTGAGGCGTCATTTATCTCGTGTTCATTTGATGTTTTCTCCGTCTTTTTGGGGTTTATATTGGGCTTGATATTGGGGCACATTTTGCGGAGGGGCGAGTTCAAATGCTAGAAACGAAAGAGCTGATATTGAGCCAGATATTAGATGCCGAATTGCTTAATTTAGGTCGTCTTATAACAGCACAAGAACAAAGCACAAATGGTGCTCTCGTGCATGATGTGGCTTGTTTCGTTCTTTGACTTTTGTATTTGCTGGAAGAAAACTGGATATCTTTCCGCATGCTTGCAGCCCCAAAACGTGTCAGTATCATAAAAACGTCTTCTGGAGCTGTATTTTTTTGGGTGGGGTTTTTTCCTTTTTTCCATATGCACTTATGTGCTGAGAAACAGCACATTTTTGGGACAGAGAAAATAACCCAGCTTGAGTTATTCGGTTTAGAACCTCCTTTTTTTGCCTTCCCACAAAAGTCGCTAGAGAAAGAAACTAGGAGCGAAAATCTAATCCAAAGCAAGCATCCTTTTAAAAGCGGAAGCTGCTTACTCACAACAAACGTTACTTTCATTGAAAATACTTTTCGGTTCTGCATTTTGACTTCGGAATTTTTCTCTTTTAATAAATAGCGTGTGTTCTCTGGCGCGAATCATTTTTTTCGGTTTTAGGGAAGGAAAAAGAAATTAAAGCCGGAGGAACTACGGTACTAGGCAAAAGGGGCGTTTCCCCGTGGAAAGCTGACCCCATAGCTTTGCATTTCCTGGCTACAATAAGAGAGCCTCCTTTCGTGTGTGTTACGTTGTGTCAGATCCGTAAGATTCAAATAGCATTTCAAGCTATCAAGCTCTTTGACATACAACGCCGCCTTTTCGGGGGGGAGGGGGGATTTATGTCGTTTGCTTGCATTTAACTGACAAGTTTGTCTCATGAAAAGGGGTTTGTGCTATCCCTATCCCGAAATCTGATGAGTTCTGTCGACTTGACGAGAATGACTTTGTCTTTATAATTGTCTCTCCATCCTTCTCCTGGTAGTATTTAGGATTTCAAGTCCAAACATGGATTGCATAGCGGAAAGTTTTCTGCCGAGAAAAAGAAACGTTCGCTTTGTGAAGTCGCGTGCCTCCTTTCCCTAGTCAATTTCTATAAGCCAGACTGCAAAGGGCTGCTTGGCTGCTAAAATCGAACATTTTTCCAGGCGTCGCAAGTAGAACTATAAAATCTCAACCAGAGACAAATCGAATGTTGTAAGTTTCCCTGATTAGCATAGGGTTTTTAGACTTGTCCTTTCGCCTTTAACGTTGAACTTTTATCCTAAGCTGGATTCAAGCATTGATTGGATTGAGACAAACTTAACGCGTGCTGTACGGGGTAATTTAGCCGGAGGCACCTACCAAACTTTTCACTCATTTTGACGTTCAGGAAGCACAAAAAATTCGGGTGTACTGTTTCAAAGTCTGATAGTGTGTCTGCTTCTGAAATTGAACTTTGTCTCTAACGCTTTGCTTCAGCGTACTTGTGGGCTGTTCTTCTGAATGATCTCCAATTAAGCTACGGTTGCAACTTGAGACATTCTCTCTTGGTCTAAGTGAGTCAAAAGGAAACAACGGAAAAAGATCTACCTGTAGCGGCGTAGTTTAGTTCACCTGGATACCGAGTTTTAATGAGCCGCTTTACCAGGAAAAGAATGAAAGGGAGTAGGAAACTTTTTTGGTCTAAAACTGGCCCGGGCGTTCTTAGCGGATGAATAAAAGAAGAAGGTGAAAAAAATATCAAAAGACGAGTTATTCTAGATGACAGCGGCTTTTGATGAACATTTAAGTAGGTTTTCAACTACAAACGTGACTTTCCTGTAATCTCCTTTTTGTTAAAGGCCTCCAGTAATACTTCCCTCTCTGTTGGTTGACTTCCCGGGCTTTGCCGTAATCCTAGCGTTCGTAAAGCTCTAAATGTCGGCCTAATCGATAGCCCTGTTGTGTCGGGCAACCAAAAACGCTTCAATAATTGCAACGTGTGTCATTGCGGATATTAGAGCGCCGTTTCTTTTCTCTCATTTCCGTTTCCTTCGGCAACGTTATACAAGCTCGGGATCCTTCCCTTTACCTTTACGTTCTGGAAACGTGGAAGTGAGCGACTCCGTTTTTTTCCTCGTTTTCTTTTTTCTTTAGGTCTATAAAAACGGAGCTCGAAGTCGTAAAGAGCGATTGCAACAAGACGCTTTTTCTTTTCCGTAAACAAAAGAATCCGAAATCCTGAAAATTAAAATGCGTAGTAAGCTGTTAGCTCATGTATCGGCATATTTTTTTTCCTTGTATTGTGTTGCCAAGAGTTTTTTATCTTCCTGTTTCTGTGTGGCTTGTGAGGGGCAAAGGAGAACAGATTCCAGGATTCCTACATTATTTTTGGAGAAAATTTTTCGTAGCGAGAGATAGCGAATAAGAAATGCAATATAAAATGTTGCATGTCAGGTTATTGGGGCACATTAGGTGGAGACTGATGGTCAATTTACGATGGCCCTATGTTTACCTGAGTACAGCCCAGCCTTTGGTTTTACTCGATTATTGTCTCAGTTTTCTTTTCGAGAGACAGTGTTCTAACCTCAAATCGTGGGTATCTTTGATTGCACGCCTAATGGATAGTATCCGTATCCGTCGCTTTGGAAAGAGAAAAAGAAGGGAAAATAGCTACTCTTCCTTCACGTGTTTCTTGCTTTTATTTCAGTTCCCTGAGGAAAAACCGCCACCGTTACCGGCCACTTTACCGCCACCTCTGGACGGTTCTTCTTCCCCAGACTTGGAAACCAGCATTCTAAATCAATCCACGGATCAATTGGTAAGAAAACAGTGTTTTTCTCATCTTTTTCTTTTGTTGTTTCTTCTTGGTTAAAAAAGAATCAATTCCAAACAATTTACGACATCTTGTCACCGACAGGACTAACTCTGGAAAAAGAATAGCAAAAAAAGAAATTGTACGGATGATAAATTATACATTATCTCATTATATACTTTTGTTAAATCCTGACAGCCAAATCCTCTGCTGGTACCCGTAGCGACGGAGCGATTATTACTGAGTACGAATATGGGACAAGGAAGCAACAATGTGTACACAAGTGGAAGTGGAAGCAGTATGGGGACGGCGGAGTCGACTTTGGGTACGACACGGTGGGCAGATATTCCTCCATTACCAACAGCTCTCGAGAGGACCATTAAACTGAAGAAAGGTGGAGACCAGCTGGGTAAATTTTAAGATAGCTTAATTTCCTTTTAGAACTTAAAAAAAGATCTTAAAAACTACGTAATCTGTGTAGCTCGTGCTAACTAGCTATAGCATGCTAAAGGTTTTCTTTTTTTTTGGGTGTGCTGTCGTCGCTTTGTAGGTATTAATGTGGAAGTGGTGGATAAAGGCGCGAATGGAGTACTTGTCACGTCAGTGACAAGGGGAGGAGCTGTGCACAAGGATGGACGCATACGCCCCGGAGACTATATCCTCTCGGTCAACAATGAAAGTATCCGATTTGCTACCAACTCCCAAGCCAGAGCCATCCTACGGAGAACGCAGCTGGTTAGCACCGATATCAGGTAATCCACGAACGTTTTATTGACCCATTTCCTTTTTTTCCCTTATTTTCTAAGTAACATTGGGGGCGAACAGCTTCCAGGAAGTATCTGACAGCAACACGACTCATGGTCAATTTTTTTCAGTCTCTGCCAGATTTGTAGCTTATCCAATAGACTTAAAAAAGAAGAAGGTAATTTCACTGGCAGCTCGGCTTTGGGAAGGGAAGGGAACGAAGACAATGTTTGGAATGCTTTTAAAGATTTTATTACAGTTTTGGTTGGGGCCGAGTCAAAGCAGCCCATTTTTTTCTCTCCCCTTTCCGTCTGGCAAGTTTAAAGCAAACTGTCACTAGAAATCGTGTCTGGGATTTATGCAACTCCCAAAAAATATCTTTTTGTGGGGGGAGAAGGATAAATCCTAGACTAGAATGATAAATCGGACTACTTCCCTTGTCTCGTTCCTCGGGAGAAAAATTTAGGGGTTTTCATTTTAATGACGTAAGGGATGCTGTATGCTGACATCAGGGATACATTATCCCTGATGTCACATACAAGGTGTCTAGCGTGATACCAACCTGCACCACTGGAGAAGAAAGCAGAATTGTTAAGGACGGCACGTACAGGCAGTACGCTACACCTTGCACAAACTTGACGAAGGGTGGGGTATGCTTTTATTAGCGTGTTCCTAACTTTGTATTCTAATCCCGTGTGGCACTAAGATCCCTGCCGTTGGGCTGGGTTTGCATAAAACGCCCATTAATTGGTAATTAAGAAAACCAATCACAAAACTAGGTGCTTTCCATGCGCTACGTAACTTGCTTATGCCATTCAAGTTCCATTAATTATATTATTTAGCTGGACAACTTTGTTACCTACACGGGGGAGAAGATTTTTTAAAATTTAATAAAAATTAACTTTTTTAATGGTTTTTTATTTGTTACTTTTTTTTACTGTATTTAATAGCGTGAGCTACGCTCATGGCTAAACTAAGTTTGCATTTAAGCTATGTTATCACTTTCTTCGTTAAAAGGTTCAGGTACTTGCAAACACACATTCACACTCATTCATTCTACAGTGTACTCAAGTCTTAGGTTTTAACATTTCAAGGGCCGAACGTGAAAATTTATTAACTGCAGGGTAGATTATTGGGTTGAATGTTGCTCTTGAATGTGAAAAAAAACAGAAGTATCGTAAAGTTTTGTCTAAGCAAAAAAATACAACCAAGCCACGTTCCCATGTCAACTAACTTGCTTAGGAAAAGACTTGCTATGTTTACAAATATCACCGTGTGGTCGTGCTCTTGGGTCAGTTGTAGCCTTCTTTTTCCCGAACTTGGCAAATGTGCCGATTGACCGTAAGGTCTGCCGTTCATGTTTGGTTCGTTCCATGCTGGTTAAGGATACGCCTGTCCGGTGTGGTCCGGTGTTATGGTGCGATATGCCACCGTCATATGTACTAGGCACGGCATGAAGATTCAAACCTGTCTTATTGATTAGAACATAAAACGGAAACCCTTAAACAAGCACGTCTCGTAGGACATTAGGAGTAATAGTATTGGGCTTATAAAAGGAACAAGAAAAGGGTGGGGATAAGCACATTTATAACACTTACTGTAGGGGATATGTTGGATCCAAGTTGGATAGGAGATTCTTCAAAGGGTTTATTACAGCAAAGAGCTTTTCTGGTATGTAAACCGTCGGAAGAAATATTGAATTAAGAACACGAATGGCTGAGGGTACTTTGATGCATTTCAGCTTGTCAATTTGGTTGTTTTCGTGCATTTTCAGTGTTTTGTACATCCCTGGCTCGGATGCTGCCATTCATCGCCAAACGGCCCTGATTCTCCTAGCTCAAGAAATGGAAGCTCAAGTGGCGACTGCTCCAGTAGTAGCGTCTAGGTAAGATAAAAGTAAACCCTGTTAGCAAAAGAAAGAAAAAGAAAAAAAATAGACGAGTATTCTTTCGTGTGCTTTAAAAAAATACGGCCGTGCAAATATGTATAACAGCTTGAAATGAGAAAAAATAAGCAGAGGTAGTTTGTTTTTTGGTTTTCTGCCACTTTGGGGGATTGGGGAGCCTTCTTTGAATTACAAATTGTAGGCTAAAATAAGCGAGCAGAAAGTTTTATCTTATTTCTTAAACCGCCTAACTTTTCTTTGTGTTTCTTAAACCGCCCAAGTTTTCTTATTCCTTTTAGTCTATCTTTCATTTTGTACTTTATCTTTTTTCCCACCTTTGCTAAATCACAACCTACGCAGGAAATATCCATCGTATTACCGGTAAGAATTTGGTTTCTGTCGCTCGTACCTCATGAGGAAAAAAGTTAAAGTGACATGAAGCATTATTACATTGAGTCCAAAACCTTAATTTTACCTCCGGTCTACAGCTAATCAGTTCTTTGAGCTATAAGAGGCCAAACAGCTGCGGTTGATTGCGAAAAAGTTAAAAATATGTGACTATATATTTTCGTTTCGGGAGCAGTTTGGACTAATGGATCCTGAGCTACAGCTCTAGAAGAACCATGAACAAAGAAGACTTGCTGCTCCGGGGGGAGGGGGTTGTAGAGTGTTGCGAATCGGATTTTTGCGAAGAAGTCCGGTTTTTTCTTTGAAGTCTCGTGTCACTTTAGCTTTAGTCTTATCGAGTCTTTGACGTTGTGTCCTTTTTTTTGCATCACTTACAGCACCTAGACATGATGGGTTTCAGGCTTTTCCACGAAGCCACGTTTTTGACCACATAGAGCTTCCCGAAAATCTATTAGTCGCTGCTGCTGCGTCAAAATCTATTTTTTTCCGTCTTTATGGCTTGTTGCACCCTAATTTAGTTAGTCGCCGTCCAGTACTGGGTCTAAGTGGTAATGCTTAGCCCCTTCTTGTAATAAAAAAGAAAAAAAACGGAAAGGAAGAAAAAAATAAAACTGCCTTGAATGTATTTGATGTTGTGAAAACTGTATCGTGTGGGTATCTTAGCGAAGTGTTGGCGGGAGTTGGGTAATTTCGCGGATCTTTTCTGCTTGCAGCTCCTTCTACCACACGTCGCTGAGCTTCGATACAGTCCATAGGGACGTTCTACTCCCCACTGATGGTAGTAGCCATCCCAAAGCGGCCTGTAGCGTTGGAGCGGACGTAGTGGAACCTGTGCAGGAATTAGCGCGGAGTAAAACGGCGCCAGTTTTGGTGGGAGGAGTGGGCTACGAATCGTTGGAATACGCTACCGTGCCCAGCGTTACTACTGTCATATCGGTTGCCCAGCCCTCTGCGTCGCACGCCTTACCTGTAAAAGACATTCCGTACAAACCAGGTATTTCAACTTTCTTTTCCTTTAAACGTAATACAAAAATGCTAGTGAAGTCTAACGTTCCTAGAACCAGCGCCTAGATTGGCGACGCATTCAAAACACGGGTCCTTTTCGGATGACATCACCGCCCGTTTTGCCTTAGGGTCTGTGGATTTGGCTAGTCCCAGTACTCCGACCATCGAACCCGAGTTCCAGCGCATTCCCATGCACACGAGTGTGGTTAGCATCCAAGAGAGAGAGCTAGTGAGCAGCGCAGTTGACAACAGCTCCGAGTCTGCCACTGCTGAAGACGGCGAACAAACCACTGACCATCAAGTGATCGTAACCATTTGGAACCACGTGAGCCAAACTGAGGAAAACGACCCAAACATATCGAGTAGTCCCAAAACAGCCGCAAACACGACGGTCACGCAGGTACGCGTGAATTAATAGCAGTTGAAATTGAAGAGTTCAATTCTTTCTACTTTTACCTTATTTAATTATAATTTATTATTTAGTTATGATTTATGTTTATTTATATTTATGTTATGTTTATGATTTGTTTATGTTGAATGTTTTTGTTCTGATTCCGATTCCGTGGGCTTCGGAATTATTTATGTCGCCTTTGTAGTCATATTTATTTGATTTATTTACAGGTACCTGTGGGCGGGGCCTTGGCCGCCAAAGCCGCTGCGAATGTGCCCGCCCTATTGGCGAAACATTGGGGTCCCGAACGGAGCGTAGCCGTTCACAGAGATCCGAATCAAAGCCTGGGCATTTCTATTGTTGGCGGAAAAGTGGACGTTTACAACGCCCAACAACAAGGATCCAACTCGGCTGCCATATCAGGGATCTTCATCAAGAATGTGCTTCCAGATAGTCCTGCTGGCCGGACCGGCCAACTTAGAGTACGTTCATTCTTTTAAGGCTTTAGTTCTTGCTTAGAAAACAATTTATAGCTAAAAAGATCAAGTGCTGCACTCGGGAAGCTTATTTGGTGTCTATTTTTTCTTATCTCAGTGCAATTAATTGCACTGCTTGGGCTGTTAACATGTCTTGCAATTTTACTGATTGGATAGCGGGGAAAAGCAACGCTGTTACGTGGAAGATAAGAAGCTTTTAGGTTGTCCTTATCTTGGTCTTTTCTGCAGACCGGAGATCGCATTTTGGAAGTAGATGGCGAAGATTTGCGGCAAGCCAGCCATGAAAGAGCTGTAGAAGTCATCCGAAAAGCTGGCAATCCTGTTGTCTTCTTAGTACAAAGCCTTGTCGACTGGGTAAGCACACAGATGAAGTGTCGTTCTTTTGGCATTCTAAAAGGAGAAGAATTTGAAGGTTACGAGTTGTTCGTATTGGGAAACTAACGTGGCTATTTGGTATATACATTGCAGGACCGGGATAGTACAGCCTCTTCCGCCAATCCTACGCCCTTACCCGCCACGACGCCGACGCTTCCGGCAGAGATCCATGATACGTTGCCAGTGTCAGAGAGTTTGAACCCGAGTCCTGTGACAGTAACGGAACTAAATCCATCAGGCATCCGTAGTCCTGTACCTAACGGCATTGACGACACGGACGATAACGGCTTGAATGAGAACTTTGGCGCTACTAAGGATAACACGCTGTTGTTGCCCAAAGTAGCTCCCGCCCCTCCCTCTCCTGCTCGCAGCCCCACGCCGGAAGTTATCCAAGTAGGTCTTCACTGGCTCTGGTTTTTCATAAAGAGCTTCATTACGGTTTTCCCCTTGTTTTGTTTCCATAGATGGGCGTTACGATTAAACCTAAGCCTCACGTGCCTGTGCAATCCGATTCCGAGTCGGAGAGCTCGGACGAAGAAGATGACCGCGACTTGCAAGGTCGAATCACTAATAAGAACGGTGTTGAGGTATTTTATCAAATTCTTATAGAACTTCGGAACAATTATGGGTGATTTGCTAGATTGACCGAGCTAGTGCTGGCAATGTGAAAATGTCGCATGAAGCCTTGGCTGAAGATACGGAAGAGAAAGACGACTTCGGCTATACAAATAGTAAGTTTAGTCTATTTTTACTTGCGAAAGACATACTGGTTTCCGGGGGAGTAAGAAATAGCTTCGATTACTGCAGAAATATAAGTACTGCAACGTTGCAGAGTCCCTGGAGTTGCAAAAAAGGGCGTTTTTGGATAAAAGTTGGAGCAGTATTTTTCAATCCAAAGCTCACGGCAACAATTGGTTTCTAGTCTCAGGACGAGTTGTGATCCAGCTTGGGAAAACGAAAACATTTCTAATGGAAATAGTCCATTAAGAGCTAACATTGTTTTGCTTTCAACAGAGCTCAGCCTTTTTGATAGGGTACATTATATAACGTCTTTCGATTACCTCATAGTCCCGGGCCGTGAGGCAATAGTTTGTCCTTGAATGAAGTAACGATATTGAGTGACAAGCTATAGTTAAGACGGCTGTGAACCTATTTTGTAGTTGGTATTTGCGCATTGGTTTCAAATAGTCTTCAGAACGCTATAAAACACGACGCAATAAAACGTTCGATTTTGCGGCGTTGGGTACACTTGTCAGTATTCCCGGAGTCATGGCATTCACAGTTGCGGTTATAGTTCAGCTAGTCTGATAATTAAAAAAAAAAAAATTTCTTCACGAAGTCTTTCGTTTCCGTAAATATGTTTTGTCGTAAAGCAAAAAGCAAATAGAGTTAGTTGTAGAAGCGATCTACGTATTTCAAAAAGCAATTGAATTTGATTCGGAGAATACAAGTTCCGTGCTCAAGACTACAAGTTAGGACATTTTATCGAGTTAAGGTAAGGTTGCATAGCATATCGTCCTACGCCCCTGTTGATTGCTGGATTGAAGGAGCTGAATGGGAGCCTGTATAAGTTCTTTCGCTCAGACTCTAGAGACAGTCAACCTTGTCAGATTACCTTTAACGACATTTGGAGCAATGAGGTTATATAGTAAAGGACGTTTACGAGATGGCTTGATTGCATTACGCCTCATCGGCTCCTTCGTTACTGTATAACATATATCCAAGCTTTCCAATTAACCCTTCCCGTTCTGCCTTGACGAATCCTTGCTCATCCGGGGAATTCGCGAGTTCAAAGATTGCTAACCTGCTTCCCTCTCAATACTTTATCGACTGGTGTTGTATACGAAAGTAGTCGTCATGTCGCTAAAGTTTCAATCTAGCATATATTTTGAAGCCAAAAGGAAGGCTCTGGTCAAAGCAGTTTGACTTGCAAGCCTGCAGCGGTCAAAAGCCCTGTAGTTGAACGCGTTTTTTCCCTTCAGAGTCGCAAGCTTAGCGCATTTTATCCTTTATATTAAACTTTTACGCCTTACGGACAAAGCCCCAGTTGCATTAAAGGCGCTATCTCAACAAATCCACGGAACTCAAGCTGTAAAAAAACTAGTGTAAAATAAATAGTAATGGTTTAGCCAAAATACTAATGTATGATAAAGACCATTGCAAAGTTTTTTCTTTAAATATATAAGCGATGCGCACGCGAGCGTCTCAAACCCGTTCGATAATCGGCCGCCACACTTTTTTTTCGGTTCTGGCCATCGCAGCGGATGCCAATGTAGGCGTGGTCAACATCCCAAACTAAGGCTGAAGGTTCACATAGACACACAGTAGGAGGAAAAGCTTATTATTGAAAAGGAGGCAAAGAGTCGCTTTATCTCGTTTCTGGTCTTTGGCCAGTACCATAATTCGAATGGAAATGTCCGAGTGACGTACTCATTGACCTTTGTAAAACGGCTCAGTTTCTAGTGAAATGTTTGCTTGTTTTAGCTTTTTTTTTCTTTTACAATTAAGCAAGCTTTTTGTGTGTTTAGCGAAAAGCCAAGGTTTTTCTTTTATTATTAGCGAAATGATATCATGCTCAGCACACACAGTGTTTTGCTGAGAGAACAAACTCGATTAAGCTATAAAAGCAATGTTTCCTTGGTTTGACCTTTCAATACCTAAAAAAAAATATGGGGTTGACAACAAAGAAAGAGGCCTGCGCAGGCGCCGGAGAACAAATCTTCCGCCAGTAAATTTGCAGATCTTGCCAGGATCTGGCACGAACCCGGAGTCTGAGTTGCCGAGGCTGCAGAATCTGACGCACTCTTGATGTCGTGGGGCCGTTCTTGGTGTCGGAATTGTAGTCTCACATTTGTGCCAATGACGGTTTTATAACGCCGTTATGCGACGCTCGGCATCGTCGACGTCGTTGGAAATTACATTTCCTATCCATTTCCCAACTCAACACGCTTTTCTAAGGTTCTTGCATCACATTTCTCGCACATATTTATCAAAAATTTATTCATCAGAAGTCATGTTTTGAGGGAGCTCAAGGCGAAAAAAGCGAGGCCGATACAACTGAGGGAGAATAATGAAACGGAGCAATTTAACTAGCGAGAATTGCTGACTTCTTCGTACCAACTACCCGTGTCATTCAAGTGCCGAAGTATTGACCCATTAAGGAAAGACAATCCAAAGGGCCAAACTTCCGTTTCAAGTGGCTGGGCTTGCTGTTACCCTTTGGCATTTCCTGCTTGGGAAAGTTTCGAGTGTTGGACTGGGTGGGATTGTGGTCAATGTTTATTGGCTCCCGAGCTGGAGGGACTCCTTGGTCAGACATAACTATTCTCCTTCACCCCCAAAAAACAAAAGAACAATTCCACTGTTTTTTCTTAACAGAAGAAATATCTGGAAAAACTGATTGTTTGCTTGCGCGGAAGTAATGGTATAAGGAAGCCGTGAAAAAAATTAATGATCAACGCTCTCTGTGTTTGTGTGCGTCGGAAGATGTGTGTACGCTGGACTGCTAGTGATACGCGGAGTACGAACCTTGAGTAATTGAAAAGGGTGCTCGCTCGTACTGGCGATCCTAGCATAGTTGCACTAGTTATTTATGCGAAAATATGTCTACTTAAAAGCAAGGAAGGGAATCGATCCAGCTAGAATATCGTGAAGATTTGAGAAACCCGAACTCAATCGTCCGTCTGTATTTATTGTCGTGGACCCTAGACTCAAACGAATACCTTTTAAAGGTCATACGTTTCCTTTCCGAAACTGGAAGAAATATATCTCCAGTAAGAGCCAAAAAAAAAAGGAAACTAAAGTACCTCCCAGGAAGTTCCAACTCCGCTGGGAAGAAAATTGGGAGAAGCACAACTTTTCTGACAAAATTAAATGGTCCTGCAGATATAGTTTAGCAAAAAAAATAAGTTGATCCAGAATGACGATTACAGCCAAGCTAGACTACACTACGTGAGCAGATGGCCTCTGCGTGGTCTTGGTCTCGTTTTCCGTCTTCATTTGGTTAGGTTTGCTCTTCTCTCGCGACGAACAAAAGCCATGGAAACTATTTTGGAAGTACCGGAATATGAGCGACTGGAGACAGGTATTTTCATGCATGGGTTTAGAAGCTCGTTAAAACCTTGTCCTTGGTTCTTCCTTCTATTGGAAAATTGAAGCCTCCGATCGAAGCGATGCAATAATAGACGCGGCCCCCCTTTAGAGGTTTTGTGGCACTGTCGCAATTTTTTCTTTTTTTGCTGATTGGGATAGAACGTGCTCAGGATTAGGGGCCAAGATTTGTTGTCGGCTACCACTTTTCTTTGGAGTTCTTTTCATATATGCGGGACCAGGCTCTTGTATACCTTGTCTTGATTTACATACATACAGCCCCAACCTAGCCTTCCTACCCAAAAAAGTCGAACAAATTGATATTTCCACCGCGTGCCGTATTTTAGGGTAAAATCGGGGAAGTCTGCGATCGTTATGGGCCCTATTTTCCATCTACTCCGATATTGGAATAGCTTGTACCAGCAGGTTTTGGGGGATTGCAAGTGCGAGTTGAGGTCATTTTTCTTCTCTTCATCTTCCCTTTTCTTTGCTTTGGAAGAATGAGCTTTTGGCATAGGAAATTCGAGTCACCACCGGAAGAAATGCGTAAAAGTAGGACTCTAAAAGCAATTAGCAGAGACAAATCAGATCTAGCAGGCTTTAAGAGACACCTGAGTTTTAGACGCAAACGGATTTGCTCTAAGTCTCGCTTACTTGTCTCGTCTATTAAAAGGATTTTTTTCTTGTCTTTACAAGTCTATTAGCTTACGGATGAAGACAAAAATGGAGATCCTTTTTTAATACCAATTTCCCCTTGTAATGGTTCTGAATGAGATGTAAAACAGTTTTATTGTTTTTCGTGTTGGAGGGGATTAAGCAGTACAACCGTGTGATTAGTCGAGAATTGCGTTTGCATGCTAATGGAGTTAACATGTCCTGTTCATGAAGAGTTGAATGGTAACGGTCAAAAGCTGGGATTTGTTTAGTGAGTAAGTATAAAATGTCAGGTGTGAAATCGGTGTTTCCGGAATTAGGTTTGATTAGGTTATAGCTGCAGCGTATTCCTGCCTCGCACGTCAGAAACGTTAAGTTTGAGAAACAGAGCGAATAAAGTGTAGTATGAATGAGAGGCTAGGAAAAATCAATATCAGAAGTCTTCTTCGCTTTCGTTTGGCTGCCTTGTCTATAAGTTCTCTTTCTTGTTCGTGCTATCTGAACCCTCTATAGCCCCGAGGAATACACTCTTCCTTAATTAGCCTCAGTTGGAAAACTTGAATTCAGTTAAGTCAAGAAACTCTTAGACGCCTACCGATCCGGTAACTTCTTCCATGTCAGAGGAGCATATCCTTCCTGTTCCTATTCTCTCTCCTCTCTCTTTCTCTCCATGTCTCCTTCTCTCTCTCCATCTGTCGCCTTCTCTCTCTCTTTCTCTGTCTTCTCAACTGGGTTTAATTCCATCGATTATAGCGATTATGCAAAAATAAACTCCTTACCATCAAGGTTCTTGTCGATCAATTCAGATTAGGCTCACAGTGAGCGAATCTGGCCTCCGTTCGGTCCTTCCTGCGACTTGCAAATGTAGTAAAATCCACCTACCTTCATTAAATCCGAAGTGCCAGACTCAACACGAAGCTAAGCTGAAAATTAACATGTCTTGGCTTTATTTCTTCCAGGAATAAAGGCATATTCTTAGATTTATAATATCGAAAGGTAGCATTGTGAATTAGCTAAAATCTGTTTGCTTGGCTTTAGAGAGCTAGTGTTTTTACATCCTGTGTTGCATGATTTAACCTGGCTTGAAAGCCTCCGTGCGAAAGCTTTATCGTTGCAGTAGTAGCATGGGGGGTGTTTGGGCCGAGATAAGTACAAGCACTTCCTTTTATTTTGTCTTTAAAGATATAATTTCTTCGCCATGTGACAAAGAGTGAATAGAAGTCTTGCTAAAAGTACGTTTTTGCCTTATAGCCTAACAAGTTTGTTATCACTGAATGTCGTATGTCATCGTGGGACTCCGAAATTGTCATTTGCCTGGATTCTAGCTATGTTTAGTCACTATGCAAAGGCTAATAAAAAAGCCGAACTCTATATCTTCTGGAGATGGATGAGGACGTTTACGTGGTTAAAGGTGGCTTGTCTTGGGGGAAAATCGGTCGATAACAGAACGAATGAATGCGATCCAAGGATTTCGCACTGCAGCGAAGGAAACAACTACAGTACCACCTTTCTTTCCTCCTGTTCTTCTTTTTCTGTTTTCTGGTTTGTGTCCACATTTTAAAAACATTCAACGAAGTTAAGACCAAGTCGCCGTAAAGGAGTCCGGGAAATCGTCAGTGTAACTTTGATCGCTTTCCCTAGAAAGGGAGAGTAACTCAAACGCGAGTTTGGTAGCTTCTGGTCAGAAATCATTCGGGCGTAAGCCGTCAGTTTACCTCGTTGAAACTAATATCCTACTATGTTATAATTTCTTGCTTGATACAGCAATTTTTTATCTTGATTCTTGTTCCCATTCTTTTTTAATCAAGAAAAAATCCAGAAGCGATGGGGTGATTTGCGAGGCGAAATCGTCCGTGTGGATCTGGACAGAAGCAATGTGAACGCTTCTGCTTTGACTGCGAGCTGCGGTCTGGGTATCAGCTTGGCTGGTCATCGGGATCGGGCCCGCATGGCTGTCTTTGCGTGTGGCTTGAATCCGAATGGACTGGCTTTCAAAGACGGTCGATTGCAAGTTGGCGATGAACTTCTCGAGGTATAAAAAGCTTTAATTGAAATCCGTTTTGTTTTAACATTTCTCTGTTTTGTCTTGGTATTCTTTGCTTATGTGGGGGAAAGGTTAACGGCCAAGTTTTACACGGGCGCTGTCATCTCAATGCATCCGCCATCATCAAAACGACTTCAGGACCTATCATCACCATCATTGCGTTAAGGTAATATCAGTGCAGCGACAGCTCGAGTCGTCCAAATATCCTCCTTTGTTCTTTCTTTGTTTATTATTTGGCTGCATTCCCTTTACCCGTGTTTATGGTCATGCGCTGTATTTATGTGCCGTCGCTCTATCATGACCGAGGTTTCGTACCACGTAAAAGTTGAATGGCCAAAGAGATTTGCCATAGCTTTAGCTGTCGAAAAAGAAACGAGAGCCGGCCAGAGGACGATGCTAAGAAAGTTGTAATTGTGTGCGACTGGTTTCATTTCCATCCATGTTTACAGTTTGCGTTGAGTTACTTTTTATGCTAGAACGGTCTATTTGGGGGAGGAGGATGAAAAAGCCTGTAGCAAATGCAGAGACGAGGCATTTATTAACATTTTTGTGCTTGTAGGCGTGAAGGAGCTCTACAAGACGTAGCTGTGCCGCCTATTACGAGGTTCCCAGTTACACTGGAGGAACAGGTATATTTTCCTGTCTCTAAAAGTAAAAAAGAAAAAGGAATACTAAGGAAATTATGTGAAGAATAGATTAAATTGTCTTTCGTCTGGAAGCATTTTTTTCTTTGTGTTGCGAAATGTTCTGCGCTTTTCAGTCTTGGGAGGGGGGGAGGAGAGGGATTGAAACTTAACCAACGAGCACTCAGCACTCACTTATCTTTGTGTTTGCTAGGCTGACATTTTACACTCCTTTTTCACACTTCTACAGAGTGGAAAGGGGTGGAAGCTTAACAAGCTTCCTTGCTTGGAGCTGAAAAAGTTGCAAAGAATGACGGACTTCCTACATGTCTTTTTTCTCGTTTCTTTTAGACTCCGGAAGAGCGCTATGTGAGGTTTAAAAACTTGCGCGTCATAACGCTCAGAAAGGTGAATTTTCCCTAGTTCCTTGAGACACTCTTCAGCACTGAGTTTTCTTTGTGTATTCAAATGAAGAGGTACTGAATATGTTATTTTTAAATCCAGGGTATGCAAGGCTTAGGCGTAATGATTATTGAAGGCCGTCACGCGGAAGTTGGCAATGGAATTTTCATTTCTGACATCCAAGAAGGGAGTGTCGCAGAGCAGGTTCGTGCAAGGATTTTAGCATCTAGAACTTTTTTTTTTATTTTTTGGGTGTCGTTGACGACCATCTGATACTTGCTTCGTTAATTACCAATATCTTCGCTCCAGGCGGGGTTGTGTGTGGGCGACATGATCTTGTGTGTTAACAAAGACGAGCTGCTGGGAGCCGACTATGACACGGTAATGATTACATATTTCGTTCTTTCGTGTGTCTCAGGTTTCTTCTAAATATTTTTTTACCTTTCCGTTACGTATCTTGTGTTATATGTTTGGAGGCTGATAAAAAGCCAAGCTTGTTCAGCAAATAATGAGCTCGTTTTCTTTTTTCTCACGGTAACCATGAAGGCGGCTTCGGTATTGAAGAAAGCAGAAGGCATTCTGAATATGGTCGTATGTAACCCTACGAAAGCCAATCCAGACAGCAAAGAAGCGAGTCCTTCCGCTCTAATTACCGCTAGCAAATCGGATACTCTCAAATCGGAGAAAAAAGAATCAGAAAAGCCAAGTAAGATTGTTTTAAAAGTTTGTCGATCTCTTTTGTTCATGTTAACTGTGAGATTTTCTTTGAGCTTAAATGGGTAATGAGAAAGACAATACGTGAGCGCTTGAGCGTGAGGAATGGGATCTTGAATGCAAAATGGGAAAAAAGCATGCGTGGTTGTCGAGGAATGCGTGTGTTTGTTTTGTAACATGTAAACATTCTGGAACGCATTTTTTCCAATATTGGCACGCTCTCCTCCATTGCATTTGACGCATGTGCTCTCACTTTTTGCCTCCATGGGATGCTCGAGTGGACTCTGCTTGTGCCCAAAGAACTACTGGCTGTTCATCCATCCCCTTATTTTTGCATGTAAGTATTATTCAGGTTTAAAAACATCCTTACATCAAAACGAAGGAAAGAGTGTGCTTTGTTTCCTGGCTCTCCATGTACGTCAACTCAGTATGCATGCCGAGTTTGGCGAATTAAATATATACAGAGTTGGGATACTTTGACGTTTTCCTATCAGTTTCAGGCTGCTTTTTGAGCTGTTCGACCCTTAAAACACACGTCTTCACGCTTTTCCTTCTTATAGCTTGCTGCTTTAGAATTTTGTTGCAATAAGCGGGAAATGAAAAATGGGTGGTTGTAATTATTTATTTTTTTGCAGGAGTCCCACCTAAACCGGTCATTGCTCCGAAACCGCTGGTTCCACTGACTAATCGATCTTTGTCGGGTTCGTCATTAACTTCGCCCTCGAGTTCCAGCTCTAATTCTGTACGTAATCCCAGTAGCCAATCTGCACCTCAATCCCCTTCCATAAACTTGCCAACAACACCTTTAGCCTCACCTCTCTCTGCCCCTACGTCAGCAGTAGGTCTGGACGCGCCCAAACTCCCTGGTGTGTTAAGCAAAGAGTTGAGCACGGATTCTTTGAAATCCTCACTCTCCTCCTTTTCCACTTCCAACAATTATAACGACAATATCTCGATCTCCGCTGTGGCAAGTAACAAAGCAGGGAACGGGGAGTATTTAGGCGGGAAAGCTATCCTCCGCACCCATGGAGGCAAACGGACTGTGCCTGTCGTATCACCCTCATCGCTAAGCTTGAAATCCACAGATGAACCCCCAGCGGACCCAGCCACGTGTGAAATCAGGCCCGGCAAGGAAACCACCATTGAGATCAATAAGGATAAGTTGGGTCTGGGCTTGAGCATTGTTGGAGGATCCGATACCCTTTTGGTAAGCTATATGTGATTCCTGGTAGGAGGAAAAACGCTTCTTCACCGAGAAACTTTGAAAGTCCGCGTTTTTTGTATTGTTATTTTTTTGCAGCAGAAGTTGTACAAAAGAAAACTAACCTTTTCCGTTTCCATTTCGTTAGGGAGCCATTCTCATCCATGAAGTGTACCCTGATGGAGCAGCCGCCAGAGATAACCGCTTGAAACCAGGCGATCAAATTTTGGAAGTCAATAACGAAAGCTTTCGCAATGTAACCCATAGTCGAGCACTGGCCGTGCTAAGGCAAACGCCAGCCAAAGTATTAAAAAAAATTGCGTAGCTTACTACTTTTTCTGCGCGAATGGGTTACTTACTGAATCGAAATTCTTAGGTAAAAATGGTTGTGTACCGTGATGAAATCACCTTAAAAGATGATGACATGTACGATGTCATTGAAGTCGATCTTATCAAGAAACCTGGCAAAGGCTTAGGACTTAGTATAGTGGGAAGAAGAAACGGGCCGGGTGTTTACATTTCGGATGTGGTAACGTTTCCTGGAAATCTCCTTTTAATACGAGTCTTAAATCGTTTTATTGACATATCGGATAAAGGTGAAAGGCGGCGCTGCCGAAGCTGACGGGAGATTGATGCAAGGCGATCAGATCCTATCTGTCAACGGACAAGATTTGCGTACAGCTTCCCAGGAGCAGGCTGCAGCGGTTTTGAAGACAGCTATGGGAAAAATTGATTTGAAAGTGGGAAGGTTGAAAGCCGGTGCAGCCAGTCCACGTTCAGGCAGTTCTGCCGACTCGTAAGTTTTGTTTGGTTTTGTTTTCTGAATCCGGGTCTTTTTTCCCCCACTTTTCCCATTTAATAAACAAAGGGACTACAAGGAAGCTAATAGGTATATCCTTCTTTAATGCATATCCATGGCCATACAGATTGGCCAAATAGGATGCGATGGCTAGACATGGCAAGTAACTCCACTAAAATTCGATCTAGTTTTAGTTGACTGTCAAACGTGTAGTGATGGCTTTGTTGGATGAATTATGGATGTCGCCAACTTGGCGTGAGGTTGTTCTGTAAGCTAGCTCGAGTGGGAAATGACGAATGCTAATCATGGTCCAAACTTTTGCTGCTTATACTTGCAGGAGCCCCGTCCAATCCCAAGAAGTAGATAGCCCATTGCCGGTAGCTTTCTCTACTTCCTCTACATTGTCCACGCCCCATGGCTCCGTTGCACCTACGCCAGCTTTCCCTACCCTGCCTACTAAGCTAACGCCAACAGAGTACCTACCTTCCACCACTTTGCCTTTGGCGACCACGGATCTCTCAGCATCGCAAAACCGTACCGTGATTCTGGAACGCGGACAAGACGGACTGGGCTTTAGTATCGTAGGAGGTAAAGGCAATCCTCAAGGCGACCTACCTATTTTCGTGAAAACCGTTTTTGAGCGCGGTGCGGCGGCTGCGAGTGGATTACTCAAACCTGGCGATCAAATTATGGCGGTGGACAGTATAAGTGTCGAGGGCATGACTCACCACGAAGCTGTTACTCTTCTCAAGAATGCTAAAGGCACTGTTACTTTGACGATTGTATCTTAAGTTCAGCGTTGCAATAAGCCAGTTTTATAAAAACCCAATTGTACTTAATTCTTTTGGTTTCAGTTGTGAATTCCAAATTAAAACTACATCCACTTTTATATAACTCCCCCTTTTCCCTCGCTCCGTGACGGGGTTTCCTGTCCTGCGCCCCTCTGCCTTTAAAAATGCCCAAAGTTTTTTTTTTTTAGTTTCCAACTCTGAGCCGTAATAACCTGACAGCATCTTATGCTATTCCTTAATTGATTATGAAAAGCGAAATGTTGGTGGATTAGTTATGGATGATAAGAGACAGTTGCAGTCGAAATATTCCGGAGTACTTAAGAAACTCGTGTTGGTTTACTTGTACTTCTTTTTTATTCTTAGAGAACAGTTTTCTCGGTAGTCTGTTATGAACATTTATATGATGATCGATGAAATGAGAAATCGCATTTTTTTATCATGTCATCCAATGTTTTGATTACCCGGATTGAAATTGCCCCTTTAACCTCTATTCCCCACTTAGTTATGGTTACCTTGATTGTTGAACCCTCTGATTGAAAGGAACCCTTTCTCTTTCCATATTGGATACTGGTAGGTTAGTTTTTCTTTTTGATTCCTTCCCTTTCATTTCTTTTGCGAAGCAAAAAATAACAAATTATGATTAAATGAAGATAGGCAACTTTCATGTATTCTTTCCAATGTTGTACATGGTTTTAGGCTTCTTGCATTTTTGCAATCTATGCAAATGTAAATTTCAATTGATCATGGGAGTAAATCTATTTCCAGTAACAAAATTGGTACGTCAACGAGAGAAAAGCCTTAACAAGGTCTTAATTTCAGCGGAGGTAATTTCAGTAAAAAAAATCGTGAATTTTTCCCGGCAAAATATAATATTTCAAAACGCGCGCACAATGTTAGCCCTGCCTTTCTGTAGAGAAGGGAATTTTGCTAGCGGAAAGTGGCGCCAATTTCGGTACAACGGGAAGCTGCTCAGCTGATTAGTTGTGTTTTCTTTTTGTGCGGTGAAACCGTTTTGTGATTATGCGGTACATCTAAATTTTATCAGGTAACCTAATTAACCTCAATTCTACTTTTATGAAATAGTATCATACTTTACAGTAGTTGACAAGAGTTCTAGAGAAAAAGCCATCTTGTGTTGTGCAAGTGAGGTATGATTTGGTTGGGGGGATTCTCAAACTGGACATTATTATGGTCAGCTAGTTACCCCTCTCCTCGTCATAAATCCACTCCCTTGTGACATCTTCAGCCTTCGAGTTAAAATGCAGACAATTCTGAGCTTAAGATTCTTTGAGAGCTTAGTTATTTATAGGACTTACCATAAACAAAGGTAAAAAATCTTAACTGGATTAATGAAAGACCAAGTGCTGCCTGGATGACCGATTGTGATCACCTGCATTCCTGAAGTAATGGCCTGGCCTAACTGGGCGTCTTTATCACCCTGGACTTCATGGTCATCCGAAATTTTTGTCAACATACCTAGTCCTAGTACTGCTTGGAGTTGGAGCCAACAGCAGTTCTCTACATTCCGTAAAAGTGTGAGTTTTTTAGCCTCCCCATTCGCAAGCTCAATTCCCTCCAAAGAAGACTCCGCGAAAGCCGAAGAAGACGAAGTTGAAGCCAACGAAACTTGTTCCATTACGAGTATTGATGATCCATTCCAAGACGGATTGATCTCGTTTTATGACGCTACCTACAATCTCACATTCCACAGCCCTAAAAGCTCTTGGACAGACAAAGATATGGATTCAACCAGTTCTTACAGCACTGCCACTGACGGTAAGCGATACATTGACTACTTCCCATCTTTGGCACTACTGACTCAGATACGAGGCGTGTTTTCTAACGACCTGCCTCTAAGAACCTGCGGAAATGCCGATGTGGCAAATCTTTAAGCTGCTTAAATTAGCCGAGCATATCAATTACATCTTAACACGTTAAGTCTTTCGGCATTGTTTAGGTCTCTTTCTCTCCTTTCCTTACAACAAGTATTAGCTTGAACTTAATACTTTGGTACATTGAAACGTGATCCCCGTTCGTATCTTTATTTGCAAGACGCCGAAAATAGGTGCGTGTGTTTCGCTTGCGGAGCTCTAGTAACTTGGAATGAAAGCAGGGGAAAAAAGCCTTGACTCTTCTTCGGTCAATATCCCGTAAGGACGAAGGAAAGGCTTAGCTTGTGAGTAGTCCTTTACCATATGCACAATAAGTGCAATCTATGCTTCAGGCTCCATTGCAAGTATACAAAGCATTAGCTCCCATAAGAGGCCAAGTTGACCGCTGCCAGACAGGGTGGGAGGACACAAATTACCAACTTTGATAGCCCTACTAGGCAGCATTGCCCTTGTGTGGAGATTCTATAGTAGTAATGAAGTAGCTTCCAAAACACGGTCGCCTGACTTTTTCTTTTTTTTCCGTCCTGAAGCGTATCAGGTGCCGTATTTAAATAGTTCCGACTGGCAGCTTAGCTCCAATAACCCGTGACGCCATTTTAGTACCGTTACCTGTTATCTCACCTTTTGGATCGTTCTTTTTTATTATCTTTTTTTAAAACAATGGTTGGAAGTAGAGATTACGTTGGGTTTTAATTTAAATCTTCTTCAAGTTCACAGAATTCATGCTTGCTGCCCCAAGAATAGCGGTAGTTCTTTTTACTTTATTTTTGTCTCTTAGGATTGATTTTTTAGCTTCTGAAAAGTTGATTGTTATTCATGACCAAGAGGAGAAAAGGGCGCTTTTGTTATTCAGTAGGGCTTCTTGGGAACCCGAAAGTTAAAGACGAGATCTAGCTATGATGCTTGAGAGCGAGGAGAAAAGGAGGGAAAATGCGGAGTACGTTATTGATGAAAGAGGAAGAGGGGCGTGAGCAATTCTTTGGGACGCCTAGGCATCTTAAGCGTCTTTTGATGAGCGAACGGCGCCAGGCGTCAACTATATACGCCTTGAATTTTGCGGGACACAAAACGCCTGTGACCTCTGACTGGTTCACTTCTTGACATATAACTTGATTTTCGCCAATACTGTAAGGAGGCTAAGATTTGCATAATCCCAAAATACGTCTCAGGGTACCAAAAAAGAAGCCTGACGTTTAAGTAGAAGAACACAAGCAAAAAAGCGCATTGTTTTAAGCAAGATTGCAAGTTTTGTGCCGCCCCAACTTGGGTTACTTGGTATAACCGGGCGTTTTGGTAATTTAGCATAGAAGAATAAGCACAAACTCCTGTGTCTAGACGAAACGAAAGGAAAAGTTACCAAACGCGCTACGATACTTAGACTTGGTTTCATTTTAGGGGTAAAGTGGCCCAGCTGTTTGCAGTTTTGCATGCCAAGTTCGTCGTTCAGCAGCTCGTTTTGTCCTAATACAATGATCCGTTTATTTATTGAGGTTTTAAGGGATAAAGCCTGTGTGGTCAACGTTAAAAGAAGGGCAAAATAAGACATTCAGTACTTTCAAGAGCATTTACTATAGGATTATTACCTCCAAAGTTTGGAAGATGTTTTGTTATACTCTAAAGCGAGAGTATTTAACGAAAGTTAAAAAGTGTTTTCCTTTCACTCACGACAAGCACGTTTTCCTCCATGGCTGATATCGTGATGAAGACAAAGTAAAAAGAGTATCTGGGACATGCCAAGTACGACCGATCGGACACGGACGACTTTGGTATGGATGGAGATTTTGTACCCCTTAAATCTTAACAAGTTGAAGTTGATAGTCAGACGTAGCCTTGTAACCCATTCGCACTTTTATTAGATCGTGTTGCAAATAGCACCATATGTGAAGGTTTTCGATTTTTTTTGCGGATTTTTGCAATTCGAGTGACGTAAATCGATTGGAGTTAGAATGTTTACCAAGAAAGAATGCAAGTGGAAGCTTTACTTCTTTTCCTTATCCAAGCAGTTAGGGCGGAAAAAAACGCGTGTTACTTGTTAGGCTTGAAAAGGAAGATGTGTAATCTATTTTTTTTATGGGAGCTGCACTGGTGGGAACAATCCAAGCTGTGGGAAATCCTCACAAACTTGTATCCGTCCAAGTCATTGTTCAAAAACTTACGAGTCCCAAAGATTGAAGATGGTACGGCTCGAGAACCTTCAGCGTGATGGACTTTTTGATGGCAAATGCCTGACATTCTTCGAGAGAGACTTTTGGACGCTTCTACAAATTTTCCCTTTTAGCTTTCCTTCATTTCAGCTCGAATTCAAGCTTCCCATAGTCAAAACTTTACTACGTGGGAGCCTTGGAAAGCGAAATGTTTGTTATTGTCGGACAGTTTTGGACTCACTAGTCATACCTGTTTGGAAGAGTAAAAAAATGCCTAATGGATTGAAAAACTTGGAGTTGGAAGAAAATGAAACGAGTTAGGAACGTGTTGTTTTCACTTTCAACGTACTCGGTACTTCTGCATTACATATTGACCCCAATACCGTTTGATAGGTAAAGGTAATCAATGGCAAGACAGCGTGCTGTTATGTGTCTGGGGGGGATTGGGTTAAGGGGGAGGTAAAAGGCTAGTAATTTTGTTCTTGCGTGGGTTGAAACTATAGGACTCCGCGGCGACACTGTACCGTCTGATGTGTAATTCCGAGCGACGACGATGTGTTGTGGGATTCCTTTTAATGAACCCTAGTGATGATCAGAAACTGCTGACGATAACCCACACCGACCGTCCACTATACTACCCTTCATACCCTCACCCAGTCGGGGCCCAACGTATTATAGGAATACCTCCAAGCTTTGTCTTTTCTTTCTCCCCCCCTCCTGATGCTAGCCATATTGATGTCATTACTTACCTAACGCATTTACAACCGACAGTTTGCTTGCATTTTGCGGCCATGCGCCGTCCAGAGAACAAAAGCTGCAGTAGTAAAGCGTATAAATAATCAGAAAAAAGAACGATGTTAAGCACTAGCCTATTCATTTTTGAATTTCCCACCGTGAATAGCAAAATTAGAATGAATTGTTGGTTTCTATTTCTTTGGGGGAACTCGATTGCTTTTTTGAGCTTGAAAAGTTTTGGGGAAATACACAAGTGAGTCTGAACTGGGAGGGTTTTCCATTTCTTCTGGTGTGAGTGACCTGAGAAAGCGAACCGAAGCTTCCCAGTAATAGAGTTCACACCAATTCTTGTTTGGAAGCGCTTGCTTAACCATGCGTTCACACTATAATTGTGTTCCGCCGTAAACCTGCCCAACCTCCAACTACGTATCGCATCTTTAAGCATGGTTATTAGTCGTTTCTGCTGAACCAAGCCTATTTTTTTTAACTGAAATCATCAGTATGTTTGAGAAAGACAGAAATTTTCGACAACTTGGCTGAATTGCTGCATAACTTAACGAAGTCAAAGCATTGATTAGGAGGGGGTGCGAGCGGGGAGCTGTGCAATCTGGGAACTTGAAGCAGCATTATACAGCAATGCGGTATGCGGAAACAACGAAAGCTTATAGTTCTGGTCTTTTACTATAAAGGTCGCAGTGTATTGCGGGCGAGGCTGGAATGGGAGCTTGGAGCGTGTATAAAGGAAAAAATAAAGTAAGCGTTAGATGGGAATGGAGACTTGGGAACCAACGCCGAGGCCGGAGTCCTAAACAGAACAGTCGCTGGCGTTCCTTGACTCGTGCCGCACGTATATTTTGGTGGAAGTGTAGTAGTGCTGACTCTTTTTCTTTTTACGCGAAACGTGTGTGTTGTGAGCTGGTAAAGGTGTTCTCGGCCGCAAAACCTAAGAAACGTAATTGAAAAGGTTGCGGTTTGTTCCCAAGAGTAGCGGAATTTTTGTTTGTTAAAGAAGCGGCAGTAGAAGCCACTAATTGGAATTAACGGAAAGTCTTTGAACCTAGCCGAGTGTGTGAAAAGCTGACTTTGACATTATAGCAGGTTGAGAGTTTGCGTTGAGGTGTTAAAAGGATTGAGTGCGTGCAATGGAGCGAACCAACGGAACGGAGTGCAAACATGTGAGCTGTTGAGGTCTTTTAAACGAGTAAGATGCAAAATGGGCAACGTCAAGTCTTTGAGCTCCCAGTCAACAGAGCTCCCGCATCCGCATTTGTCCGCTGTAGCTGCCGTACATTCGTCATCGATCTTATTGACGAGCACTACTATCTCGAGCTCGGGCGGTCTAACTATGGAACAGCGTACTGGGCATCTGTCGACCACTTCGACTATGTCAGAAAGTTTTAGTTCGAGTAATGGATCGAAATGGGAACCGGAATCCACGGGAAAAGAAGGTAGTTACAGCAGCGAATTGCAATATAACGCTCCGGTTCCCAAGTGTGTTGGTACTACTTCAGTGGCACCCGAGCTTAGCTCCTCATCCTGCCAGCATTGGAATCAGAACCAGGCTCCTGTGTCATATAGGGCGGCGTACAATACTTCCCAAAAGAAAGTTTTCCTGCCCGAGCCGTTAGGCAAGGACTTGAGGAATTGTCACAGCCCCAAAGCCCTGCCCCAATCCCACATGTCAAATCTGGATCCGCCAAATCGCCAGCAGCAGCAGCGAAGGAAACTTCCCAGTACTTACTGTCAACAAAGTTTGGGCAACGAGCGACAGACCAGTCCTTTCAAGCGCCATGCATACCAATTCCTTAGTCTGAGGTCCTTCCGACATAACAAACGGGAAGATCGAAGTAACAATGCTGATGCTGCGTCGGACGCGACTGCTAGCCAGACAACGCCATTGTTCTGGGATCCGAGTACTCGTCGTAAGTCATGTGACTTGGGTCTAGGTTCGGTGATGCCGTCCTCAGCGTCGACTCTTAGCTTGACAAATGTTTCCTCGAGCATAAAAAAATTCGCGAGTCGTTTCTCCCTCAACCCGCTGTCGACCACCGACGATTCAGATCCACTGGCTGACCTACCGTTTCACGGTCACGATTCCAGTTACGCTAACGATGAACAATACGAGACTTCGGTGCTCACGCCCAACTGGAGAGTGTCGGGAGCCAGGATGTTTCAATGGCATAGTAACAATAGGCGATTCAACGATGATTTTCAAAACGTGGCTCGAGAAGTTCATAATCCGTCCAGTGCTTCGAACTCTGCGAGTTTGGTCCCCTCCCATGTGACCACCAAGTCTAATTTGACCTCTAATCATGAGTCGCTACTGAATTTGCATCAAAATAGGGACTACGACGTATGGGCTTGCAGTGGATCAACAACTTCTCCTTCGTTTTGTTCTTCTTCTTTGGGGCTTCGGACGGCTCAGAAGTCGACCAAGTATCAATCCGCCACGGATATTGTAACCATCTCGCAGAACGATCCTTATCGCATTCAGGTGCAAGTTCGACACCCCAATTCCCAAGTCTACGCCTATGACAACGACTATTACTCGGCCAGCCGGAACAATAACCGATCGTCGTCGTTTAGGAAGTCCCACCGTCGACAGTTTTTCAATAATGGCCCTTGTCAGGCACCTGCAGCTTCTATAGAGAATCCTTGGTTGTCACAACATTCTGTTGTGACTATTCGGCCTGATTCTGCCAGTCATCAACTGCAATTAGCACCGTACTCTGGAGTGAATAGCGATCATTACGAACCACAAAAACCAGAAATGTACGACAGTAGCGTGTACAGTAGTGATTGGTCCACTAGTTCCTTCTTCACTTTGCCTACCCATTACTGGGAGCATGGAAATGACTCGAATGACTTATTGGAGGATTACGTGTCGCGAAGTGATCATGGCTATGGCAGCTCCGGCACATACTATTTGGATTATTGGAAACAGAGCGTTGGGCGTGTACCATCTTACGTGCAACTCAAGAATGGACGCCTTATGTTAAAGCTTATCCGAGGTAAATTTTTTTTTAACAAAATATGGGAAATGGTTCGAAATTGTATCAACTCGGTCTAATCCAGAAGCACACGCAGAGTTAGGGTGTCATAGTCGTTCTAGCGGTCTTGACGGTCACAAATTGAAAAACCTTGGTATTAGAGCCTCGGTTAATGGTGTCATGAAACGTCAAAATGGAATGGAATGGAATGAAAATGATTGACCCAGAAATGCCAGACTTGTCAAGTCCGTCCACAAACTGACTGTTACCAATTTTTTTAAGTGCTCGACAATGCACCTTTCAATTCGCCAAAGTAACGGATGACAAGTCGCCAAAGTCGCCGATGTTCCATTTACACAAATATAATTTATTTAAAATTTATTATTTATCCTTATAATATTCAAATACAGTCAGAAATATCGTCGCAGTCTTCGGGAAGTGGTGTATTGTCGTGGTGTGGTTAAACTTAGCTATCTTTTTACGGTATTAGAGTTGAATTCGACCCGTGACTACTTGTTCTCTGACTCTTTCTCTCTCTGCCCCTTCATAGCAAATCGAACCCTTTTTTATACTACTTTTCTTAAACAACGTCCTCTCGTCGACTACTCGGAACTGGCTTTCACTATCTACGACGTAGGGTACAAAGAAAAGAAGGGAAAGTTCAAAGGGACTTTGGAAACTACAAAATCATGACAGATCATGACAATATCAAAATTAAACTTTTCCAACATGTCTTATGATGGCTCAAAATTTGACAATATATCTCTTACATGCGCAGTCGTATTTCATATGTAGAGTTGTATGCATTTGTAAACTGACACCCCAAAAATGCAATTACGAACGAGAGCTCGTTATTTGATTTGATCAAGGTCACTCTTTAACTTTGTTTGGAGATTTATTCCTATAGCTTTATCCCTTAAATACCCAAGTCCAGATAATTTGGTTATTGTAACGGAATGCAATGCGAATTGGCCTCTCGCGTTTTAATTGACCTCTTAAGAACTCGCGTTGACTCGCGTTGAACTGGCCAAGACGTATTGAAGGGAATTTCCTTTTCCTTGAAGCAAAAAATCTTGATCATATAGAAGGGACTAAAGAAGTGGTCATCGCCAAATCGCTTTAAATGCCCGCCAAACTAAGTCGCCAAAGTTGGCGAGCAATCGCCGTGGTTGGCAACATAGCACAAACTGTCAAAAGCAGTAATATTCCATCCCTGGGGAAATAGGAAAGTAGTGAACAAGCGAAAGGTAATTTAAACTGGGTGAACTTGTTTAGGAATCTCAAAAAGTGTATTTTCTTTTTCTGTCAGCAATGTCTGCATGAAATTCCTCCACGTCCAAGAGTAAAAGAGAAGGCAATCTGACGGCCCTTATGAGAACGACATCCCTGAAAGGCCGACAAGGCTTCTATAGAGGGAGGCGAGGAATCGGTATTGATTGAATGGCTTCGTATTTAATCTCCTTTTACAAGGGCAACATCATGTTGAGCTGGCGTCTTGCCTGTACCAAACGCAAGAACGATGTATTTTTTCCCCCTTTATCCTTATACTTTACCCCTTCCAGCATCTCTTATCCTGTCTCGTTTCTCTTCGCACCCAGAGGGAAAGAAGGCAAACAAAACAACCACAAAAGAAAGAAGAAATCCTCCAAGTTATCACAGCTCCTGAATCCAATTAAGCGTTTTTTCTTCATATAATCTGCATTTTTCTTTCGCCATCAAGTCATTGTTAGAAAGGTCCCTAAGCAATTCCTCATGCTTCAGTTCGGTTATCACTTCATGGCTATGTCATTTCAATGTCAGATCTTAATCACGCGGTCTTTATTTTCTTGTGGTACATTTAATGCCACGGACTTGCGGACCTTCGATCGGCGAAGTAGCTGCATTTTGATCAATACGCTTTGACTTCGAACCTCTTTGAGCGTCCATATAAGAAAAGTTCTTCGGATTTCCTGAGCCTTTCTCAGAGATGAATATACTCTTTAGGATGTTTTGGGGCATCCCTTCCCCCCAAAAAAATTCCAAGTTAACGTAGACATGTTTTGGGGTCGATTTTGGTCCCTGTCGCGTTTGGCTGGGCCTATAGAATTAAATTTATAGTAGGCGTCTGGTGCTAGTGAATGGGGAAACGCAAACTTCCGGAACAATTTGGCAGCCGGCATGCAGCCAGATTTGTTATGGGACCTACAAGGTGCCTTTTAAAAAGAAATTCGAGGTGCCCGTGTTGACGGTTATGTATGGTGAAAGCAGGGCAACTGTGGTTAAAAGTCGAGCAGTTTATCTACGTAAATAGCTCGAGTCGTGCGGGTTGACGAAACAAGAAATACCATTCTTTGGAAGCGCATGTTCTTTAGAGTCTCTAGCTTTGGGCATGTCTGTCCTATACGCTACCATGCGAGGCTTTAGCCGAACTGCACAGTAACGCTTGGGTATATATATTTCTTGTGATCGATCGGTTGCCTTGGTCCCCGAAATTCACACGGCAGTAGTGGCTTTTGGCCAAAGTGCGAAAAGGTGTGCCACTTGCTGTCCTCGCTTTAGGTTTAGTTTTACGGTGTGTAACAAAACAAGAGCAGACTGACTTACTCTGGAAAAGAGAAGAGCAAGGCAAAGAAAAATAGTGTGTTGTGGTGAGGGTGTTGGTACTTCCCCCATGAAATATAAAGTGTTTCTTGCTAATGCCACCTAGAAGGCTCTAACGGGAACAAGGTTTTCTGTTATAAAGCGTTGAAAATAATATTTTCCCAGCGTTTTGGTGTTCGTCATTTGGTCGTTTTTATTTGCTGTATGAGCTTGTGAACTGGCCCGTGATGACAAACTTTACTCTACTTTGTTTCATGATACGGCCATTTTGACTAGTTTGTTCTAGTGACGTCACATAACAGCCTTATAAACTCGGAAATTAACTGAAAAGCCCTGCAACCAATTATTTTGTTGGAGTGAGAAGTAAAAAATAAACTTTTCAAATTGCGAAAAGAAAATTAGAAAATGTCGGCAGAAGAAGAGCTAATGTTTTACAGCTACAGTGCGGATCACCCAGTTTGCAGTCCGCATGGTGGCAACTGCTCTTGCTTTTGTCATTCTCAGTGGAAGGAAATGCAAGCTAATCCTGAGCCAGGTAAACACTCTACTTCTAGGAAGGTTTAAGCGTGGGATAATGTTTGCCTTGGTAATGAGTGGTGAAAATGTTTCCGTTATGGTTCATGGTCAAGGCTGAGGTTTTGAATAGGTGGCTTTGGAGCTCACTTCATAGGGAAAAGGCGGTTAGACCACGAGTCAGGGGGAATGGGAAAGACCGGTTGGAAACTCTAGGCTCCGCCCCTTATGCTCGCCAGTGCCGCGTTCAGTTTCCCAACCCGTGAGAACAGCTCCTATGTGTTGTTGACGGTCTGCATCGCCGTTTATTGCTTCAAATAGACTTAATTAAGCGTCACTGTGGTTTGAAGTTAATTCCAACAAGAAGATCTCGTCGATTGGATTCTAGCATACTAATTGGCATCTCACAAACTCAAAAATTAGGTAAGTTTAGCTCATTTTCCTTTGATGTTGGTTCGGGTTGCATAGAGCCTAGTTTGGCTGTCTCGTGTTGGGTGCAGGGCACGCCATTTTGGACCCTGCCGCCTTCTATGCCTGTCGTTGCGCATGCTAGAGAATTTGTTCCAGAGGTTACGATCAACTGTCGTGCCTTCATTTTTTTTGTAATTATTTTTTTAGTAGCTCATTGCTTCATTTCTGCATGTCATTCCAATACATTTTCAAGGTTCGAGTCGAAACTTTATTTATTGGATGTTTCTTCTCTTGATGATTGACAGAAAAACGCAGACGATATGGAAGACACGGAGGATCCTTTGCTGCGAGCTTCAATAGGAGAGGCTAATGAAAGGCCAGCAGGTTCTGCTACGGAAGTTGGATTAGAGTCTCCGGTTTCGCATGACGATGAAGCTGGATCGGGAAACTCATCTCTTATCTCATTACAAGCATTGGATTCACATAGCTTGTTGGAAAATGAAAGGAAAATGATCGGATCTCTCAACTCCGTGCCTGCTTTTTCAGTTCAACAAATTGATCTGAAAACGCGGCCCAGGATGCAAGCAGCTGGTGTATCTGGCAAGAAAAGGACCAAAAAGAAGACGAGTTCGAAGAGAAACTCTGGGCTTTTGGGTAAAAGCAAAGGAATAGGCAGCAAAAAAGCGCGCATCAAGACTAGCGAGTCCCAATCTCGTTTGGAATCGGAAGCGTGCGTACATTTGTCTGTTGCTGGGGAGGACAAGTCAGAGGGTGCGATAGAAAATAGTAAGAAGAAACGGAAATTGCCAGATTTAATTGCGGATGGCATCGACCCTTGTCGTCTGGAAGGAAGCGTAGAGCAAGTCAAGGAACGTTTTGCCAAAGGCTGCGATTGTAGTGACGAGAGCTGTTTCCAGAATATCAACCCCGAATTCGTCTATCGCCATCGTCTCAATACGGCCGAGTTAACCAAAGCGGAGCATGACATGTACTTGATGGGCGTTACTATGGCTTCACTGTCGAACCCGGACGAAACTTCTCGTCATCGGGAACGGAAAAGATTGCGAAGCCAGTACGTCTTCCAGGGCAACCGTGTCTGTCTCGATGCATTCCTGTACTTGGAAAACGTGAGCCATTATCACTTGAAGCGAATTCGCAAACACGTCATGACTCATGGCGTCATTCCGCGTGTCCATGGCAACTGTGGTAAAAAGCCGCCCAATACTTACTCCCTCGACATTTACCAACACGCTACAGCCTTTTTGCAACAATATCTCAAGCAGTACGCCCCGCCTACTTCCTCTTCCAGTGCTGCTACCAATAGCGGCAGTAACAGCCAAGCCGCCAAGAACAAAAACGTCACCGTTTACTTGCCCCCTGATTTAACCCGGAAAAAGGTTCATACCGCATACCAAAAATGCTGCGAAGAGTCACAATTACCTGAGATAGACAAAGTCATGGGTTATACAACCTTTCGCAGATTGGTACGAGACCAGTTCCCTTTTGTGAAATTCACCGAGAATAAGATTGGGACAGCCATCCATCACATTCATCATCACGTGCAGCATCCTTCTTCGTCGAGTACAGAAACGACGACTTCTTCTCTAGCACCGATAGCATCGTCGACGACGGTGAGACCGACGAGCAAGTCGCAAGTCCGTCAACGCCACAACGCAAGTTTCGTTGATCTTTTAAAGTTTCCTTGAAACCCTCGCAAGCCCTTTTTAAGTGCCACAAGAACATTTCCGGGGCAATCAAAGACAGATTTGCCTTGTTTCGTTAGGTTTCCGTTGATTTTGATTTTTTTCTTGTTTTCAGTTTTGAAACGGATTCGCATGATTTGGAATTTGGAACTTCCCCCCTCGTTATTGTTGTAAATGAGTTTCGCCGCTTAATTGGAATGAACATCGTGATAGTCAGGAAATGGTATACAGCAGCTGTAAAGATTTCATCAAGCACAAGTTTTCTTTTTTTTAATGTGCTTAGTTGAGCTGGGTAAACTTATTTAAGTAATGAAGGAAAACTAGGTTAGAAACCAGAGCTACTTTCAAGCCAGGAAACTGGACCAAAAGTTTCCGAATTCCTTAATAAGAGTTAAAAAAAAGCTTTACCAAAGTAACTTTTCCCTCTTCGCTTGTTTGCTTTAGGTGTTGTCGGGGCGTTTGAATTGGGCTTCGTTTTTTTATGTTTTAGCGATCTGCTCTTAGAAGTTCTGTTGTTTGGGAGAGAAAGGATAGAAGGAATTCCTGAGGGCGTGTTGCCTGGCATTCTTGACGTACGCTAGGGCAGTCAATTGAGAAAACGAGTTGGAAGTTCTTCCTCACAAAGTGCGAAGGCAAAGGGGTGGATGCCTCTACATGCTGGGAATTCGTCTCATTCCTTGAGCAGACGCCATACAAGGGGAAAAAGAAGAGGGAGTTACAATATTCGCCCAAAAATAATAAGGTTTCTGTGCATGCGGCATGTACACACGGACGTCGACGCCGAATTTATAAGTATGTCTGGGTCACGGTCTAGTCATGACAAGGAAAAAGTAGAAGTAAAATACGCGTCGTTTCCGACCCTTCCTCTGCCGTCAATTAATTCGATCGCAACAGGCCGGGGGGAAGGGCAGGTAGAAACAAAACATGTGAGGCAGGTGTGGCTGGCACAGCACGGCAGTTTCAAGCTCAACTCTAGAGAGTCTACTATAGAGTTCAGTGCCCAACGAAAACCTTACGTTACGGCCCTTGCACTTGGGTTCATCTTCTTTTTTGTTGGGAGTTTTCTAAACGTGAGTCTAATTTGCTTGGCTCTTGAATGAGAATGGAAATGGTTCACTTCCATCTCCTGAAAGTGGTTCTAAGTGATATAACTTTAAACATTCCGTGATACGGATCTGTTGATAAGAAAATAACAAAAGAAAGGAAGCTTACTTAAAGGTTGAATTTCTGTATATGCTATCGTGTAAGGCATTTCGTGGGTCGAAGAAACCAGAACTCATTCAAAGTCCGCTTGAAATTTGTTTGAATTCCTTCGTTTTGAGAAGCCTTTATGTTTCCTTTTTTTTCTTTGTGGTCAAACGATTCGAGTTTAATGAAGTGCTGTTTTTCTTTGAATTCCAGATGATGTCATGGATGAGCACTCCGAAGGAGTAAGTGTGCGTGAAGTAGTCCAGTTGCTGAGATGTCAATATGCGGTAGTTACAGGTACGTTTTGCAGGGAAATTATTCGACTAGTTTGTAAAGGTTTGAAATGCGGCGATATGTAATATGTAATATTTGAGCAGGTGGTCGGTCAAGAGAAGGATGCCCTATACTTAACTTCCCTGACCGAGGCAATTTAATTTCGCTTGCTGAAGAAGATTACCGGAAGATGATGATTTACCTCACATCCGTCCCAACGTACAAATTTCAAAACTTCATAATCTTTGCTCTGTTAACCAGTCCTAAATTCGTATTTTTTTCCATTCTTTATCACTGTGTTAGATTGCAAGATGCAGATTTGGGCTTTGTATTAGTCATAGATAGACGAACAGACCGGTGGAATTCAGTCAAAGCTACATTATTAAGAATCTCTCATTTCTTTCCGGGGTTGATAACAACAGCGTATGTGCTCAGACCCTCCGGCTTATTGCAAAAAGCCATTTCGGAAGTCAGCAACAAATTTTTCAAAGAGGATTTCAAGTTTCGGGTAAAGCTTCAGTTACAGTTCTTTTTGTCTTTCTATATAAAAAAAGAAGATTCTTGAAGCTAAAATGCTGGAGTTTTGTTGGTTTAGGTGATTGTTTGCAATTGCTTAGAGGAGCTTCATCATCGCATCGACCCATCTCAGCTTACTCCAGACTTGGGAGGTTATTTATGCTATGACCACGTTGACTGGATTGAGACAAGAGTTGTAAGTTCGAGAGGGACAAAAAAAATATTCTTCTTTAATAATTCTTTCCTCTTAAGGCGGTGGAGAACTTCTCGGGAAATACCAATGACTTATCGGCTGCCCTGCGCAAGTTTTCTCGAAAATTGCAAGATACAGAGTTGCCCAATGATGTTTCATCTACCGAACAGTTATTGGCGACACAGGTAGTTCTCTAAATTAGCTCATAAAGTACCGGTGCTTACACAAAAGGACTTGTTTCCGGGGGAACGTTTAGGGTCATGAGTACGTGGTTCTAAAGGAGGATCTGAAGAGTGCTTGTCGACAAGGTGAAACTTTGTTGCAACTAATGCGACAGCCTTTGGGAGCTGGTGTTGGACCCAGCTATGAGCCGTTCCCGAGTCAATTAGTTAACATCACGGCTGTGGAAAGGTATGAGACAAACTGGGTTTTTTCTTAGCAGTTGAGGAAAAGATTTTTCTGATATGATGACTGGTCTTCTGTGTGCAGACTGCTGATTCAGATGGATGAAACCGACCGCACAATCGACAATTTCTGGCACCGTCACAAGACCCAGTTAGAGCAGTGCTTACAGTTACGGCGCTTTGAGTTAGACTTTCGTGAGTTACAGGTACTTGGCATAAGCTCTCCCACGGCTCCTTTTTTGTTTTTTATTTTTTTGCTCTCGTCCTTAATGTGTATTGGGTTTTCAGGTTTGTTTCGATGCCAACATGAAAGAACTCTCCGATGTGGTAGACACAGGGGATTCCTTAATCAGGATCGATACTCTCATTCAAGACGCATTGAATTTCAAAACCCAATGTCAGGTATATATTGCGTTTCGTTTTGAAAAATAGAACTAATTAGATCTTCTCTGGTTTTTGTTTCAGGATGACGTGAATCGAGCAGAGGATCTCTACTTGGAAGCTACAAAATTAATGGCCGAGTATGCCCAAGCTCCTACCTTGTTAGACTCTATTCGACCCAAGAGTATTGAATTGCAGCGGATGTGCCAGTCGTATCGCGAGCAGCTGACCAAAAAGCTCGAAACTTTGCATAAAGCTCGCGATTTGCATGATCGCATCGATAAGGTAATCATCAGTGATTCGAGATTGCATTATTTCTCATCTCCTGCGTTGGAATAAAGGCAAACCGGTGGTGCGCAGAAGGTGTTGATTTGCTAGCCTCGCAGCAAATGGAGAAGTGTACCTCTGTGGAGTACGCCGAGCAAGCTTTGGCTGAAATCGAAACGTTTCTCGCCACCGCTTCGAGCTTTAAGCTCCACAATCCCCGAGAATTCCGCACGCTATTCCAGGATCTCATCACACTCGACACCAAAGCTCTGATTCATCAGGTAAGCATCTCTTAAAACTTGTTTGCCTTGATAACAGGTTTTCCATTTTATACATATATTAAAGATGATATACATGGTCATGTATTATAAATATGCGGCACCTTTCGTGAGCTTGGCTGATTCTAATGATTTGACCGCTCCTTTATTTCCTATTTTAGCTTCTCTGCAGAGTAGATGACATTACTGTACGACTTGAAAAGCGCCGACAGGAACTCAAACTCCAGACGATCCGTTAATAATCATTTAGCCACTACCTTTGCACACTTGTGTTGAATAATTTGCATGTGTTGAATGTCTCCGTTGATCGTTGATTTATAACCAGAAAGTTTATATTTTTTTGCTTGTGGCGCTGTCAGGTGTTAAAGCGTATTGAAGACGTCCAAGTTATGTGCGAAAAGCGTACGTTCAGTTTACGAAAACTGGCTGTACGAACACCTCGACCCGTGCAAACGGTAAATCCTGAAGTCAACAATACCGTTACAGCCACGCAGGTTAGCTAAATTGTTGGTCTATATTTATATGTATGGTATTCTAGTTCAATTGACAATCTCCCATCCGGCCTTTTTACTATCTCCGTCCATTTCTTTTATCCTTGTTTGACTCCTTTTACGCCTTTTTGGTTTAAGTTTTGGTTGGTTTATTTATTGGTTGGCAAATTTATAGCATGCTGTAATAAAAGGATTTGGTTTTGGCACCCATTTAACTTCTATAACAACACTTACGAGCATTCCCCATTACCGCGGTCTTACTTGGTTTCGTGTAAAGCAAGGAAAAAGAGACGTAACTTCTTGTACGTTTAGGTCAAGGAAGTACAGAATAAACGAACAAGTACAGCTTCGGATTCCGGAGATGGATCTACTTCAAGTCGAGATCCCGATATGATACGTGTAAAAAGAGGTCACGTCTTAGCGGAGTTATTGGATACCGAACGCTTATACGTTTCTGAAATCGGCATTATATTGAAGGTTCGTATTTATTTATTTGGCTAGAGTACGATAGTTCTCTGACTATCATGGATCATGTTGCATCCTTTAGGGGTATCGAGATGAATTGATAAACCCAGACCAGCAAAACAAAATTCCAGTGGCCTTATTGGGCAAGGAAGACGTTTTGTTCGGCAATTTGGGTGAACTGTACGAGTTTCATCAGCGCGTGTTTCTAGCGGATTTGGAAAAGTGCATTACGAGTCCGCAGCTTGTGGCTGTGTGCTTCGCTGAAAGGGTAAGTGGCTGTTTCTATGTCCACATTTGGTATCGACAATTTTTTTTTTTTGGCTGAGCTGAATTTGACGGGGATTGAACGTTTCGTGATTTTTGCTTTGCAGAAAGACAAGTTCCACTCCTTGTATAGCTACTACTGCCAGAGCATTCCACAATCGGAAGAGTTGCGCAGGAATGTAAACGAACAGCAGAATGGCTTTTTGCGTGAATGCCAAATGCGATTGGGACACAAGCTGCCCTTAGGAGCGTACTTGCTCAAACCGGTCCAACGCATTACCAAGTACCAATTATTGCTCAAAGTACGTCTAGTATCCCACAATCCCTTTTTATACGTATGAACGTGTTAATGAATTTGCGTCTTGTGTTTTCTAAGGATCTCATCAAATATTCCGATGAAGAAGATCACTGCCCCGAACTGCAATCCGCTTTGGATTGTATGTTAGCTGTTCTGCGTTGCGTCAATGATAGTATGCATCAAGTGGCAATTACAGGTTACAATGTAAGTTTGAAGTCTTAATGGCTAGTTCAACTAAGCGGTTGTTAGGGACGCTATAATAAATGTTTTCTTGGTGTGCAGGGAAGCTTGGCTGATTTGGGACGCTTGTTACTGCAAGGCAGCTTTAATATGTGGCCAGAAGGTAAAAAAGAAGGCAAAAAAGACCGTTTGAAGGAGCTTCGCCTGAAGTCAATGCAAAGACACGTATTTTTGTACGAGAAAGCAGTCCTCTTTTGCAAAAGAGTAGGCAAAGATCCTGACAAAGCCACATACCAATTCAAGCATCATTTAAAAGTAATATTTTCCCCTTAAAATCTTCCCTTTGTGGTTATGGATTAATTATATTTGTCTTCCCTTTACGTTGCTTAGATGTCCGAAGTGGGTTTAACGGAAACGGTGCATAGCGGTAGAGGAAGCGATGCGCGCAAGTTTGAGTTATGGTTGCAAGGACGGCAGGAAGTATGGGTTTTACAAGCACCTGCTCGCGACGTAAAGGAAACTTGGGTTTGCGAAGTGAAACGCGTGCTGTTTTCGCAATTTCAGCAACTGAAAGGACAGTCCAAAGGCGTGTTTACCTTACCTAGCCTTACCACTCGTAGCGGATTGACTCCTAATAACGGCCGCAATAATTTGACTTCCCAGGCGTCTAGTACCGCTGTCGTTTCACCCAATGGGCATAAGTAATAGTATTTCTCTAACAATTATGGTGTTTTTGATTCCAAGACTTTCTTAGGTTTCTTCGACAAACGTCATCATGGGAATATGGCAGTACGTCGAGTAGTGGGATGAGCAGTGCCGGTGACCGATCTTCTGTGGCAGAGAGCAATGGATCTACTACCAACTCCGACACAGGATCTGCTAATGAATCAAACACCCCTAATAATACACGGCTAGTCCGGGCTGCTACCACGGAATGCAGCCACGTAACTAGTTACACGACACCGAGCACACCTTATGAAGAAGAAGAAGGCTGGAGCACAGACTTCTCTTTGAGTGATGATGATGGAGGAGAACCTTTTTTGGATCGGTCTGAGGTAACTTGCCATTAAGATATTTTAAACCCGTAACATTTAATCTAAAAATGTGTGTTTTAGCCTATACCTCGTCGATATGTGGTACTTGCAGATTATGCACCCTTGGGTCCTGGAGAAGCCACCCTGCGTGAAGCTGATCTTGTCGAACTAGTTCGCGTGGGATGTGCTGGATGGTGGTTCGTCCGTATTCTAGGTACTTATGAAAGTAATTTTTTGAGATTGTCATAATCTGGTCCTGATTGAAATTTAGGAGGAGCACCATCTTCACAGGAAGGATGGGCACCATCTGCATATTTGGAACCTGTGCTATCTAAGAAACCTTTGAGTTCAGGAACACCTTCTCTTAGTAGTCAGGATAGCGGTATGGAGCATGAATTAGTGGGGTGATATGGTATTTATTTATTGCGTTTAAATTTGTCAATTGAATTCCCAATCTGTCTGCATCTATTTCGAGTACGCTGCTGTCTTCCAATCCATTTTTTGGTTGGGCCGTGACTGATTTCGTTAGGTGTGTTATTCCTGCCACACATTTTGTACCTGTTGTCGAAGCCTCTAGGTTGTTTTTCTGCTAAAGGAAACAGTCCTTAGCGATTTGACCATTCTGAATATGGAAGGCTGCCCTTGTTGAACTAGACATGCTTTCTAGTCATTTTCTGTATGACGAAATGTGTAGCCGGTATATTATGTAATTTGTTACTAAGATTCTGCAAGCTGCATACATAAAAATTGCGACAGGATTTCTGTAGTGAGCTAATCGTTACAGCAAATTATGAGTGCATATATTCCTGGCACAGTGGTCCTTCAAAGGTTTGTCCAGTTTAAGATTTTATTGCTTGGAAAATAATAGTAAGTAATGCTTAAAGGGGGAATAAGGTCTAAAAGTGATAAAACATGTGTTATAGAACAGACAAAATGAACTGTTCCGGCTGAAGAACCCCTGTGTCAATTATGCATATTAACCGAGTAATTAATTATTTAGCGGAATAGGCCCGTCCTTCCAAATTTAAAATTTCCCTACCTTTATAACATTGGGGGATAGCTGGCCGAAGAACTAGTGCCTTTACCTATGAGCGCGTCGAAATTCGATCTCCCGATTCGTAGGGATCATATAATTGCCTTTATTTTGAATGCTCAAGCAAGTCTGTAGGTTGTGTCTTAAATTAATTTTGTGTTGTGTTTTAAATTAACCAAGGCACTGACGTGCCTTGGTTAATTTTAAAAATCAATCATAAAATCGTGGCTTTTCTTCGCGCCATCGCCTTATAGCGTTTTCAACTGGGAGCACTGGTGCTGCATTTCCTCGCACTGAGTGCCAGAAACGTATTCAACTGCAAAGTGCTGTACGGTGCGGTAGCACTGAACATGATCAACTGGGACAGGGCGCACTGAGTCAGTTGACAACAATGCAACTTTTGCTGCACTGACTATTTTGTCAGTGCTGGGTTTATGTGCTGCAAGTTTTGGCGCCAAATATGAATCTCGCTGATAAACATAAACTATATCTTCTTTTAGAGGAAATGTCATCCTCTAGTTCAAGTAGTAAAAGTGACACTGAAGAACTAGTGGTGTTCTACTGTTGGATTCCAAAATTCCTAGGCCAAAAATACGAAATTATAGAAATACGATACAAAGTTATACGAAATATACGAAAAAAACGAAAAAAGATACGAAATAAAAGATGTACTACATAAGAATTCTATATTACAAGAAAAGTTTGTACCATTTACTACAATTGTGCAGAGGAAATCAGTTCCGCTCATTGCAAAGTCACCGCTCTCGGTTCGCAATAAGTCTTGAAAAACACGCTGAGTCCGACACAGCCATGTTTACAAACGAGAATGAAAACAGTGGGCCCCGTTGCACTGAGGAAGAAAACTGGGTTATAGCGTTTTCAACTGGGAACCCTGGTGCAGCAGTTTTTGCACTGAATCCCACAAAATTGTGTGTTGTGCCACAAAATTGAGTGTTGCAGCAGTGAATTTGTGGCATTCAGGGCAAAAAGTGCTGCACCAGTGTTCCCAGTTGAAAACGCTATTAGTGTCGTGACGTCACAGGGCAAACAACTGAGTTCCTGGTGCCACACTCAAACGCTTGAAAACGCTATTAGCTTGCTGTCCTGCCACGTCTGCCAGGCCGAGACCCGCGCCTGAGAGCCCTTCGGCAAGTTTCGCTTCAGCTTAGCAACCGAGAGCCCATCCCCCTGACCAAGTGGCAATGGGACCGCAACAGGCGGTTCGGACTGTGCGGGTAACGCTTGCTGCAGCCCTAAAATCACGGCGCGAAGGAAAAGTATTTTTTTATTGAGCTTATAAATTAAGCTTGCAACTACGGACTTATTCGAGCATTGAAAATAAAGACAATGGTGTCGCCCCTATGAATCGGGGGATCGATTTTCGATGCGCTCATAGGTAAATGCACTAGCTCTTCCGTCAGTTATGAAATTTTGAGGGGGTGGGGCCTATTCCGCTTAATAATTAGTATATTATGCATAATTGACATAGGGGTTCTTCAGCCAGAATTCTTCATTTGGTCTGTAATACAACATATATTGTTGTGCCGTGCCGTCAGTGCCCTAGGCTAAATTTAATCCATCCATCTATGGCAAACAAAAATGTCGGGACACTCTGAATAGACATACACAGTAGTGCACGTTAAGCTTTGTCCACAAATATAAACAAACAGATTTACCTACGTAATGCACAGTACTTGCTTGTCAGTTCTCCGTCAGAAAGAAAATATTAAGAGAAAATTATACAACATAAATTTAAAGAAAAATAGTGCTTAGTTAAAATGACTATCAAAGCTGTCTTTTTCACGAGTCAAAGGGATCTAAATATTCTGACTGATCGTCCACCATAGAGAGCTCCATTAGTAGCTTGTCGTCTTGATTCACATTTCTTGGCTTATAGCTATTACACTCGGTTGTTAGGCTGCTAACAATGGTTAAAAAAAATAAGGGAAGAGCAGTATTAAAACCGCATTCTAGAGTGATTTTGTAGCGCAGGCTATTGTGACCCTTTCTTGTTGTTGAGCAAACCGCATAAGAACGCATAAAAGCGGATTCAGCCAGTTTGGGGGAGGTGCCTAACTGTCCGCAGCAAACCGTTCATTTTCCCTCAAGCCAATTGCCACACGATGTGCTCCCTTCATTGCTTTTCGCTCCTTCAAGGTAGAGTATTGTGTACGTCTTCACCGGATGACATTTTACTGCATTGCTGCCGGATTAGGTTAGGTTATAGCGATTTTCACTGGCAACTCTGAGAGTGAGAGAGAGTGCCACTCTACTCTGGCAAAGCGTACTCCGAAACTGCAGATTCGCCGTGAGATCTCGGATTCGTTACTCCCAGTGGAGGGCGTTGGTAATTTTAGGAGTAAACGGCAGCCATACTTGTTAACACTTTTACGCTTGGATCCATGTTTCCCGCGCTAACGAACGCACTCTGGATATCCTACTCCGACTTCAATGACGGAGTAGCCGAGAGTACTCTTTTTTGACTCGAAACGGAGTGAGATTCCCAGTGAAGGGCGTCAACAAGAGTAACTCCTAATCTGGCTGGCTCAGTGAAAGACGCCGCCGCTACTCGGAGTAAAAAAGAGTACTCTAGAGTAGCCAAGTGAAAATCGCTATTAGTTAGGTTAGATTAGTTAGGTTAGGTTAGATTAGTTAGGTTAGATTAGTTAGGTTAGGTTAGATTAGTTAGGTTAGGTTAGATTAGTTAGGTTAGGTTAGATTAGTTAGGTTAGGTTAGTTAGGCTAGGTTAGGTTAGTTAGGTTAGATTAGGTTAGTACAAAATGAGTTCATGCGATTTCCTGCATACACTACGTATTTTCTTACATTTCCTCTTCGCGGGCAACCAATTCCCTTTGTACTATGCTTTGTACATTCTCAGCACACTTCTGCATAAAACGCGCCACAGCCCTCGGGCTGGAAAGACGGAGTGCTTTTCAGAAACCAACCCCTAACACCGCGGAAACAGCCCTAGGGAAGGAAATGCCACGTGGCAACCACGTTCGGGTTTTATGCGGATTGCTCAAGTAAACAGGAAAGGATCACAATAGCCTATCGTTGATTTTGTCGGTTTGGGCACATTCTTTACACTCCTAACCTAAGCCTGTAACGTGAGTTTGTGTAGTGCTAACACGCACGAACGGAAATTCATGATTGTAACTGGATAAAAGTTCAATAAATGGAAAATAAAATATAATTAATGATGGTACGACGCAAATCTGAGGAAGCTAACTTCCAGGAGTCTAACGCTTCCTTCGTGAATCACGAAGGTGATTACAGCAGAACTTAGCCGAACGTTAAGCAGTAAGATTGGCCATTTCTTTATTTACACTTTTGAGTTCTCTCTGAAACCACGAGGAGTCTGAAAAAAACTCAATACTATTAGCTTAGCGTAACCTATTTCTATTTAATTAAAAAGCTAGTTTTGTTTTAAGGTAGCCTTTTATTATGTTATCACGTTGAGCTACTATAGATGTAGATTAATTAGGTTTACATTAATTAGAAAATTTAAGTTATGTTAGGTTTAGTCAGGTTAAGTTTATTTGAGTCAGATTAGATTTTTAAAAATTAGCAACTGGCTCATTTTTTTCTCAAGTGCTTCGTTTGCGTTAAAAGGGAGAAACTAAAAACAAATGCGAACCAGCGAAGCTGCGAGTGATCCAAAACACAGCTGAGCACGCAGCCGTTTTAATGCGGTTTGCAGCAGCCGTTTTAATGCGGTTTCCAGCAGCCGCTTTGTTGAGTACGGATAGGGCCATGTGTTCTCGTCGGATAGCAAAGGTTGATTCGTTATGCGATGTGCCGTAATAAGATGCGGTGTGCCGTAATAAGTAAACAGAAAAGTTTGTGAGATCCGTTCTCGTGGACTTGGCGTAGACAAAGATTTACAAAGAAGTGTAGTATGACCCAGTAGACTCACGCTACAGCCTACAGCCCTTAAGGGTGATGCGAATTTTGCGGGGACTGTAATTCCCTCTCGACACTGGTCATCTTTCGAGAAACTGAGAATATAGGAGCCAGCAAACTCAGCTTCCATTGTTCAGTAGGACCTTTCAACATTAGAAGTAAATGACTGATAGATTTTGTCACCGATAGGAAGGCGAAGTTACATATTGGAATTTATATATTTTCCGTAATCGTTAAGATATATTGTAGTCGAATTTTATATCTGGCCTTCAATTCAACGTAATTAAATATTGTTAACGGTACGACACACGTGGAATGCAAATAAATAATGTACCTTATTTGTAAAGTGATTGGGTGTGTTGTATTACTATTCACAAACAGGAAGCTTTTTGTGTTGTGACGAAAACTTCGTGGTAAAGCAACAATAAGTTGCTTACATCCGTTGTGTATTATAAGCATCAACAAACTTGCAAAAAGTTACATAACGAAAGAGGTTAAGCACTTAGAAAGTTACGGGAGTTTCCCTGTTCTTTTCTATTTATTAATGTTACCTAACATCAAATTGACTATGCCCTATTTTCTCTTTTATTTTTAAAAAATAAAGAAAAACGAATTAGAAGCCTTTGTTCCCTCCCATTGGAAGCAAAGAACTACCTAAAATTTGCATATGGAAAGTTGCTTTTCGCACCTAAGCCATTTTAGCATAGGAAAAGAAAATGGGTCATCGTTCTTAGTCATATTTGTCCAATCAGGCACTTTAACCTGCCCCAATATTTTCCCACGATTTATTGATGTGAGTATGGATGCCTTTTATATAAAAATAGCACGTTTCTGCTTTTTGGGATCCGTCTAACGGTCCTTTCATCTTGAGCAGAAACCAAGTGCTACACATGATGGACGATAAAACCTGATCTACGGTGATTTAAAAAAAAAAAAACAGGTTTGTGGTCCAGGTCATCGAAGTCACGTTTGTAGGAGAGCTACTCTAGTTAACACCAAGGTAAAAAAGCAAAAGCGCTTTTTCCTTTTCCCAATCGAGTAGAAGTCATAGACCAGCATCCAATCAAAGCTTTATCAATTTCACCAGGAAAGACCGGTTTTCTGAGATGACAACGCACCAAACATTAAGTTCGCACGGAACAGGTCAGCTTGGTTCAATAACCTTGAATCTTGAAAAATTATAATTTTTTTGCCGTTATCCCCGAAGAGCATGTATGGCAGGTTTTACTCTTCTCGTTGCTTGCTTACACCTTTGTTGCGTTTTTACGCTTTTACGCATTCATCGCGTGAGCCCTGAGAAAAATGCTTGGTAAAGGGCCAAAATTCTATCCTTAAAAAAGAAAACAATTAAGAAAATCTTTGAAGGTTTAGTCGTGGACTCATTTTCTGAATAACTTTTCTCTTTTGTTCTCTTCTGTTAGGTGTTGTTGTGTTGTAATGGGGACCCAATGGGTGGAAAAGAAGGGAGGATTCGGCACCGTTCTCTGTTTACCAACGTTGATAACTTTGTCTTTATGGAGCGACGAGATTGGGAATTGTGGCAGTCGTGTACAGCTCTTGCTTAGGGCCGGTCACCAGGCAAGGAAACAGAGATGGAAAATGGAAAACAGCATCAAGACGAGAACGGAGTTTCCTCACTTGAAATGTAAGTACAAAATTTTCGCCAATTTTCAGCGGTTCTCTTACTTTCGTAGTAAACATTTGGATTAGCGAAGTTAGTGAGATTTTGTAATTGCTGCACTTTTTGCAGTTTCCGAGTTTGGATATTCAGTTTCTTAACTCTCGTGACTCTTTATGTATAATATGTTGAAATTTTCCTCTTGGCGGCTTTTATGAAAATTTATTAGGATATGAAAGTTTGTGTTTCCGAAAATGTCTATAAAGTATTTTGAAAAAAAGATTTCATAATAAATAGAAAGATAGTTAATGTAGGAACACATTCGATATATTAAAAATTTCCAATAGTTTAACATGTATACTTCTTATTCTAAAGTATTAAGAATTCTAAGTTTAATTAAAAAATCTTCTTTATTTTAGTATTAATTTTTTTAACGTAACTTTAATGTATGGCATTCAAACTATAATCTGTGGCACGAAAGGTTGGATCACCTTGTGTTGAAGGTGTTTGTTGGTGGCCTTGGTTTTGTATATACGCGTGCGGAGCATATATAATACTTACTGGGAAACTAACAAAGGAATTTTCCCCTACGCGTGATCGGAAGAATTGGGACATTTTTACAGCTTCACTTACAATTTGAAGTTTTAACCTATTTCTTTTTCGAACATTATCGATTTGTGAAGCATTTAGGCTTCAATTTCTGTCTCATCCTGTCCTTTTACTTAAGCTTCAGTTTCACTAATTCATAAATTACCCAGGAAATTAAAGTAAGAGTAAAAAAGGAATTTGTTCTCGAATTTACCTACAGAAAACGGAGAAAATTGAAAGTAGAGCTTAATTAAGAGTGCGAGAAATGCACTTCATTTAGAGAATGAGCAGGGTCCTATAGCTATTCATACCTTGTTTAATTGAGTTTATTTTAAACCTTTACTGCTTTCTTCATTAGTCTGCGGAGGGAAGAGCTCAAAGTACTTTAATTTTTGGACAGTTTTTAGCATGATTTACTACTCCCTTCACTTTAAATTATACCGCGTCCTAGAAAGTGGCAGTGAAAGTTTTTTCCCCCCCTTTTAACGTTTTGCCACCTTTGAAACCTTTTAGAAGAAAGAGAAAAATACCGTTGCTGTAAATATAACTATCACTTCTTGCATGTATGATTTGACAGAGAGAAAAACGCTGTTCGCCGAAAGCATGCATAAGGCATAACTTAAATAACGGTAAAACAAACCCACAAAAAATAAAAACGAAGAGAAAATAAAGAATGATCTACGGAAAATAATGAAATAATAGGTAATAATGAAAAGACAGTTGTGTACAATTCGCTGTTGTTCGCATTGGGTTCAGAGTGAACAAGGAATGATTACACATATGGTATTTCTTATTCAAACTTTTTTCGAGAGCAGACTGCTCGCATTAACCCGTACGCTCCTTTACGTTGTCCTTTCATTGCATCGTCTCTTTTGTTCCCATTTCTCCTCGTATAGGAAAGCCAAGGGACCCTGGTGGAGCCGAAGAACACGAACTGAACGCCACCTATCTTTAGTTGCCACCATATTTTTATTTGTTGCTGTTGGATTGGCTATTGCCTTGGCTGCCACTGTTTACAATGCCCGTCAGTGGAATTCAAATATCGATCAGGCGGCACCAACAGCTTTTTTACCGTTGGTGTCTTCTTCGGCGTTTACTCAAACATCCAGCGACCTAAGCGAAAATGGACAAAAAAATGAAGAAAACATTTGCAAGTCCAGAGGCTGTGTTTTGGCAGGTAATGACAAGTCGCTTTCCCCCCTTCCACCGCGAAGTTATGTTTGGTTTTTATTGTATTCCTGTTGAGGCGTATTGTTAAACGTTTACTGTTTTGTAGCTGCGGAGTTGCTGGAGAATATTGATGACACTGTTGATCCCTGCAACGATTTCTACTCGTTTGCTTGTGGCGGCTTTCAGAAACGTTTGACCATTCCTGATGACCAATCTGCCGTGACAACGTTTTCGCTTATTAGCGACAAAGTCTTGGAACAACTACGTTCCGTAGTTGATTTACCTGCCAAGGATGATGTAGCTGAACCTGGGCCTTTCCAATTGGTCAAGGATCTTTACCAATCTTGCTTAAACAAATGTAGGTTTTCGTTAATTTTGTACTTGAGTTTGAAGTTGATTTTTTTTTCTTTTCTTTTGTGGGGATGTTGAAACCTTGCAGCCCAGTTGGAAGCTCTGGGCCTGGATCCACTACGAGACATTCTGGAAAAATTGGGAGGCTGGCCTGTGGTTTCGGGAGATAAATGGGATCCCGAAGACACCTGGAGTTGGTTTGAAGGGATTTACCGGAATAGAAAATTGGGTTACTCCGTGGATTACTTCATTGATTTCTCCGTGACCACCGATTTGAAAAATTCTTCTTATCGAGTCATCGACGTAAGTGAATAATAATAAAGGGTGTTCGTTAATGTTAGTTTTATTTCTACTTTAATTTAATTATTATTTTATTTTTCTATTCTAGTTGGATCAAGCGTCATTGGGGATGCCTGGAAGGGAGTACTTAATTAAGGGCATAAGTGACAAGGACGTGAAAGCATATTACAATTACCAAGTTAGCTTAGCGATTCTGCTCGGGGCTGACAAAGTTCAAGCTGAGAAGGAACTGCTCGAGTCGCTCAACTTTGAAGTACAACTTGCTAACGTAAGTGTTTTTGTTTGCTAATTTAAATCAGTTGCTTTATTGTTTACAATTCATTTGCATTGTTAGATCTCGTTGCCCCGCGAAGAGAGACGCAACGCGTCGAAACTTTACAATCCCATGACACTCGAAGCCTTGTCCAAAAGCGTTCCCGACATTCCTTGGTTGGAGTACATTAACACTATCTTAGCGCCCCATCATGTGCTCACAGAACAAGAGAGAATTATCGTAGACGTCCCGGAATATTTTAAGAAACTCTCAAATATCCTCGCAACGACCCCCAAGCGGTAATTAGCTTGATATCTTTTTTCTTTGTTCTCTGAGCTGTTGGAAGTGAGAAGGAGACTAATTATATTTTGTCTTTAGAGTCGTCGCTAACTACCTCCTCTGGCGTGTGGCTGGAGCGTCTGTGTCATATCTCAATGAAGCAGCTCGGGCTTTGCAGCTAACCTATTCGGCCGCCTTAACTGGAACCACTGAGCGCAAACCGAGGTGGGAGGAATGTATGGAAACCGTGTCTTCCAGGTAATTAATCCTGTTTTTCTTTATTATTTTTTTGTTTTACTTTGCTTAAAGGGAGAGGTCATTTCTTGCTTTGCGTTTATTTTTCTTGCTGTTTTGGATTCTTCGAACTTGAATCGGTTAAGGTGAACGGGACGGCTCAAGATTATTCTCTCTTCTTTTATGAGGACACGATGGGGCTCTATATTGAATCCGTCGATGTTTCGTGAAATTGGATATCTAATAAGACTTTCCTTACAGTTTGGGAAATGCCGTAGGTGCTTTGTATGTGCGTTCGTATTTCAAAGAAGATGCCAAGGACGCCGCTTTGGAGATGGTTGGCGATATCCGGGCAGTTTTCAATGATATCTTAGATGGATTGGACTGGATGGATGACGCTACCAGGTAGGCTTTGTTCTCTCTTTGTGTAAAAAAGAAGAAAGTTTTCTACATTGGAATTTATAGGCAACGAGCACGCAAAAAGGCTGAATCCGTCACTTCTCATATTGCCTACCCTGACGAATTATTAGACGATAAGAAGCTCACCGACCTTTATGAAAATGTGAGTTAATTTCATAGTAAAAATCCTATATATTAAATATTTTATTTATTAGTTGGTTATCTCGAAAGATCAGTTTCTACGAAATGCGCTGAATATGACACTTTTTGGAACGGATTTTGCGTTTAAGCGACTGCGATTGCCAGTCAATAAAACAGAGTGGATTAGCCATGGACGTCCAGCTGTTGTAAACGCCTATTATTCGCCACTGGAAAATAGTATTCAGTTTCCCGCTGGTATTTTGCAAGGAGCTTTCTTCGGGAAAGAGCGCCCGGCTTACCTCAATTATGGAGCTATTGGATGGGTCATTGGGCACGAGTTGACCCATGGGTTTGATGATCAGGTAAGAAAAACCTAAAAACAATTAATTATAATTAACTAATGTAAAATATTTTCTTGTACCTATACTATACAAATTATATATAGTTTTATTTATATTATAAAAATTATACATACCAATTTATTTGAATAAATTGAAATGCTAGTCAGTAGGAAAAGATAGCCAATAAGTCCGTTTGGATTGGGCTTTTCAGAAATATTCATATTAACTTTTACCGAGGTGTCAGAAGTGAAGCAATAAAGGGCCGTCAGCAAGAATTAGTTTAACTTAGAATTAGTATAGTGGCCCTTGATTAGATCGATGTCCAAAAAGTGTGTAATTACTATTCAAATTCGCGAAAAGAGCAACGTTCTCGCATATGGAAGATCATTATTGGCATTGGTTTGGTGGAAACCAATGCCAATGTCTTAACTAGAGTATTATTCTGTTGTCAGGCATTAAAAGTTAGTTAATTAGTTAAACTTAGCTAACTAGCTAATCTAATAACTTAGCTAATCTTATGAATAAACTAATCTAGTATTCAATTAAGGAACAAAATGGTTTCAATTTTATCTTGGTTTCATTTTAGGGAAGGCAGTTTGATCCGGACGGCAATTTGATTGATTGGTGGGAATCCAGTACCAAAATTGCTTACCTACAACGAGCTCAATGTATCATTAGCCAGTACGGCAACTTCTCCTTCCCGGAGCTGAACTTGAACGTAAACGGAATCAATACCCAGGGGGAAAACATTGCCGACAATGGAGGCATTAAAGAGGCGTATCAAGCCTATCAACGTTGGGCAAAAAGACGTTCCGGCGATTCTGAAGCATGGAATGAATTTGAAGGACGACTACCCGGTTTGCAAAAATATAGGTAGGTTAAATTTGAATCAATGTCAGAGTTAGATATAAAAAAAAATCTCTTTTACAGCCCGAAACAAATGTTTTGGATCTCTGCGGCTAACGTTTGGTGTTCCAAATACCGCCCAGAAAGTCTAAAGTTGAGGATTCTGACTGGTCAGCATTCGCCAGCTCAATTTAGAGTCCGTGGGCCGTTTTCTAACATGAATGAGTTCGCGAAAGACTTCTCGTGCCCAGTTGGCTCGGTTATGAATCCAGTTTCCAAGTGCGCCGTCTGGTAGGCGACAAGATGTTCTTTTCGGCGTTTCGTTTCTTTGAAAGTAGTTGTATTATTGCCGAAGGAAAAAAAAAGAAAAATTGCGGAACTGGTTTCTGAAAATAAAACTGTGCCTTGTATAGTACACCACAACAATTTTTTCTGCTATTATTCGTAATTTGTTCGTTAGCAAGGTTTATGCAAGAGAAGAATCGTAGAAGAAGGATGGATCGTACTGGTTCTGCGTGGACTCCCGCCGGGTGAATGCAGTGACCAAGAAGGACAGCTACCTCTTGCGGCGTACGGACGACTTCTTGGCTGCCGTGGTTCACCAGCCTGGATCAGCATTCAAGGTAAGGCAGGTCCCTATGGAGGCGGAGTCGCGGTAAATGATGGCGTTCACGATGGGTGAAGACTTGTTTCAGTTTAAAGCCACGGTGGAGTCTACTGTAGGCGTTTTCGTTGTTCATAGATGGCATCTCGAGCGCCAATGAATTTGCCTGTAATTCAGGGGCAGTTAATATCCTTTCGTTTCGCCAGATGGCGGGAAAGGCAGTGGCAAACCGTACACAAACATGAGCTGTTTTATTTATCATCGGGGAAGATGGCCTACTTGAGATCAAGTGTCCCAAAATAGACGAGTGTTTCCTTGAAGGAGTTAGTCCGTGCAAAGAAAGCAGATTCAATAGGATTGGAATTTGTCAAAGGAGATAATCTCAAACTGAAAAGAAATCACAACTTCTATTACCAGATTCAATTACAGCTTGAAATTACTAGTAGAGAATGATGCAACTTTTATGTCTGGAGTCCCAAATGAGACCCATACATGTTATAAAAAGAAACCAAACTACGCGTTCTGGCTGAATAACCCCTATGTTACCATTATCGTTCTTTTGTGTGCTAAAACAAGTCTGTGGATGCTTTGATTAATTTATAAGCTCGATCACAAAAAGATTGTCTTCTTCTTCGCGCGATCGCCATTAGCTTGCGTCCTGTCGGGCCGAAACCCGCGCCTGAGAGCCTTTGGGCAAATTTCGGGTCGGCTTCGCGGGTACGAGAAGATTCCCCACAGCCAAAACCTGTTTTTACTAATCCTGTAAACTCCCCACAACTGCCCTCTAGTGACAATTTCCCACACGAAAATTCCCCACAATCAAATGAGATAACTCACAGGTAGCACCGAACGATATTGCCACTGAAAAGAGTTGGAAACTAAGAGACAGGAGACACGTCTACTCTAAGCACGTCAGCACGAACCGCTGCCCAGCATTTATACAAGCACGTGTATCAAAAGAAACGGGAGCTGTCGCAGTCGAATATTGCTTGTTTCACGTTAAACACGACAGATTACCTGGCAGGAATCGCATGCACCCCGAGACTAGAGAACGCGTAGAAAAGCTGTTTCAGTTAGACGTTACTCCCGCCAGAATAGTCGACCAGGTACGAGGCGACTTAAATCGCGAAAACATAAGCATCGATACTCTGCTCACCGTTAAAGATGTACGGGATATAGCTCAGAAGTTCCCGCCGCCTCAAAGGAAAGATAGTGACGATAGCATAAGTATCGGACTCTGGTTAGAAGAGCAGTCTAAGGAGGAATACAATCCGGTACTTTGTTATAAGCCCCAAGGCATTATAGACCATGAGTCAGGTTTAGAAGAAAACAGTTTAGCGCTAGGGATTATGTTTCAAAGTCAGGAAAAGGCTCTTGAATTGTTTTCACAGGAATGCATCCTGATAGATAGTACTTATAAGCTTGACCAGTATAGTTTTATTCTGACTACCCTAATGGTCCTCGACAAAAGCCGAATAGGGTACCCAGTATCTTTCTTAATCAGCGATAGGGAGCACCAGGCCGTCTATAATTACTTCTTTAGGAAGCTGAAAGATAGGGTAGGTAATATAAATACAAAAGAATTTATGAGCGACATGGCGGACCAATTTTGGAACGCCTGGAAATTAGTTTTTGACGTGAAGCAGACACAAAGGCGAGTCTGCCTATGGCATGTCGACAGGGCATGGCAAAAAAATCAGGACAAGCTTAGGGGCATGGCAAAGTCACCCAAGGGAACAGGTCGAATATATCATTTACTGCGACATTTAGTCCGAGTTAGGGATCGCAGCGAGTTTGAAAGGAAGTACTCGCAGTTCTTGACTCAAGAAAACCATCCCTCTTTTCTCCGATACTTTTTTAACGAGTACGACGTGCGCATTCCCACTTTTGCTGCATTTAATTTCGGAGATGTACTCCTTAGGACTAACATGACGGTGGAATCTTACCACCGAATCCTTAAGAGGGACTATTTACAAGGAAAATTTAACAGGAGGATTGACGACTTGGTAGCATGTTTAGAAAAAGTTGCAAAAGATAAAAGGTATAGTCAGGTATTGCTTTATAATAGGGGAAAACTCTCGAATTGCAACAGGAAAATACACGAGTCATAAAGAGTCACGCAAAATTCCTGACGATTTTGTGACAGTTCTGGACAGAAATACATGGCTTGTGAAGTGCGACACACACGCAGACAAATATTATACTGTCGTTAGGTTTTCTGAAGAGCCTTGTACTTTAATTGACTGTTTTACCCGCTGCGGATTGTGCGGAGCCTGCGGCGACTATTTTTCGTGCGAATGCGACTTGTTCTTCCAAAAGTTGGTCTGCAAGCACATCCACAAAGTTCTCCCTCCTCTAGCTAACGAGCTTAGGCATTCGCACGTTCAAGGGGTTCTCTCCCAAGAACACGAGGGACATGGTAGTGTTATAGTGGATGCTATTTTTCCAGATAAAGTGGAGGATAACGGCGCTTTGAAAGATACAGCGAATAACCTTATCTCTGATATAGCTCAAAATATAAAGGATAGGTCAGGGAACAGCTCCTCAATTTGATTAAGCTACTGAAATCTGCTAAGACAGTAAGCGCGCAGGACTTCGACAGGGATTTAAACAGGTCGTCTCAGAAAAAACACTCTGTAGCCCCAAATGCAGTAATTAAACCCCAGACGAGGGGCTTCTTCTCTACACGTAAGCAGAATCGGGGAGCAAGGAACAAGTACCACTCTAGTAAAGTCGAAGAACCAAGTGGAGTTCTGGCCGCAGTCGTTCCTCAATTTTGCGCACAAGTGTCACAAAGTTAGTACGGCTAATGATTCAGATGTGAATCGATGGATTCAGTGTGACATTTGCGCCAACTGGTTCCACGAAACTTGTGTGCCTGGGTTGGTTGATGCAGGTCTGGACGATGATGAACTTGACGCTGCGTCTTACAGGTGTCAGTATTGTTGTTAGCTTTAGGGTATACAGCTTTGGGTGAAATAAGCATGTCGGTAAGGGAAATAGTATTGGTTCTGCATGCAATCTCTTAGCATTAGCGTAGTAACAATACATGTTTGTAGTTTAATTGAAAGCTACTTAGTTAGGTTACTTGCATGGCATATATGGGTTCCAGATGAACCCTTATTTGCATGACAATGGGTTCCAGTTGAACCCACCTTTTGTAGCATGAACTATGATGCTGTGTAGCATTTGTGACGGCACACGGATGTATGCTTCAATAGAGTGCGGTTTAAAAAGAACGTATCTCATTGTTTTTAAGCTTTTTTCTTCAAGAATAGTGAGTCCAAAGACAGTATAAAATTAGTATAACAAACGGGGCTTCGAATATCACGCTAAATACTTTTTTTTACGAAATACTTTGTCCATTATGCAAGTTATGTGCATCGTATATGTATAAGTAAAGGACGTCGCATGCATATTTTTGTGTTTTAATTGGCTCTTGTCCCAGTAAAAGACTTTTGGAGGTAAAAACTGTGCTGAAGTTGTAAATAAACTTACCTTAACCTAACCTAGGCCTAACTTAAATAACCTATAACTTTTCCGTTAACCTTCTCATTGTCTATTTATTGTGTTTACCTGGGTTAAATAGGTTAAAATAAGTTAATTAGGTTATGATTAGGTAAGTTACGTTAGGTTTAATTAGGTTAGCTAATACCTAAGCTAGACGGGACAAGTTAATGATCATCAACTCCGAGTTAATCCTTCTACCTGAGTTAAAGACATTGAATTTGTATGTATTTTGTTGATGATCATTAGCTTGATGATCATTAACTTGTCCCGTCTAGCCTAGGCATTCGTTTTAGTTAGGCTAACTTAGGCTTGGTTTGGAAGAAAGGTTAGGGAGAAAGGGGTGGGTAAAAAGGATCAAAATTTTTTTATCCTAAAGAATTCAGAAGAGATATTTGAATGTAAAATTGAAGAGGCCATGAGCCTTACTTAAATGCAATAAATAATAACAGAAAAGTACCCGGTTTTTCTGTTACGAATTCCTTTACTGGAGTTGTTACTTTGCATAGCTTACAGCAAAGCGAAGAAAAATCTTTAAAGAAGCAAAGTAAGAAGAAAACGTAAAGCTCTACATCACGTGTGATTCGAAGAACTGGAAAACGTGGCATGGCATAACAAATTTCGTCGAGCAAA
>JAGJRO010001312.1:0-10632 GCA_022832285.1 Lepidurus apus apus
CATATATACGGCTACCGATTTTGGGGTTTATATATATCCCCGTTTTTGAGACTTGAAAAACCCCGATTTTGGTGGTTATATACCCCGTTTTTGAGAGTTTTTAAACCCCGATTTTTGGGGTTATATACCCCGTTTTTAGGATTGAACCCCCATTAAAATTTTTGGGGCTTAAAGAAGCCCCTATCTGGTGCCCCCGCTTTTAGGGGCCTTTTTCCCCCTATTATAGGGGGAAATTTTTAACAGTGCCACTTAACCGATTAGAAAGAAAAAACATAATTAGAACGGAAAGAAATTAGTTCCGTCCAAATATCATTAAGAGAAACTCGATGTTTTACTCAATTTTGTAAAACAAAATGGCTTTTGTTGCTGTAGCCATGACGTAAAAAAATATAGGGATACAAAACTTGATGTATGACGTCACAACGGTGCTATGGCGTGGCTATGGCACTTGCTAACCCTGACTAATGCTTCAAACAGTAAAAAAAAGCAGAGTTACTGTACATTCATGACGTCAGACATCCATTATGAACCTATATTTGTGCTTCTAATGGTTGATTTTAATTGCATTACTATCTACTTAACCGCATAGAAGAAGAAACATCACTAGAACGGAAATAAATTAGTTCCCTAATCCAATTTCAATCAAATAAATATATAACTAATACAAACTCGATGTTCTGCGCAATTTTGAGGACAATTTCTCTGTTTTATGACTGTAAGAAGACCCTTAAAAAAATAAGAAAAAAATTTGAAGATATCTTATTTTTTTTGCATTATCCATGGGGACCACGCCGTAGCACCTTTGTGACGTCACACCTCAAGTTTTGCATGCCTATAAACTCGTTTTGCAAGGCAATTGCTGTTTTACGTGACCCTTAAACTAAAAAAACGAAGATAATCTTAATTTTTTGCATCCTGAGGACCTTAAGACGCAAAAAAACACAAGTTATTTAAGCACCTGTGGTTTTTTGGGTACCGTGCTTTACTGTCCGTTTTGGTGAAATAGAAGTTGGCTGTTATAGCTTTCGGGGGTTTGGGATATAATGGATGCTGGAGAAAAAGAAGAGACGGCGAGAGTAAAAAATAAATAGAAACCTGTTTCGCTTTTTTGAATTTCCAAACAACTAACATTCCCTCGGCGTTGCCATTTGCCACTTAGGAAAACAGCCGCAGACTGCAACCTGCTCAGGTACCCCCCCCCCCCCCAAAAAAAAACCTAACATTGTGCTTTGATTGCCCTCGTCCCTTTTTCCACCCGCAAGGCTGCAACGCACACAATAGCTTGCAATGGCGCAGCTTATTACAGAGTAAAAGGACCCCCAAGTTCCTTTTGCTTTTTTAAAAAAAAATCTCAAGAAAATGACTCAATAACGATTCACTTTTCTATTATAAGCCAAGCCTTTAAACTGCACCCAAGAGCTAAACGAACCAGGCCTAATAAAGAGGAGAAAAGAGTGAAAAGAATCTCTGGAAACAACGTTGTTGAACATGTAAATCACCCGAAAGGGGCGGATTCCTAGCACAGAACCGAACAACAACCTGTCTCCTTTCCTTCACCTTCTTCTTCGAATCCGTGGGAAACACAGCGCGCATCTGCCAACTAGTTTAGTTGCCCATCTCCCACCTCCTCCCCGATGTCTATACATACAGCAGCGCAGCCAATTAACGTCTGTAACTCTTTGCATGCATGTGGCTGATAGTAATGCCTGATTGCGCTTTTTCTATTGGGTTTATCTGCAACGCTCATATACAACCCTCCTCCCAGCTTTCTTCCTCGCGAAAAGACTTGGACTTGATAGTTTAAGAACCCGACATCCACTGTTTGCTCTCGTTACACGCAAGGCAATAATAAAAAATAGAAATAAGAAAAAAATGAATCTTTTTCTTAGTCACGAACTCAAACCCCAAACTCAATCTTGTGTTGGACTATAATCGTAAAGCACCGTGCACAGCAGCATCCAAGATCTGTAACTTGAGCGCATTACGGAAAGGCTTTAAAAAAATAAATAAAAAAAATAATTGCAGCAGGGAACCTGTATAGTAAACAAGTAACAACCGCTCGGGGAAGTTGTGGTATGCTATGCCCTAATAAAGTTCTTCATAATGAAGATTCTGTAAAGGAGCGATACGGATCACAGCAGTCAGCCGACAATCCCATATGGAAATATATTGAGCTCCGACCGAAAGGGTTGAAGGTGAAAAGGCAGGGCGTGTGCACACATACAGTTTTTCGGTCCGAGGCATACATCACACCGCATTTTTTAAATATTTTTTTTTGGGGGGGGAGGGGCTAGTGATGCTTGTTAATGGGTCCCAATAAGCATGTCCAGCGTGTTTTGGTGTTTTAGAAAAAAAATAGGAAAAAGAACAAAGGTATAGACCCAAGTGGCTATTTAGATTGAACAGGTTGCACCTGACCCCAGCAAAGCATCATTACTACCAGCGTCCGAACAGTCCCCGTCCGAACAAGGTGCGAAGCTACCTGCATCCTTACGATACCATGTGCCTCGGCATATTGCATATTTGGCTGCTGGCTTGGGAAAAAGGACGTCAGCCACCACATTCTTTACCATTTCGTATCTACAGGTGTGTACATACCCTTATGTGCGTTTCCCTTAGTACAGTATAGTGTACTGTGCAGTACCTTTAAGGCTCCCAGCACACTGCAAACAAATTCTTAGGCATTTCTCCCTTTAACATTCTGGTGCGTTTCATTCCAATGATGGTAAGTATAGAATCTGGAAAAAGCACTTTTCTGCAGAAATTTGCCCAGAAATACGGCGAAATTGCCAATAAAAACCCGTAAAACACTTTCCATAGAAATTTGTAAAAATAAAAAATAGAGTTTCCCACAGAAATTTATATAAAAATAAAATAAAAAATAAGGTAAGGTTACAGATCACAAGTCGGAAAAAGCACTTATTATTTTACAAAAATTAAAAAAATACAGTAGAAATATCGACAAATTGTCCTACAAAGAATTGTGAAGCCCTTTTCCATAGAAATGTATAAAAGACCAGAGTAGAAAAAATTGAAAAATAGTTGATAAAGAATCGTCAAAAGTGGTTCCGAATTTCCTTATGCTAACTAAATTATACCGAGCTAATCTCCCGCATCCGAACCGCCTCTACACCTGTACAGTCTTTGCACTGTATACGGGAGCATTTCACCCATTTAGGGGAAACCCCCCCAGAATGTTGCCTCACACAGTACACCTGCTAAGAAAGCTCTTCATACCAAACGATAAAGGGAACAAAGTAGCGAATACACTCCAAGAAATTCATTATAGGCCAGCCTGAACCACCTGAACACTCGTTCAGTTGTACACAACCTAAAAACGGTCGTCCCACCAACATTCATTGTTGCACTGCTGGTTCCCTGTCCCCTATTTCCCAAATTTTATTTTATAAAATTGACCACAAAACGAATTTTCTCGTTGTCTCTCACGCACCGAGACTCTTTATTTAAAATTCCTTATTAAAAAAAAAAAAAAAATCCCGCCAAAACGCCTGTCTTTCGTGTGACTGAGCACAAAAAAGGTACGTTAAGTAATTGGAAACCCAATTGGCATTTCCTTAAAAAAAAGAAATTAAATGGAAAATAATTAAGAAGAAAAGAATCCCGCCACGCCAATACACCTGCTTCTCGTATGACTGGGCACAAAATACGTTGAGTATCTGGAAACCTAATTGGTTTCCTTAAAATAAAATAAACATTTCCTTAAAAATAAAATAAAAAATAAATAAATGGAAAATAATTAAGAAAATAAATAAAACAAAAGAAGAAAATTAGCAATGCACCTGTCTCTCGTGTGACTGGGCACAAAAAAGATGTGGAATAGCTGGACACCCGATTGGTATTTCCTTAAAAAAATAAAATGAAAAATAATTAAGAAAAAATAAGAAAAATTAGCCAGGACACCTGTTACTTTCCCCAAGAAAGGCCCCAGGCACGAAAGAAAGGCGGGCGAATATCTAGGGTGAATCTACACATATACAGGCGAATAGGTATAATGCCCATGCCATCCTCATTAAAACAATCGGCCTTGTCTAAACTTCTTTTTTGACTTATTGACTTTCTCGGCGGGAAGTCTTTTTCATATTAATGGTGGTCTCTTTCCCCTCTATCTCTCCGTCTTATTTTTTTCTTTTCTCCTTTGAATGCTGGCCGATGCAATTCATACAAAAGACCTTTTGTAAAAGAGCAATGGATCGCAGGTTAAAGTCCTTCCATGGACAAGGGCAAAAATGGGAAAATGATCAGCCACGATCAACCTGTGCTGGCCTGGGCGACCACCAGCACCTTTGGCCCCGCCTCCATGCGAAAGTTGGTTCCTACAAACAACAAACCATGTTACAAACAAGGGGCATAGGCTCTTTTTTAATAATAAAAATAATAAAAAATGCCACACTTTTGCCCCTAATCTCTTTTTTAGGCTTCTCATGCTCTCGACTGTCGGTTCGGAAAACTCCGTTCTATTCAAGAAGTCAAATAGAGCCATGCTGGAGCATGAGTCAGCTAGAGGTGTTGCCTTCACGCCGATTTGGCAGACTTGGAGCTGAGCTGCTGACCTGCAATGGAAATGTTCGACTTTCTATCTTACAGCCCAAGCATCGCTCGGAGATCTCCGTGCACTTTTGTTAAACATCTTAGCGAGTCTACAGACCTCCGACTGCTGTCCACCCTATCGTTCACGGTAATCTCCCGGGTTCCTCCCCAGAAACATGGCTCGGAATCTATTCTTTGACAAGTATTATTTTTCCCGACAAAAATCTTTAAACTTGCCATGCGATAGCAGCTCGTTGAACCATTAACTGGGAACTCCCGAAAAGCACCAACAGAAAGGACACGGTAATTGACTTCCCAGTTTGGTATTATTACCAATACCACCAAAGTCCTCCAAAGCAGAAAGAGCCGAAAAGCACCTGCATCCTTCTTAGAATCGCTTCAGATCACAAAGAAGCAGTTCCTAAAAGCTGACCTACCAACAAAAAGGGGGGGAAATCGTTATTGTATTTTTTTTAAATTTTTTTGTGACCAAAAAAAGTTAGAAAAATTAGACACGGGCTACAATGCTCAACTTCTGGCCAATATACACAAGAAAAGGGAGCTTTTTAGAGGACGAAAAGGAATCTTGTGTCCTACTTAGCATGCTGCAGCAAACGATTCAAAAGAGCCTCTAGAAAAAGCGTTTAAGAACCTTTAATGAAGAGTTTACATTTACGGACGTTTTTCCGGGAAATAGACACAAGGATGACGTTAGGCGTCCTTCTGTCGGGGTCCGGCGTCCGTCTGTCGGGGCCAGCGTCCTTATGTCGTGTTGCCGTTTTCCCTAACATTTGGTTTTCAACGGCAACGCGACACAAGGATGACTCCACAAAAGGACTCCCTGTACACGACACGTGTTAGGTTAGGTTAGGCGTCCTTATGTAGGGGTCCGGAGTCCTTGTGTCGGGGCCAGCGTCCTTGTGTCGGGTACATGGAGTCCTTGTGTCGCGTTGCCGTTTTTCCTAACAGTTGGTTTCAAGGGCACGCGACACAAGGATGACTCCACAAAAGGACTCCGTGTACACGACACAGGTTAGGTTAGGCATCCTTCTGTCGGGGCCAGCGTCCTTATGTCATGTTACCATTTTTCCTAACACTAGGTTTTGAACGGCAACGCGACACAAGGAAGACTCGACAAAAGGACTCCCGTGTACACGACACATGCTAGGTTAGGTTAGGCGTCCTTCTGTCGGGGTCCGGAGTCCTTGTGTCGGGGCCATTGTCCTTGTGTCGGGTGCATGGAGTCCTTGTGTCGGGTACAGCCGTTATACTCGAAATTCTATGGGTCCCTCAAAAGATTATGGACTGGGCGTCCTTCTGTCGGGGCCCGGCAGAAGGACACACTTTCCTTGTGTCGGGTCGTCCTTGTGTTGCGTTGCCGTTTTTCCTAACAATTGGCTTCAAGGTGTAAAGTTTCAGTTAGTGATCTAAAGTTAAACGAGCTGGACACTGGACCATTAAAAAAATCCAGCTTATGTCTTTACATATAGCATTACACTCCGTCGAAGCCCCAAAAGCCAGGGAGCAAGTATCACAAGATCCAAAAAGTGAGGCGAAAGTCTCTCTCTTTCCGATTTTTCTTTGTACCTTTGCCAGATGACGTACTAGAGCAAGCTGCTCATTAGCGTCTGCCCTTATCCTCCTTGCTTCTTAACTTTTGGCTCGAGATAAGGTAAATTTCCTGTGGGACCGTGACCGAATCCGTCATCATTGTCAAGTATGCAGCGCCCACAGAGCCCCCAACCAAACTCCCCCCCAAAAGTCGCCACTTCTGCAGCTTTAGAACTTTTTTAAAGTCTCCTGCTCTTTAAAGCCTCCCTAAAGCCCCCTTAAGCGCAAAAAGGACCGTCCTTAACAGTGTGCTGATCATGCCTTAGCATCTTGCCTTTACCGTGAAATCAAGGCATCGATAATAAGGCCGTGGCCTTTAAGAAGGAAGTGACATGTGGGTTTCGTCCGTCCGTCCGTGTCTCTTCTCCGTGCAGCCGGTCCCCAAAAGGTGACTTTTCAATGCAAGAAGGCAAATAGCACAAAAACAAGTGGCAGAAGAAGACCCTGCAATGGTCTCGGGAGACTCCCTTCAAAAGGTAAGGAGTATCTTTCCGAAGAGAAAGAAAAGAAGAAGCCAGCAGCTTCGGATCAAAACTTGCTAATGCTTTTATGATGACTCCTAGCTTGCCAACTGTTTTCTATAGTCGCTCTTTTGTTCTTTAGGGCTTGGTATTAACCTATCCCACCTGGAGGGGCACAATTGAGTTATACCAAAGCCTTGATATCTGCCTGAAGGTTATACAATTTTCCTATTATATTTTTCTTGTAAAAAAAAAGTTGAAAATTCAAAGATTTGCCCCTTTTCCTTTCGACTTTTTTACGAAGGAAATTACGAAGGAAAATCCCTTTCCTTAGAAAAGGAGAAAATTTCATTTTTACTCCCTTTGAGTAAGGCAAAAAGATACTCTTGTCAAACTCCATAAAAAATAAGCGACAATGGGTTTACCTCTGTCGACAGCCAATAAATTAGGCCTGTCTCGGAAAGCGACCCAAAACTGAGCCTACTCCATCTATTTCTATTTTGTTTTGCGTCACTTAGTTAATTGGGCTGTCTTGGCGTATCTTATACCTGAATGTTAACAAATAAGGAGAAAAAATTCAAAAATGCCTATACTCTTTCTCCTCGAAAACTCGATCTCAAAATAGTTCTAGGCGTATAAAAAATAATAAAAAAAAGCTTTACCTATGTCTATACTGTTCTCAAAACTTGCTCTAGCTGTAAAAGAAACCAAAAAGGGACAGGGGAAAAATCGGAGCTCCGGCACCTGGTCAGCGAGCTAAAAGTCCGGTTCATTGTGGTCATTTTCAGCTTTACCTGTGCCCAAGTCCCCGTCACATCATCCTCTCTGGCTGGAAAGCTGGTGCGGCTTGTTATATAGCCTACAGTGGTGTAGTACACTACAGTTCGGAAGTTCTTGTTGTGCAGGTGCTTGGGCTTTTCCTTTTGGGAACTTTTGGGAGCTGCCACTACTACACTGTACAACAGACCATCACCTTAGGCATCATCTGACAGCAGGTGCATGCCATTTAACACACCTTTAGTGGATATCTCTCGGGCTACCAGCTCCCGCATCAACCAAGTTCACGATATTTTCAGCAATGCAATGCCTTAAAACAGCCTCTACACAAGTACAACATCTCTAGCAGCAAGACTAACAACTTTGGTTTTAATATTAACTAACAAGTCCTTCTAACTAACAACTAACAGACCATCACTTCAGAAAAAGGATTTTTTTTTAAAGATTTCATATAAATTGATGAGCGATGTCAGAATCAAACTTTCGGATATTCGAATCAAATTTAAAGAATCTTCACATGTACAGTGACGAAACTACAGTAGTGATGGCTACTTTGCGTATTGACCAATGACATTGCTTTTACGTCGTTTTGACCAATCCTGTCAATTCCTGCCTACTACTACGCTTAAGGGGAAATCCGTTCTAAACTTCCCGAGCAGGTTATTCAATTGAACGACCAGTGCCTTTAATTGACTGGGGAAATTAGAAGGGATATCGCGTTGAGAACCCTACCTAAGCGTAGGATTGGCTTCAAAGGCGCCGTGTTAGTTGGGGTTTAGACGGGTGGTTCTATAAAAATAGCGACAAACAAGAAAAGAGTTGATTTGCATGTAAAAGAGAAGTTGCGGCTCATTGAAACTTAGGACCAGTTGAATTTAAAAGATTGGCCGCAAAGGGAAGCGGCCGTTAAGTTAGGAATTCCTCAATGGTCTCTAACAAAATTGTTGAAAAATCGTTACGGAATCAACAATAGTGGGTGCAGTGAAGAAAACAGAACGAAAAATCTAGTTTCTAGAAATATTTTAGTTCCCACCCTGCGTTGAGTAGTTATGAAGCTGTAACAGATAGAACGGCCCACGCGCTATGCCGCACCGCGCCACGACACGTCTGTGACGTCACGAAAGTGAATCTAGCCAACAGAAACGTGTGGGAAAAGGTCCAAAAGTCGACAATGCTTTGTTTCTTTGGTTTAAACAAGCCGGTTCGTTTCACGCGCCGACTAATGGCAGCACCCTATAGCATATTTCCGATTTTTCTCATTCTATTGCATATCTTATTAATCTCCGCTTATTAAAATCAATCTTCACATGACAAGCGTGACCACAATAAGCGTCACATACTATATTAGTGTTACTTAAAACTATTTAATAGGGTATAAGGCTTGAGATCTATTGAGAGGTGGCTATTGAGTTCATTTAGCAGGATTTTCCAGGGAAATACTACATTTTTATCAGATATAACCCACAATTTGTCAAAAAGCTTTTCATATCAAGTGTGAGACGACAGCTTCACTTAAGAACCATTTCAATGTTAGCCCTACACCACACCACACTTTCACCTTTTCCCATATAAAGATCTCCCCAAGATTGGCTCTCCTCGCCACGAAATGCATAAGAAAGTACCGTGGTGCCTCGCATAACGAACGCAATCCGTTCCAAGATGGCTCTATTGGCTCAAATTGTCCCTATGGTTGACTTGATCACTCCATATTCCGCTGCCAGATCCACAACTCTAGCTCTTGAGCCATTTTTGTCCACGATTTCTTGATTCCTTTCAATAGTAAGTGTCCCATACTAGATAAACGGAAAGGATATATTCTTGGTGAAGAACAATTGAAATGAATTAATTGGAATATTTGTCAAATTCCCATGATTTCATTGTTAACAAGAAAGAATTTAAGTCTTACCTAGCCCGCAACGGGAAAATTTCACTGTTGCCCAATAATGAATCTTCCCGTCTGGCAGGCTAATAGCCTGCAGTCCCAGCAGGCATTGGTTTTTCGTTCCCCGGCCTCGCTCACCGCTAGTCGGTCCGTTCCTAAGCTAAAATTCCATTGTTGTGTACAATCGTACACCGAAACATAGTCTTGAGTTTAATTAAGAGCTTCAGTGATTCCTTTTCTGTGGATTCGTCTTTCGTTTTCGTTATCTACCGAGTTCAAACCTAAAACACACAACAAAGCACGCGTGCGGTTCGTAATGCGGGACTGCGTTCGTTATGCGAGGCACCACAGTATAAGCTATATAAACGCTATTTACCGCAACACCACACCTTCAGCTCTTCCCATAATAAAGATCTCACCAAGATTGGCTCTCCTCGCCTTAAAATGCATAAAAAGTGCTGTCTTTCGTTGCAAAAAAAACGAACAAAAATCCATGCTAAAAAGCTCACTCAAGTCCGCAAGATAAGAAGTTTCACAACAAAAGATCTTTTTTAAATGTAAAAAAAAAAAAAATTACAAAAATTTATCGGCGCTCAAGAGGGATAGAAAAATTGGCAAACAATGGAATTGGAAGCTAAGACAAAGACACATGAACACATGTGTGATTTACATCGCTAAAAATAAAAAATAAATTAAAAAAACGACTAATTGAAAATATGATGGAAAATGAAAATGATTTTTTTTCTATTTTTCTAACGGCTCCTAATCAATAATAGCATAACCAAGCTCATCATTGTCTTAGCAAACGCTTGTCTTCCCATCTCGTTTTTGGCGCTGAAGGTTTTAGAGCGTTTTACTGATCTGAATATGATCTGTGGCCTACAAACAGCCCCGAGTTGCAAGAGTTTTAAGCGCCAAGAAGTTCAACTTTCCCCCTATGTTGAGGGGTATGTGTTGTGGGGTATATGCAACAAGGCGGATGGGGCGAAAGCTTGTGCGGAGTGGAAACTTTGACCGATATGTTGTTAAAAGGATGAGTCAACAATTGCCTTGTCATGTAGTGTGGCTGCTTGCTGGCAGTTTTGCATGGGTTTAAACGGAATAGACACATACACATTGCCANGTGGCTGCTTGCTGGCAGTTTTGCATGGGTTTAAACGGAATAGACACATACACATTGCCACACATCTTTTAAAAGGCAGGTGAGGATGTCGGGCCAGATCCAGATTGGCGATTGATTTAACCGAACTGGCATGACGGATGGATTCCGAGCCACCATCGGGCAAGGCAAGCATTATATGCCCCCCTTTTGCGTGCAAAAGATATGGATTATTCTTACAAGGGGGAACCGAA